>CM060700.1:21283691-21886191 GCA_030686995.1 Artemisia argyi
GATGAAGTGTAGATGGATAAAGTTGATTCTTGGATCGTTCCAAAGAAATAGGAGTAGAGTTTAGAGTGAGTTGATGCAAGTTTTTATGGTGAAAATTTTGACTGAAAACCTTAAAACCTCAATAACTTCTTCTCGGAGCGTTTTTAGGCCTCGAAACTTCGCCTAAATCAATAAATCATTTAGCGTGTCGTTCTCCTCTGTCTGACGGTCGTTTTGACAGCTGATTCGTCGAAAACGGAGTTACGGTTCAAAAGTTATGGCCGTTTGAAGTTCAGTCGTCAAAAATCAACCAAAAGTTCTCGAAAATGTTGTATTCTCGATAATTTACCCAAGTTCTCGATAATTTTGCAAGTTCTCGATAAATTCTCCCAAGTTCTCGAAAATTTTCAAAAGTTCTCGAAATTTTTTCAAAAGTTCTCGAAATTTTTTCAAAAGTTCTCGAAAAAAGTTCTCGAAATTTTATCAAAAGTTCTCGAAAAAATTTTTTAAAAGTTCTCGAAATTTTTTCAAAAGTTCTCGAAAAAAGTTCTCGAAATTTTATCAAAAGTTCTCGAAAATTTTTCAAAAGTTCTCGAAATTTTTTCAAAAGTTCTCGAAAAAAGTTCTCGAAATTTTATCAAAAGTTCTCGAAAATTTTTCAAAAGTTCTCGAAATTTTTCAAAAGTTCTCGAAAATTTTCAGTTATCGAGAATTTCAAAACTTATCTAAATTGTACAATTTAGAAAGTTATCCCAAGTCGAAGTGTGTTTTCTAACTTATACAAGGAAGAAAAACACCGAGTAAGCCACGGAATCGTCTGAAGATACTTGAAGAGAAGTTCTCGATAAAAGGGAACAAAAGTCGTATGACTTAAAGCACACCGAAATCAAGTTTTTAATCCAAGATTCTTGTACTTCTAAGCTAAAAAACACCAAATCTTGAAGAAAGTTCCAAACTTGATGATTTTTATCAAACTTTTTGAAGATCTCGAAAACAAGTACAAAACAAAGTCGAATTATTTAAGCTAGAAATTTTCAAAAAGATTAAAACTTTCTTGTTAGATAAGGTTTATAACACTAGTTTGTAATCAAAAAAGTGTTAAAAACCAAGAAAAAACAAGAAAAGTAGGAATTTTTCTAAAAAATTCGTGTATAAAGCTTAAACAAACGAAACACAACAACCCCTCAACCCTCCTAAATCATTGTTAGGTGATTGATACCACTTGTAGGACCTTAGATATACCAACTTTATCACACCAATAGAAGCTAAGAAGAAGGAAAGATGGAAAGATGGTGACTTGTATGAGATATATGTAATTCGTGTATATGTAGAAAGAGATGGAAATATGAGAGCTTTGATTAAAGAAAACACACACAAATACACACACAAGCACACACCTCAAATGAGCCTTTGAGGTGTTTAAATAGTAAGATACATGAGATGCCCTATGGGCTTTCTATGGGCTTGGGCTTGGACTTGGTTACATGGTTGGATAACTAGGCTTATGAAACATAGCATATAACATATTAGCTTGCCAAGTCCAAGGCCCAATGACTAAACTATTACTAATCTTAACAAACGACACAAAGTTACAATATGAGAATGACCATCACTTCATAATACATATTTTTAATGCTAACATATTCAACCAATCTCCTAGAGATACCCTTACCTAACACAGGTCTCACAAACTTCACCTGTTCAATTTTAGGTTCAACTTTAGCAGGAATTTCCTCCTTTTCAACACTTTGTTCTAGTTTAACCTTTTCTTGTTCCTCATCACTGTCTGAGTACCAATCTTCAATGATTGGAGCATCAGGAAATTTTCTGTCCTCTACCTTAGGTGTTTCTAAGACACATGTACTAGACTCACCTATTGGTTTTTCAATATTAAGCTCACTAACAAAGGACAACTCTTTTCCTGGTGAAGCAAAAGCACTTTTAGCAGGAGGAGCAACTTCTTTATAACCTATCCCACTGTCTTTCCTCCTAATGGTGCTCTCAATAGATTTATTAACCAAGTCAGAAGCATACTATTGTTTGTTTACTCTTACTATATGGTTTTCTTTTTCAGCAATCCCTATCTCTTTCTGCTTCTACTAATTTATTTTTAAGAAACTCAATGTCACTGTTTTTCTTAAAAATTTCAACATCTTGTTGGTTAATTCTATCTACATACTCTAGCTCACACTCTTTTAAGTACTCAAGTCTTCTTTCAACATTTTGAATACCTACTTTGTAACCTAGGTTATCAAGTTTTAGGTTTTCAACTTCTCTAATTAAACTCTCATTCCTAGACTTAAGTTCTTCTACAGTGTCAGCACAAGACTTAAAAGAATACACAGATAAATCAGAATCATTAGATATCTCAGAGTCAGAACCAGAAGATGATGATGAATAAGCCATAAGTGCAAAGTTATGCACTTCAGGCTTGACTTGAGCCACCAAGGAATAATTTGGTTCTTCATCAGCCAAATCACTCCAATCATACTCTCCCAATCCATCACAAGACACCAATGCTGTAGTAGTATTCTTTGTCTCTTCAGTCTTCTTTGATGCTTCCCCATTTTTCTTTGGAGCTCTACACTCTCTGGCAAAGTGACCCTTTCTGTTGCAGTTGTAGCACTTTATTTTTGACTTATCAAATCCAAAATTCTCTTTAGGTCTATACTTGACCTCTCTTCCAGTTCTCTTCCAGAATTTTCTAGCCCTCAAGGTCAACATGGCCATTTGCCATTTAAGATCCATCTCTTCAAGATCATCTTGATCAAGGTGATCCAGATTTTGATTAAGTACCTGTGACCTTATACTTGTAGTTAGATCAACCAAGAATGCACATAAAGCCATATCACTGGTGGAATTATTATC
Organism: Artemisia argyi; assembly: GCA_030686995.1. Taxonomy (NCBI): domain Eukaryota; kingdom Viridiplantae; phylum Streptophyta; class Magnoliopsida; order Asterales; family Asteraceae; genus Artemisia; species Artemisia argyi. The sequence continues at coordinate 21,286,539 of CM060700.1, forward strand.
ATTAGAACTAGCAGCAGATCCATCAGCAGTAGATACTCCATAAGCAGCAGAGTGAGATTCTTTAGACCCCTTTGAATTTGAAGATACAAAGGCAAGATTTTGTGAACCAGAAGTAGATGAATTAGATAACTCTGGTTCATACACTCTTAAGTTGTTATAGAGACTTTCCAACTTCATAGTTTCAAAGTCAGGCTTATTCCTCCAAACAACAGTGTGCATACTCCATTCAGGTGCAAGACTTCTGAGAAACTTGAGATTTACATCTTCTTGTGGAACCACATAGCCAACAAGCTTTAAATGACTGACAAGTTGATTGAGCCTGTTGTAGGTGCCAATAATCTTCTCTCCAATTTCAGCAGTAAAGTTATCAAACTGATGCTTCAACATGTTTTTCCTTGATTCTTGGTAGTATCATTCCCTCCAAACCTGAATTCAATAGCATCCATTAACTCTTTAGCAGTCTCACAGCTATCAAAGTCCAACTGAAATTCATTAGGTATTCTCATTAAGAGAATACTGTGTGCCTTGATTTCCATCTTCCTCACTGAGTTATCTTCAGCAGTCTTGATTGGTATCTCTTTACCATCAGTACCCTTCTTTGGTAAAGAGTCACCATTGATGATAACATTCCACATGTTATAGTCAATCATGCTAATGTATTGTCGTATTCTCATCTTCCACAGTTCATACTCTCCTGGATTAAGCATGGGAACCTTTGAAGCAGTCACCATATGTGTGTCATCACCCATCTTTAGCAGTTGATTAGGAACAGCAAACTTGCAGAGAATAGTTTTTTCTTGATTACAACTTCTAGATCACAAGCTCTGATACCACTTGTTGATCCCAGTTGAGCAAACGATCTTATATAGAAGTTGACTTAAAGTAAACACTTAGAACAATTCACTATCAACACTTCAATATTATTAATAAGAGCACTCGACAATGCTAGGGTTTTACAACCTTGAAGTGTAAACGAAAACTACACAATACGTACTCAATCTAACCCTAGGATCCTCCTTTTATAGGCCAAGGAATCCTACTAGGTTTACAATAACTTTCTATGCAAGATAAGAATATTCTAGACATATAAGATATACATACAATCTATTCTATAATTATCTACTACGAATACATTCTTATCACATTAGCAGTAGTTTCCTTCAGCAACATTTTCCATTAGCAGCACTTTGTCATCAGCAGCAGAGTCATTCTCATTAGCAGCAATTTCATCATAGCAGCAGTTTCACTCAGCAGCAGAACTCAAAACCCAACACAATTAGCATAATTTTGGGTAAGTTCGGATGTTTGGATCTTAAAACTTTGGATTGGATTTAGGTTCGGTTAGGAAAAGGTCAATAATGCATAAATAAAAAAATTATTACAAGTACAATTCGCATAATTTATGGTTGGAGTTAGGTTCGGGTGTTGGACATTAAAACTTTGGTTTGGAGTTAGGTTCGGTGTTAGGTTCGGTGAAATAATGCATAAATTAAAATAATATTATAAGTACAATTCGCTTAATTTTGGGTTTGGAGTTACGTTCGGGTGTTGGATCTTAAAACATTGGGTTGGAGTTAGGTTTGGTGTTAGGTTCGGTGCAATAATGCATAAATAAAAAAAGTATTAAAAGTACAATTTGCATAAGTTAAAAGTACAATTCGCACTAGTAATAATTATATTTCTTACATGTTTGACTTATTTTGCCAAAAAGTACAAGTTGCATAATAGTTGACACTTACACAACTACAAGTACAATCACTATTACAAACATCAAATCGAATAATAATTGTACAAGTTGCATAAAAAATAATGTATATTTTATTTGTTACAAGTTTGACTTTTTTTTAAAATAGTACAAGTTGCATAATAGTTCACCTACGCATAGTACAAAAAAGACACTTACACAAGGGTACTTGTGTCTCACACACTTGTAAAAGTGTACTTGGTACTAGGACATGTGGCAACATGGTATTGGTTTGTACGATTCGCTTAGGTTACCTAAGTCGCAATGGGGCAAATGCGAAATGTAAAAAAAAAAAAAAGGCAAGGCTTGAAGCATGGTCTAGCTCATGGGGCAAATACACAATTACCCCAAAAGATAAAGTATTATTTTTGGGATCACAAAGTACATATTATAAAGTTGTCATTTACTCATAAAAACATAAAATATTAAGAAAAAATATTTATATAAAAGAAAGAGAAAATGCTAAGTGGGACCTGTCAGAAATGTAATGTGAAAAGTAGGGTGTGACGAGTGGTTTTGTAGATGGCTTATTTTTTGGTATGAGCCCCAATTTCAAATCCAGGATACATGAACCAAACGATTGATTTTATCCTAATCCCTGATCCATTTGATAAAATCCATAAAGCAAACAGCACCTTAAGACAATTCTTGTCTATGTTTGTTTAAGTTTTATCATTTTGTTCTTATAGTGTGCTTGTTGGATGGCGGCATTTCCTCAACTAGTGTTAGGTCTAGCCTAAGAGAATTTTCATTTTCATCCTCGTTAACTATAGCAACTCTTTTTGTTTGTATGAATATTTCAACAGGTATTGTTGATATAAATGATTAACTAAAAACGTTATTCATATCTTTCAAGTTCTCTATGTTTTGATAATCACAAAACGAAAACTCATCAAACCAAAGATCATGATGTAAACAAGTATTTAGTAGTAAATAATCACTTTCACCATCTAATCACTTAAGGTATGAATAAACATTGTGTTTAATGCATTATAAGATCAAATGGGTATTTAATTAATTACTACAAAGTTTATTTTAATATATAAACTTATTATACATTTTTGAAAAACACTTTTGGTAATAAAGAAAAATGTTTTATTCATACTAAATATATGAATTCAAATTTTTAACCAAAATCATTTAGCTTTTCACCAAATAAACTTTCCCCACAAAAAAACAAAAATTCTGGCCGTTACAGCTGGGCGGCCCCCTTAATTATAAGGGGCGGTCCCCTTAATTTTAAGGGGGCTGGCCATGATTTAAGGGGACCGGCATACTCCTGTTGTCAGATTTTTTTTTGCCTATAAATACCACCTTAAATGTGGAATTTTTCTCACCTTTTTGCACTAAAAACTTTCTGATTCAAACCTCCATTTCCATCTTAAAAATTCTTTGATCATATAAGTCATAAGCCTTTGTTTCCAAGTGATCCAAAGCCTCATTCATTCAAGTGCAAAGAGAAGAATACTTCTATGCATCAAGACTAGGAGTATTACAACTTAGTATCATCTTGCTATCTAAGTTGTTTGATCATTTCATCTTGTATATAATTCATTCTTTGGTGAATATAGTGTATACATTGGTTAGCTAGATTTATATATAGGATCTAGATTTATTGAAGGTGTGAAGTAGTACTAGAAGTGAAGAAGTAGAGGTGGATAGGATTAGTGATAGAAGAAATAAGAAGTAGTAGTACATTGAAGTAGAGATAGTTGTGAAGACAAAGAAGTTGAAGCCTTGAAGTTGAGAAGACATTGAAGCCTAGAAGTTGTGAAGTAGTATATATCTTGAAGTAGTGGATAGAACTAAGTAGCGAAGGTGTGAAGAAACAAGTGGCATGTAGAAGAAGTGTTAGGAAATAGAAAGGTGTGAAGAAAAATAGGTGTGAAGTAGAAAGGTGTGAAGAAGTATTGGTGTGAAGAAGATTGGTGTGAAGAAGTTGTGTTCGAGTTGTGACGAAGTTGTGGTGTGTAATTTGGTGTGTAAGGTTTTCTCCGCCATAAGGGAGGTTTTTGATCTAGTTAAGAAAACTCTCGAGTATGTGACTTGGGGAGTGGAGTAGGGCAAGGAAGGTGTCCTTGTAGCCGAACCACTATAAATCCTTTGTCTCTCGGTTTGATCTTTCCATCTCTCACTCTTTGATAATTTACTTATTAGCATTTCATACATATTTATAATTGTTTGTGTTGTGCATATATTGATTTCACATAAAGATAAAACTACAATTCATTCATAACATTAATTTTACAAAAACAAACCAAGTACATAAACTTTTATTAAAACACTTATACATACATATGCTTATATATGATATATGAAATTGTAAATTCTTTCCCAACATTATATATAAGTAGTGTTTATAAGAAAACCGTAAATAAACTAGTATCTATATTTTAGCATTAAAGAGTTTTGAAATTTACGTCTAATATTTAGAAGCAAACTTTTATAAAACAAATAAAACGAAAAATACGTAAAACTATTCAACCCCCCCCCCCTTCTAGTTTTCCACAATTGGTATCAGAACCAGGTTTAGCAAGATTTTTAAAATATATTGTATTCTAAAACTTGTAACGATCTATGGAATTTGAAAAATATCTAGAAGGGGAATTTACGCAAAAACCACCATTATTTGAAAATGATCAATTTCTTGAATGGAAAAATAAATTTGAAAATTATGTGAAATCAATAGATCTTGATCTTTGGCATATCATTTCAATTGGTGATTTTAAACCAACCAAAATGAATTTTGAAAATCAATATAATAATCTTCAAACAAAGATTGATAAAAATACTAAAGCTAAATTACTTATTTTCAAAACTCTACCAAGAGTTAAATATGAAATATTATTCTTTTGTAAAACGGCAAATGATATTTGGAAATGTCTTTTAAAATTTCACCAAGAGAAATGTAAAACCAAAGATGATAAACTTGATGTTGCACAAGAATTAGTCACTCTAGAAAATTCAATAGATAAATATTTAGTTGAAATAAACACATGTAATACTAGTTCAAATGTGATCATTGAAGGTAGCAATAACAAAGAAGATGATGAAAATATGGCTTGTGAGAATATTCAAACAAATGTGAATACAAGTATTGATAGCAAGGACTACATGCTTCAAGATCTAAGCGAAACTACAAAGAAAACATGGAGCGACATGGACGATGTAATTGATCACCGTATAGCATGTGAAGAATGTACAACTACAAATGAGGTACAATCTGAAACTAAACATTTTTGCTATGATCAATTTATATTAGAATTTTCAAAATTGGAAAACAACTTCAAACATTTTTGCAATAGTGACTCAAAAATGATTCTTAAAAATAAATCTTCAATATCCATTGAAAACAATTTTGAAAAGGAAATAATTTTAGAAGATAAAATGTCAAGACTTGAAAGTAATATTGAAATTGATCTTAAATGTAAATATTGTCAAGACTACAAACAGGAAATTAAAATGGAAAATGAAAAAGGAAAAATATTAGCCAAATTTGAAAATAGCTCTAGATCTTTAAAACATTTACTTAACATTCAAAAGTCATTTTATGATAAAACTGGTTTAGAATTTACTGCAAATGATTCTTTAACAAATATATCAAAACAAGTCAAATTTGTTAAATCTAATGGAGAAATTTAGAATTAATATTATTCACATTTATTGTTTACTACTCTAGTCAAGAAAGTCATTGTTTGTTAGTTAAAACAAACTATTGATGAATTCTTGTACTTCTCAGTGACATCCTCATCATATGCATTTAAATGCAATGGATGTTCTTTACTAACCATCTCGGACCCATAAGAATCTGGGTACCAAACTCTTTGTCATGTTTAGGTAATTAACGAACGAAGGGATTACTACTTTTTGGATCGCTCTCTTTGCTTTCTTTCATTTGATGACTATTGGTTCCTATTACTCTATTTCACATTCTACACACGATTTGCCTATGACGTTGTTGCGGTCATTTATTGTTTTTGGCGGTATGTTCTTCACTTTTGGAGCATTGATCTTATGGTGTATTCGTTACTACGTCAAGACGAAGGATTCTTGTATTACCATTCCTGATCTACACGACTTGTGATGATTGTTGTGATCGTTTAAGTATTTTGGATCAAGCCTCCTTGATCTTTATTGCGTTGGGATTTTACTTTGCTACTACGACATGCTTTGGGCAAACTTTAAAGATGTCTTCTATTACTCTCATGCCCACTCTTAAAGAAAAGTTGGACCTGAGGTAAGTTTTCTTTTCAAAAACTTGTCAATATTACATTATATTAGAGTATGTTTTAATTAGTATGTTAATATGATTTAATTTATTAGTTGTCATGCTTTTAGATCATTAATACTAATATATGTATACATGATGTTAGGCTAGTTAACCCTTTTGTTGTTAAGTCTATGATCATTTTTCTTATTCTTCATTTATATTGAAAATCATCTATAATCTATAGTAGAATACTTACCATTTAAGCTATATGACCTTACTAGTTGCATTAATAAATGTGCTATAATTAAGACTTGTTAGTAACTTAATATTATGATGTGTTTAGTATACATACATACATACATATATATATATATATATATATATATATATATATATATATATATATATATATATATATATATATATATATATATATATATACATATGTCTATCTTGTATCCATAGATGATTTACTTTATCCCTCTTTATCACATTGCATTTAGATCATTATAATCCACCATCTCTCTTCCATATCTTTAGTTGCCATTGGAGATGATTATATGTGACAATGGGCTTAATTGATTCTCTTGAGTATGATAAGTTTCTATTTCAAATCCTTCACTTGCAATTTCTTGTTATCAAAATTAAAATATCATGTTTAAAACTCTCTCTTTGAATAATAATCTTTCAAATATCTATATCATTTTTCTTCAAACAACATGTTTAACTATAAGCTACCATAACTTTATTTTAATCGAAAATCAAGATTGAAATTTTTTTTAACATGATATGAAGCAAAAATCAATCTATTTTCAAAGTATTGTTGAATAAAACTAAAAGTGTTTTATTAAAAATATATTTGATCATCTCACATGTGTCATACACCTCTATGGAAATGACATTCACAATTTAATCAAATCATTTCTTGAGAATCATGGTTTGCCCATATGGATCTTGTTTGTAACAAGTCATGAAGTCCATATAATCATATCTTCCTACTTGTTACTTGTTAGCACTCATCAATATGTTTGCACTAGCCTACATATTATCATTTTCATATAGTTGCATATTTAACTAGTTTGCTTTATTGCTTCCTTGGTTGCCTATCTTAATTGATCAATTAGTAGATTGCATGATTATTAGAAATTAATTGTCTTCTTTATTTATTTCTATAATACTCTCTACATTCATGAATAGTATGCCCTATATTGCCTCAAAGAGTTGAACTTACTTTAATCCAAATCCAAAAACACAACCTTTTTGAAAATTTTTTGCCAAAAACCCATTTCTGGCAGTCTGGGAATCACCAGATGGGCGGCCCCTTAATTATACAAGGCGGCCCCCTTAAATTTAAGGGGACCGGCCCCTAATTAAGGGGACCGGCCATCTGATGGTCGGGGATACTGTTTTCTTTATCACTTTTTAACCCATTTCACTCTATACTTCCCAAAATTCACAAACATATTTTGTCCCATACTATCCCTCAAAATTTACCTTCCTAAACCATATTTCTCATACACTATAAATACCCTCTTCCCATCATTAATGCCATCACACCCAAACATGTCATCTCCCAACAACCAAAAACCCAAGATTTCAAGAACCGCAAGGATCTCCGTCAAACCCGTTTGGAGGAGAAAACTTGATTCTTGTCATAACTCAAATGATGTTGTTCCAAGTCAACCAACAATTAAACCTCAAACCCACACTAATGACTCATCTCACAACCAATCATCCACTCATGCCCTCATTAATGCTTCCTATTATAATGAGCATGCTCAATCCCAAAACAACAATCCCAATCTCTCAATCAATACTTCACATGTTGCTCATTCAACAAAAACACCACCCACTCATGAAGAACCTCTTCCACCCATATCATGTTTTCATGACTACCCAAGCTCAACCATGTCTCCACCACCAAGAGTACCACTACCACATCCTACAACTTCACATGTCATTCCTATGTTGCATGTTCAAACCTTCACCCAAGACAACTATCATGTTCCACCACCATCACCTTCCTCCGAACACTTGAAGTTCGTTGAGGAGCTAAAGGAGGCTCATGAGCTTAGTGCTCTTTTAGCATTACATCTTGCTCAACGCAATTTAGATCCACCTCAATCAAGCTCACCATCATCACCACACAACATTAACCAAATTGAGAAGCATGTTAACAATTGCCCTTGTTGCATCTTCCTCCAACAACAAACCATTGCATTGAATGAGCACTTTACTTGGATTGAGTATCTTCTTACTAGATCTCAACAAACACCATCACTTGAACAACATCAAAACCCTCAATCAACAAACCCAACTTCAAATCCACCACCTCCAAGCTCCACATCTCCAAACTCACCAACATCCATGCAACCAAAAGTTTACCTCCATTAAACCACCAAGCATTTTATATGCTTATGTTTCTCATTTTCAAATAAAACACCTCAACCATTTTGGGATGCAAGAAAGTTTGGTGACACTCTTTGTTGGCACAATAGGATATTCTACTTAGTTTAGAATTCTATCTTGATGGCTTATGTAACAATGATTATGGGTTGACATAATCATTTTCTATTAATGAATGATTTAATATGTGTTTCAAATTCTCTTTTGCCATGCTTATTATTAGTTGTTATTATGCTATATGTATTTGCTTGTGCCATGCTTGTGCCTCTAATATTTTTTTTGCAAGAATTCCATAACTCGAACCCTTGGTGCCCTCAAACGAGGGGGAGCATACATCAAGGGGAGCTTTCATCTTTACGGCTTAAACCTTTTTGATTCTACAAAAAGGGGGAGAAGTGAATATAAACTCACTAAATACTTGTCTAAAAATTAATTTTTGGATTTAATGAGTTTAGGTTTTGTAATCATAAAAAAGGGGGAGATTGTTGATACAAATAATTAACTAAAAACGTTATTCATATCTTTCAAGTTCTCTATGTTTTGATAATCACAAAACGAAAACTCATCAAACCAAAAATCATGATGTAAACAAGTATTTCGTAGTAAATAATCACTTTCACCATCTAATCACTTAAGGTATGAATAAACATTATGTTTAATGCACTATAAGATCAAAGGGGTATTTAATTAATTACTACAAAGTTTATTTTAACATATAAACTTATTATATATTTTTGAAAAACACTTTTGGTAATAAAGAAAAATGTTTTATTCATACTAAATATATGAATTCAAAATTTTAACCAAAATCAGTTAGTTTTTCACCAAATAAACTTTCCTCACTAAAAAACAAAAATTCTGGTCGTTACAGCTGGGCGGCCCCCTTAATTATAAGGGGCGGTCCCCTTAATTTTAAGGGGGCCGACCATGATTTAAGGGGACCGGTACGCTCCTGTTGTCAGATTTTGTTGCCTATAAATACCACCTTAAATCTGGAATTTTTCTCACCTTTTTGCACTAAAAACTTTCTGATTCAAACCTCCATTTCCATCTTAAAAATTCTTTGATCATATAATTCATAAGCCTTTGTTTCCAAGTGATCCAAAGCCTCATTCATTCAAGTGCAAAGAGAAGAATACTTCTATGTATCAAGACTAGGAGTATTACAACTTAGTATCATCTTGCTATCTAAGTTGTTTGATCATTTCATCTTGTATATAGTTTATTCTTTGGTGAATATAGTGTATACATTGGTTAGCTAGTTTTAGATATAGGATCTAGATTTATTGAAGGTGTGAAGTAGTACTAGAAATGAAGAAGTATAGGTGGATAGGATTAGTGATAGAAGAAATAAGAAGTAGTAGTACATTGAAGTAGAGATAGTTGTGAAGACAAAAAAATTGAAGCCTTGAAGTTGAGAAGACATTGAAGCCTAGAAGTTGTGAAGTAGTATATATCTTGAAGTAGTGGATAGAACTAAGTAGTGAAGGTGTGAAGAAACAAGTGGCGTGTAGAAGAAGTGTTAGGAAATAGAAAGGTGTGAAGAAAAATAGGTGTGAAGTAGAAAGGTGTGAAGAAGATTGGTGTGAAGAAGTTGTGTAGAAGTTGTGTTTGAGTTGTGACGAAGTTGTGGTGTGTAATTTGGTGTGTAAGGTTTTCTCCGCCATAAGGGAGGTTTTTGATCTAGTGAAGAAAACTCTCGAGTAGGTGACTCGGGGAGTGGAGTAGGGCAAGGAAGGTGTCCTTGTAGCCGAACTACTATAAATCCTTTGTCTCTCGGTTTGATCTTTCCATCTCTCACTCTTTGATTATTTACTTATTAGCATTTCCTATATAATTATAATTGCTTGTGTTGTACATATATTGATTTCACATAAAGTTCAAACTAGAATTCATTCATAACATTAATTTTACAAAAACAAACCAAGTACATAAATTTTTTATTAAAACACTTATACATACATATGCTTATATATGATATATGAAATTGTAAATTCTTTCCCAATATTATATATAAGTAGTGTTTATAAGAAAACCGTAAATAAACTAGTATCTATATTTTTGCATTAAAGAGTTTTGAAATTTACGTCTATTCTTTAGAAGCAAACTTTTATAAAACAAATAAAACGAAAAAGACGTAAAACTATTCAACCGCCCCCTTCTAGTTTTCCACAGGTACCATGTATTTGTCCGTGTTTGTTTAAGTTTTGTCATTTTGTTCCTAGAGTGTGCTTGTCGGATGGCGGCTTTTCCTCAACTAGTGCTAGGTGTAGCCTAAGAGAATTTTCATTTTCATCCTTGTTAACCATAACAACTCTTTCTGTTTGTATGAATATTTCAACAGGTATCACGGCTCCAATTCCATACACCAAACTGAAGAGTGTTTCGTCTGTGCTTTCCTTTGGTGTAAATCTGTACGCCCATAATACGCGTGAGAGCTTGTCCACCCAACAAGTCTTTTATTCCTTCATTCGTTTCTTGATGCACTATTTAATATGAGAGGCTAAACACTTCATGCGTTAGCCTAGTTATGAATTTATCAATGCCATAATTTGTGTTTTCCAGCTTATTTACTGCTTTATGTGTTTATCTTTCTAGTATATCAATGATCCCCGTGTTTTGGTAATATTAGGCTAGTTAGTATTGACCATAGAAAGCTAGTCGAGTAGGTTGCAAGGTTGTGAATTTACAAAAGAACAACACAACCCTTATGTAAAAAATGACTAAAGGACTATTTACCCTTGTAGAAATGTTTAAGAAATACTAAGAATGGTTTTTGATCAGGAAAAATGCAGTTAGCAACGATATTTTGAAACTTTGTAAAAAATAAAGATAATAAAAAATAAAATTACTGAGAGAGTAATAAGGTAACTAATATAACTTTTTTTTTTTTAATTCAGTAAAAATATTGTTATAACAAAATAAACCTATAATTAATCACCAAACTAATAAAAATTAGAAAGAATAGTTGGAATTCATTCTTGGTTAACAAGAAAAGCAATGAAAATATCCCAAAACCCACACCATAATAAAAACTAAAATTGGGGGTTTTGTTTTTGATGCATAAAAAATAGATAGGCTTTGAACAAACTACGAGTATTCTCATTGCGAGAAAAAAAAAATAAGTTATAAATAAAAAATAATAAAAGTTTGATCATTCAACAAAACACAATATACTTTTTATAGTATTAAAACAAAAAAACTTAAAAGTGGGTGGGAGATTAAAATTGTTTCTAAATCAGGCAACAGTCGATAATTAATTAATAAGGTAAACTTTTTTTTTAAGCAGTCTCAATATTTTTATTGTTACAGTATAACAAAAAATAAAATCAAAAGAATAGTTGGAATTCATTCTTGGTCGGTTTTGGTCGGTTCGGTTAGGTCGGTTTCGGTCGCTTTTGGTCGCTTTTCTCGGTTTTTGGCCCGAACCGTCCCGACCCGTACTGAAAAACACTAAAGCCCAGAACCTACAACCAACCTGAAGGGTGTCGGATCGGTATCGGGATTGTCGGTCGGCGGTCGGTTTTGATTGGTTGCCGGTTGACGGTCGGGATTACTCAGCCCTAAAAGTAATGCCTTATCCCGATATAACCCCTAACCAAGTCGTATCATAGGGATTACTAAAACAAAAAAAAGTAAAGTTGGGCGGAAAATTAAAAGAGTAAATAAAAAAGTAAATTCTTTATTTACCCCAAAAGTACACACTAGTGTACCCTAAATACCCCAATATTTTTCAACTTCCCCAAATACCCCAAGGGCGACTCTCTCACAAGCTTTTTTGGGCAACCATCCCAGAATTATGACAAGTGTCCCATTAGTTGACCCCACCTTGTACTTGCAAGGTACAACTAACCCCACTATTTTCTTGGGCAACTGGGACCTACTTTTTTGGGCGACTTAACTATTTTGTCTTTTAGCAGAAAAGTATGGTCCTTTTATATTATTTTAAGGTACAAATTTCTTGGGCAACTTGGACCCACTATTGCACTTTCTTGGGCAACTAGTTAGGTACAAGTACATCTTTTATAATTTTTTTTTGCAAAAATACATTACATTACATTTTTAACTTTGTATTTTTTTACATGTATACTCTCTAAATACTTTGTATTTTTTTACTCTCTCTCTATTACTCACACCCACTCTCTCCTATCAGATCCCCAATTTGAGATCACACCCACACACACACGATTAGATATTTCACACATAATCTCTCCATCGGATCCCCAAATATTTAGAGTTTATCAAACAACCTGAGGGTTATCGTTTAGCAAATAGACACACACATAGTTTCTGTATCAACATCACGATTTGTGTACAGATCTGAGGGTTATCGTTAATTAGGGTTAGGGTTTTTTACAGATCTGAATCAACCGATATAAAATGGTTTGGGCTAGGGTAAGTACTTATGTTTTCGATTAAGCTTTAGTGTATACTTTAGGGTTTAGGGTTTGTGTTATCTTATTCAATTTATTTGGTTTATCTAATTATGTATTTAAATTTGTAATCTATGGCTAAGTTTGTATGACTAATTTTTTCTGATCTATGGCTAAGTTTTATTGGATTTTTAGGGTTAGGATTATCTGAGTTGACTAAGTTTGATAAACAAATGATATCGAAGTTTTTAGTAAGAGTTTCTGGTTTTTGGGTGTTAGGTCATTACTAAGTTTGAGAAACATAGCTGCGATTAGTTGACTAGGTTTGATAAACATGTCTTAAATCGAAGTTTTTAATAACAGTTTCAGGTTTTTGGGTGTTAGGTCATTACTAAGTTTGAGAAACATAGCTGCGATTAGTTGACTAAGTTTGATAAACATGCCTTCAATCAAAGTTTTTAGTAAGAGTTTCAAGTTTTTGTGCGTTGACAATCATTTTGTTTATCTTAGCTACTACAATCATAAGGGCCAGGGCAGTGGTTACCGTGTCATCTATGGGAACCATACATGGTAACGAGGCCAAACGGATCAAGGGGTGATTCCGGGCGAGCTTGAACCATAGATGCTTGGTATACTTAATCCAGTAGAGTTGTTCTCAGATATCGGGCCTCGGACTATATACATCCTGCTTACACACGGCGGGAAATAGTCCGTACTCCCGATCAGGTTCAAACTACTTGGGCAACTCTTTTGACTTCTTATGATTGTTATTGCGAAGATTTGAATACATTGGTTGTTCGCTGAAACTTGTTAATTCTTACTTGGACTAATGATTGTTAATCCTTTAGGTACCTAGGTCAAAACAGGAAGTGTAGACTATAAAGATAAGTTTATTTGGACTAATCATTGTATATGCCTTGAATGTTTGCTTAAACACCAAAAACTTGTTGGTCCATTAGCTACGTAGGTGCAACCTGTTAAAAATAAACTTACTTGGACTAGTGTTTGCGTAAACACCAAATTTTATTAAACTTAACATATACATCCAAATAGAATCTGTGGTTTTTTAGCTTGTTTTATTTGTGGATTTGTAGTTTGTAGAAGTTTGTTTGATTTTATAGTGTAACAGTTAGATATAGGGGTGTTTGGATATGTGCTTTACTGTGGTTTTTAGTAGTAGAGTACTTTATTGATTGGTATACTTAGGCTGATTTATTGTTGAAATAGTTATTTTGAAAAATAAAAATATTAGAACATATCATAAATAGTCACAGCTGATTTCTAAATGGTTAACTGCAACCCGTCAAAAGGTGTTCCGTTGATGTTCATGGTTCCAAGCCTGCACCAGGTTGCATGTATATGTATGACAGGATAGAACACAAGGTAGGGTGACTTTTTTGTTAGCCGCGGCAAAGTAGAAAAACACTTGTTAATGATGCCTTATGAATTAGTTATATATTGCTATCACGTTTGAATTTTGGAATAATAATTATATTTTGGAATGTGAATCATAGTTGAACATTTACGAAGTTTTTAGTAAGAGTTTCTGGTTTTTGGGTGTTAGGTCATTACTAAGTTTGATAAACATAGCTGCGATTAGTTGACTAAGTTTGATAAACATGCCTTCAATCGAAGTTTTTAGTAAGAGTTTAAAGTTTTTGTGCGTTGACAATCATTTTGTTTGTCTTAGCTACTACAATCATAAGGGCCAGGGCAGTGGTTACCGTGTCATCTATGGGAACCATACATGGTAACGAGGCCAAACGGATCAAGGGGTGATTCCGGGCGAGCTTGAACCATAGATGCTTGGTATACTTAATCCAGTAGAGTTGTGCTCAGATATCGGGCCTCGGACTATATACATCCTGCTTACACACGGCGGGAAATAGTCCGTACTCCCGATCAGGTTCAAACTACTTGGGCAACTCTTTTGACTGCTTATGATTGTTATTGCGAAGATTTGAATACATTGGTTGTTCGCTGAAACTTGTTAATTCTTACTTGGACTAATGATTGATAATCCTTTAGGTACCTAGGTCAAAACAGGAAGTGTAGACTATAAAGATATACTTAGTTGGACTAATCATTGTATATACTTACTTGGACTAGTGTTTGCGTAAACACCAAATTTTATTAAACTTAACATAGAACAGGATGACCACTATGTTTTCTGCCTATGGGGTGTTTGATTTTATAGTGTAACAGTTAGATATAGGGGTGTTTGGATATGTGGTTTACTGTGGTTTGTAGTAATAGAATCTGTGGTTTTTTAGCTTGTTTGATTTTTGGATTGGTAGTTTGTAGAGTTTGTTTGATTTTATAGTGTAACAGTTAGATATAGGGGTGTTTGGATATGTGGTTTACTGTGGTTTGTAGTAATAGAGTACTTTATTGATTGGTATACTTAGGCTGATTTATTGTTGAAATAGTCACGGTTGATAATCATTTTGTTTGAAAAATAAAAATATTAGAACATATCATAAATAGTCACAGTTGATTTCTAAATGGTTAACTGCTATTGTGGAGTAAAACAGTTAGTGAATGATTGTGTATTTATAAAGAAATATAAATAGCTATTCGTCCATTAGGTACCTCGGTCAATGTTTTGTTAAACATTTTTCTTTCATAAACGTTTTGCTACCCCCTTTCTTATTGTTGTCCTAAGAGGGGTTTATTTTTTTTTTTCTTAAAGGAATATGAAGCAAAAGTCATCGTTAGGAGTAAAGTGAATTACTTTTCCTTAGTTAGAGAAAAGCTGAATGAAAAGCGAAGGATATTATTTAGAACTTCCTGTTTTGGACCATGGTTGGATCTTGTATTTTATGACCATGAAACACATATGTTAGATTATATACTACAAAAACAGGGTTATGTATCCGATGCACAGTATGACATGCACCTCATATATGATGTGGATGGACGTAGTCTACACTTTGGTCGTAACGAGTTTTATCTAATAACGGGGTTTAGATTTGGTAAGTATGTTAGCGCTGAGTCATATAGTTCAGGGGATATAAAATTTAAAAATAGGGTATTTCCCAAAAAAGAGGAGGTAAAAATTACCAACTTAGAACTTTTAGGTGTTGTTGAGGATGAAGAGTTATTTGGTAAATTATCTGATGAAGACGCAGTCCGTGTATGCCTACTGTTAGTGTTAGAGGTAATTTTTATGGGTCGCTTGTTGACTGAACAAGTGGATGATAAACTATTGCGTCTGGTTGAAGACCTTGAATCATGGAATTCGTTTCCATGGGGGGAGCACATTTGGAGGCAACTTTACAACCAGTTATTGAATGTCGTATCAAGACACAGGTTTCAACATCTTAAAGGACTTGAAGCTTCTTCGAAGTTTGTGCCAAGTTATACACTTTCTGGATTTGTATGGGCTTTTAAGGTATTTCCGTACTTAATTTTTGTTATATTTGTAACATTTTTATTTTTTAATTGATATAGAAACACAAAGTTTTATTTTATAGATATGGATTCTTGAGTCCTTTGAAAGAAGCAATTGTTGGTGGAATAAACAACCAGATGTCATACCAAGGGGTATAGCCTGGACAAGGAAACAAGTTTTTAAAAAATCAGATTATGAATCTTTATTTGGCAAGGTAAATTTTCATATACGCAACAAGTACTTTAATATAATTTTTAATAATTTTCATTTTATAATATTCTTGTTTTTGATGTATTTTGTAGGAATTGAAGATTAATTTTGATTTGAAACCAACATTAGTGGAGCAGGAGTCTGAATTTTATATCCAGTCTCGGGAGTACATAATGGAGTACATACCAAGGACTCTTAAACAAAAGGCACCACATGACTATGATGTTTATTTACAGAAGTTGGATGCATTAAGGAAACGTGGGAGGACTGAAAAGAAGTATTTACCGCTTCTCCCTAGGATTGATTCCAGTAGTCTTATTACTGAGATCGGCGTTAAGGATTCTGTAATTCAGAAGTTGAATAGTCGTGTTTTCAAACTTGAATGTATTATTCAGGTGAGTTGCGTTATACAGATTATACTTATTGTAGGGTTCCCAATTTTAATTCTTTTAAAAATTACTTTGTAGGTTCTTGCATGTGAAAGAACTAACGGATTTCGGGTAAGATTTTAGTTCGATTAACTTAGCTGCCATTTTTTTTTTTAAATTTTGTTGTATTTTAATTTTTTTTTTTTCATATACAGGAAAAGTTGGATTTTAGTCGATCTTTTTCTCATCTAAGCACACAATTTCAAGAACAACTGTCTCGTGCATTCGGGGAATTGGTTGACACTCTAATTTCTACTAGAGATTCAACCGAAATACAAGTCTACTCTGATGATGACATTTTACAGGTTATTTGCTATTCTATATAATACGAGACTTAATTATATTGTACCTTTAAGAAAACCTTAATTCTGGTTACAGGAATATCTTTTAGATGAGGAATTAATGTTGCGGAAACAAGAGGAAGAAAAGTGGAAGATTGAAGAACTAAAGACTAAGGAAATGGTTTTTATCGAGGCGTTGAAAGACGAGGTATATCGCAGGGTGGAAAGGGATAAACTTTTGAAGGAAGCTCAGGAGAAGAAGAAAGCGCGTTTGACCTTTTTTAAATCAGAACACTGGCAAAGAGCACGTGCAGACATGTGTACAATTGACAAGAGGAGTCAGAAAGATGGTTCTGAGTCGTCCTATTACTGGTCCGCAAAATTTGTAGAAGCAGAAAAAATACGTATACCTCCTATAGGCTGTAGGGATGTAGACATGACTAAGTTTTTAAAGGATGTTAAGCCTTGGGTGGAGGTATAATTTTCTTGAGATTTAAGTTTTATAGGGTTAACATTAGCGTTATTTTTGCTAATATTGTATCAAAATTTTTTTGTAGAATCTTAATCGTGTGCACAAATCGATCAGCCACGTACATGTTACTGATGATTACGACGAATTCCTTGGACAACCGGGCCCCCTTCGTTATACATTCCCTTGGTCAAAGGAACCTGTACGTGTGGATCGCCGTTTCTGGGAGAGCTTGATATGTTTAGATCCACAAAAAAAAGGGTGGCTCATGGATGAGGTAAGTACATAATAAGTAATTTATTGTTATTGAACTTTCCTTAAAATTTCAAATTTATAGTGTTGTTTACATGAGAATTTGGTTTTGTGCAGCATATAGAGCTATGGGTGGAATACATGTTGCACTTCAGACCTGTTGACGCTGATTGGTGTATGGTTACTGCATACTTTGTACAGTTACTCTTGCAGGACTCCATTCCAATTTGGTATGCGAATGGAGAAAAGTACAAAATTTCATGGGGTGACGTTGACCAAGTTTTTATGCCTATTAACGAAAAGGAGAAACATTGGTTTTTAGCACGGTTCGAAATCAGGACTGGGATTGTAACTTTTTATGACAGTGCTTCTGAGGAGCAACATGAGGGCCGTCCGTGGTATCAATATATGCGATCATGTTTACAGGTAAAACATAATACTTTTAAAAAAAATTTATTAATGCGCGTCGTCCTTATTAAGAGTCATGACTGGAATTTTAAAAACACCATGCATATGGATGGCTAACAATATAAATATGTAGAGCAAGAGTCAGTTAAGCGAAAGTCAGTTGAAATTAAAAATTTCTAGATTCATAATCTTACCAGACTTATTTGTGGATTCACACCTGTATGTTATAATTAATTGGCTTTATACACGATGCTCATGTAATGTTACTGAATATACATAATTAATATGTATGTTATGGACATTTAAGTGAGCTATATCAAACAATGTCTATACAAATGTTTTGTAAGAACATGCACAATTATCAGGGCGCAGATGTATGTAACGTTGTATACGGTTTACATTGGTTAATTTTAACACCGTCTATTACCCTTTGTGGGTGGGATCTTTATCACACGTTTTCGTTCCTAAAATAGCCAAAGCATGTGGTGAAGATCCCACACACAAAGGGTACTAGACGGTGCCAAAATAACAAAGGAATGGAACACATTTGTTAACTTGAACACCGCCTAGTACCCTTTGTGGGTGGGATCTTTATCACACGTTTTCGATCTTAAATAGCAAAAGCATGTGGTAAAGATCAAGCTCACAAAGGGTACTAGACGGTGCCAAAATAACAAAGGAATGGAAAACATGTGCGACGTAACATATATCTGGCCTTATAATTGAAACGTGTTGATTGCGATAATGATAGCGTGTATTGTTTACGGCATGCCATGGTCCTTCATTATCTCAGTCTAGACGATTCCTGTTACTTACACTCTATTGTAGACTGAACATTTACATTACATGTTAGGTATGTAAAAAAATTTAGTATCATATTGTATAGCCAAAGTTAAACATTTGTATCATATTGATGTTTACAAAATGGTTCTCGTTAGAAAAATATTTTTCTTAGCCTATACTTCACAAACATTACATGAAACAATATGTAATGAAAAAGAAAAGATAAGTAATTCAATAATCATTAGACTCCAACCAACTGCTTTGAAACTTTGAACTTTTGATTGTTAATTGAAACCAAGATTAAGAGCACATGTTAATCTAAGTATTCATTACCGCTACTTAGAGCTCTAAATGTCTTAAAATTAATATTTTTTCATTAATGCACGATGAGCTCTACGATGTAGGACAATCTACATAATTAAGTTGTATGTTCGTTACATCTAAAGGAGCAATATGAATGTTAGTAATAATATTTCTTCTAATAACTAAATTCTCAATTACAAGGGGAGATAAATGTAACGTTGTGGATATGTTTTATTGCTTCATTTGTACCAAGTCTTATACCGGTTGGTGTTTGATCTTGATAATTAGTTTTGGCTCTTTAAATAATTTAAATTTATTAATTTTTCATTCCCACCAATAAAAAAATTTTATTTAGATAACCTGATTTTGTTAATGTACATTTTATTTAATCCCACCAATCAATATACTTTATTTAAAGAGCCAAAATTTGTTATCAAGACCAAACACCAACCGATATAAGACGGGGTGGAAAAGAACAAAGCAATGGAATACATCGACGATGTTAGATATATCAGCCATTGTAATTGAGACTTCTTGAATACGATAATGATATAGTTTGAAATGTTTATTACACGCCAATCTCCTTCATTATCGCATTCAAGATGTGCAAGGTTACTTAGACTTTATTTATTACTCAATATTTCATTAGTTGTTATATTTATGTATGAACACTATTATTAATTTACTGTGATTTTAAAGCAAACTTAATAAACTAGTTCAATGTCAACCATATGTGTAATGGTTATGGTCACAAACAAACTACAAATACATTAATGACAATCAGATTTTATAAGATTTCTTCAAGAATGTCAACTCTTGTCAAATCTGATTTTTCATGGTGATAAACCTTAAAATTACATGGTATGGTCTTAATATAATATTTCAAAGTACATTTTAGTACCTTTTAGCATTTAGTCATCTTTTTGTGGTTAGGTTTATGGTGTTAATGCCTCTCTATTATATATACTCTCCATTACTCACATTATTCTACACACCCAAAACAAACACAAAACAAAAAGCAGCTTGCTGATAACAACTCACCATGTCTGATAACATTCCGGTTGAAGTTCAAATGGACATCGTGAGAAGGCTTCCTGTCAAGTGTATACTTCAATGTCGAACTGTGTCTAGGAGTTGGAAGGCTCGTATTGACACTTTACATTTCACTGCACGTGTTGGTATTTGCCCTGCTGATACTTCACTTCTTGTTTTATGTCATAGGCAAAGGTATAAAGGTTACTTGTCTTTTTTAAACGATGATTTTTCTCGCACAGAAATCCCTTCAAACTTTTCTTATTCTGACTTGGAACCAATTGGGTATTGTCATGGGGTCCTGGGATTTTCGTATGGTCCAATTGTGTCTGATTACATGGCTATCCTTTGGAATCCATCTATCAGAAGATCATGTGGCACATTTGTGCCATATGTTACACAACCCGAAGAGTATGAAAAGCGACTGCTTGCTTTTGGGGTACGCCCAGACAATCTTGATCCAATCCTCCTCAAGATTTCATACCCCTTCAATCCTCTACACCATCAATGGTCTGTCTTACTATTCACATTCTCATCCAGAGAATGGAACCGTTTGGGAACCGAGTTTTTACCTCGACAGTCAATAAGATTAAAAAAGGGAAGTCAATGTGTCGTTGATGGGAATATCTTCTGGTGTGGGTACGAAAAATTGTATGCAAATGATGGTACAAAATACAAGAGCTACATGATGGTGTCGTTCAACTTGGTCACCTACCGTTTCCAAGAGTTAGAAATACCAGCAGAATTGTTGGTCAATCTACCTTTACCATTTCTAGTTTCAAAATTAAGGGACAACCTAGTTGTTTCAGGAAACATAGAACAGGATGACCACTATGTTTTCTGCCTATGGCTGTTAACGGTTGTCGGTGGAACAATAACATCCTTTCAATGTTTGCTTAACATTCCCAACACTTGTAAGTTGAAATTAATTTGTTTCGATGATAACAATGACCCAATACTGGAATTTCAGAATCCAGAAGGATGGGCCACAAGTCTTAGTCTGTACAAATTTGCTTCTGATACCTTTCAGAATATGGGGATTGAAGGTGATGGTGGTTCTTTTTTCATCACCCCGTATAATGAATCAGTTCTTCTTCAAACTCATGTTGATCGTATGGTATATGGTTTACGTAATCAGATTCTAGGGTATCAATTGTAATCTGTTAGTGAACGCAGTTTAGATTATTGTAGGTTATTTAGTTATCGTGTTGAACGCAGTTTAGATTATTATGGTAGTAGGTACTTAGTGATGTTGGTTGTTATTGTAATCCGTTAAGGACCTTTCTTTTGTAATCGCATTATGTATGAAATGAATTAATGTTTATCGTATTAATACTTATCGTTTTATGTACGAAATGAATTAATGTTTATCACATTGTGTCGCATATTCATTATTTAGGAACTGAATTCTTGTATGCTTGTATATTTTTAGTAATATATTTTAATCTATGTACAGGCTGGACTTCCAGTAGTTCTTGAGCAGGCCAAAGTTTTTGAGAAGAAATGTATAGATCCTACAAAGTATGCCATCACATTCGAGACTGCACGCAACATTCCAGCACAAGGAGGATTGTTTGGTGATTGTGGTATCTGGGTTTGCATTTTTTTATACCGACTGGCACATGGGAAACGGTTGGCGGTGGAAAATACTGTCCAGGCTGCTCTGGCTTACCGCGAGCATATGGCTAAGTTCTTTTTCAAACACCGAGTGTCTAGTTGGTAGGTTTGGCAAGTGTCTAGTTCGTTGTAATTCGCATACAGTTGGTATTTGTTACTAGTATAGGAATGTAGTTGGTAGGTTTAGGAATGTAGAACAATTTTTGTAATTTTGCTACATAGTGTTAGGGCTGTTGCGTTTAAACGTTTTATCAAGAATCTCATACTAGGTGTTTTGTACTACTACAAGTTGTGTTTTGTCGCGATACATGATTAATAAAGGTTGGCGATCCTTTTTTTATTTTACAAATCAATCAATATAATTTGGTTAATGCTTACTTATTCAACTCTTGTAGGTTTACCAAGATTTGATTTTACAATTGAAGGGGACAATGGTTTTAAAGGAAGATGTTCGATCACCCCGTTTTCAGGTACACAATTTCACATCTTATACTAAATATGCCCCCTTAATAACAATGTCCATATAGTTTAACACATACTGATAAGTAGTGAATGTAATACTAAAAATCATCCAAATGATATTGGTTAGATGATTCCGGGTTGTAATTTACGTTGAAACCAGAATTTGATGTTTCACCATCCCATACCAAATCGCCATCCCATTGCCAGTTAGATGGTTGATAGCCCCAACTTAGGTCGTCCCATTCCTGATAAATTCTGCCATTCTGAAAATACTCTTCGTCCACTTGATGATTAACTTCCACCTTCTGTTGCTTATCATTATTTGATTTGCGTTTACGAGTTCCCGTTTGTGATTCCATCTCTTGCATAACCTCTTTTCCCTTTTCTGATCTGCTAGTGCTTGCCTTGAATTTTTCCTGCAAACATTTTTTTTTATAAGATTAACAAATTAAAGTTAATTTTTATAATTTATTTTGACCTATCAAATTACCTTTGAACTGGGCACCGGTTGCATGCATGACTCACGGTTGTGTCCTACATTGCCACAACGTCCACATTTTTTTATTACTGGCTCCTCATTTTTTGAGCGAATCCGATCTTTGTTTTTGGGTCTCCCCGCTGGCAGCTTATCCATCAAAGGCGGTTTAACCTTTTGCAAGTTTCCTGGATTATGCCAATTTGCTTCTTCTTCCAGTGGAAATACCATTTCTTGATATGTGCCTTTTAATGCTGTTTTTGTAAACCATGATTCCGCCCATTTGTTACAATTAGTCAATTCTTCATATCTACAAACAGCGCACACATGACCACATGGTAAACCCGATAGTTCCCATTGCCTGCATAAGGAACTCAATTAAATGTAATACATGAATAAAAATTATGAACCTTTAAGGAAAAAATATTTTATATTAAATACCTGCAAGTACATTCATTTTTTACAAAATCCACAATATTACTACCATAAGGGGATAGTACTTGGTACACGGCACACATGGCAATACCTCTAACTTCCCAGTTAGCACTCTTCCACATTCTGTGACGTACCTTCTTTGTTGCCCACTCTGTAAGTTCAAATTCGGGTGCTTCTGCAATTTCACAACTTAAGTAAATGCAGCTAAAGAATTAATTATTGTTTATAATATAGGAAAATATATACCTCGGTATTTATCTCTACGTTTGTTATACCAATCTTGCAAAAGCGTTCTGTAGTACTCCATGAGCATGGTTATTGGAACCCTACGAACATGCCTTGTTAATGCATTAATTGATTCTGCACTGTTTGAAGTCAAGTAGTTGTATCTTTTTCCCGTGCAATATGCCCTTGACCACTTATCGTAACCTGCTTGTTCAAGTTTTTCTACGGCTTGAGGTCTTTTTGCGCGAAGCTCAGCAAGTGTCTTGTTAAATAGTTCATGACTATAACTTTTGCACGTCTTCCAGTATAAATACCTCACCTTTTCTTCTTTCAAGTTGCAATTCATCATCAGGTGCCGGCAACAATAACCATGAAAGCAGTTTGGGAAAACTGTATCACATGCTTGTGTTATTGCTGCATGCCTGTCTGAAATAATGGCCAAATTAGGCACTTCACCAATACATTCTTTCAACCAGGTCATAAATTGTGTCCACGCTTGACCTGTCTCGCCCTGTGAGACCCCAGTAGCAATTGGAATAATCTGGTTGTTACCATCCATACCAACCGCAAGCAGGTTGGTTCCCAGGTACTTCCCTTTGAGATGCGCGGCATCGATTATTATCAATGGACGCATAAAGGCTATAAAACTGCGGATCTAGTATAATAAAACATATATTAGAATACTACAAATGACAACATAATGTAAGTCTAAAAACCTTAAATAATAACTAAAAGAATGCTTACCGCAACACCAAAAGCTATAAAAACCATCTTAAATCTTCCTGCATCGTCTGTTTCAATATGGGTTACCGTCCCAGGGTTTTTGAGCTTTAAGTTATGGCAATAAATAGGTAACTGCTCAAACGAATCCTCTGGTTTACCGTTTAACATTTCAAATGCCAAATTCCTACCCCCCCAAGCTCTTTTATAAGAAATGTCTATTTTCCAATCAAGCCTTAAATCTTTTTGTATATCACGCACCCTATAAACCCTGCTACAATCTTTAAATTTTTCATATAGTAACTGACTAAGTAGTTTCATAGTTGCATTACGATGATTTGGACAAATCTGATCTCTTGAGCATGTGTGCACGTCGTTAATGCTAGATACATAGAATTTACTACCTACTTTATCTTTACGAGTGTATATATTCCATGAGCAACCTGGGCGTGTACATTTCACGCTGTACCTAATGCTTTCAGATTTTATAACTTTGTATTCAAACCGTTCAATTAACGATTTCTTTCCAATAGCAAACATGCATTCTGCTTTGTTATAAAATTCCTTGTTTTTAAATAAAGCATTATTGTTTATATGGGACTCGTTTGTTTTAAAAACTGGATTTGGGGGATTTGGTGGCGTAGGCATATGGTTAAAATTGTTTCTTTGCCAGTTAGGAAGTGAATCATCTTGTTGGTGAAAGGTGTATTGTTCAACTTTTGGGGTGGGGTAATAATATTCTTGGGGATTTAGCGGAACATTAAGATCAAATGAAATATTATTAGAAGCTGAAGATGATTTTACCTGCGAAGGTTGTTCAGTTAGTGAAATGAATAGTTTCTGAACTTGATCATTCTTACCACAAACCTCATTAATGAAGTATTGGACGTCGTCATCATCAACAACATCCAGTGACATGGAACCTTCTTTGTAAAATAACCTGAGTACAGAATTTTGGGTGTCTTTCACGGCGTCCACCTTTTTCTTCACGTATTCCTGTAGGTGCTTAAAACTGATAGTTTTAGGGAGTTTAACAGCATGTTTTGATGACGGATGCACCAAAATAACCTTAAACTTTGAATTCTCATCATCATTCATGGTATCATGTAATCTCACTGATAATGTAGTTTTAGTAATTTTAGTAAACAAACTAGTAATATAAACATTAGAGTATATGAAACAGCCCATGTACTTGTGTATTTACTATCACCATTTGACATAGTTATTAAGTCGCCCAGAAATGTGAACTACCTACATCACCCACTTAATTGCTCTTACTTAAAAGCTCTAACACCCCATTGTACTTGTTTATTCATTCTTTTTGTACCTGGAAAACTAAAATTTTTGAACTTGCATTTATATGTTTCATGTCAAATATTTAATAGGTCGCCCAAGAATTTCAACAACCTAGTCACATGGTTGAAAACCAATTAATTATAACATAGAGGTGTATAAATATGAGGTTAATGTAGGATGAGTATGAATATACCTTGTATTGATGTCGAATGGTATAAGCCATTGCATTTTCTTGTATATAATTACTACTAATTATTTAATTTAGTTTAATTTGTTTTTTAATTTTTTTATATTTTTTATTACAGAACCTGTAAGGAGACGATTATGGTTTGATGAGAATGATAAAGAAATTAACAAGGACAAAGTTGATGAAGCATTGAAGGAAACATGTAAGGAAGATGTAAAGCATAGTTGTGACGAGCCGAAGAAGGAAACAGAAACTCCTGATGAAGATAGGGTTGAAAGAGAGATGGGGGAAAGGTTAGACATAAAAGCGTTAAGGGAAGCATTAGCCGAAGAAGATAGGGTTGAAAGAGAGATGGAGGAAAGAATCAGGGAAGAACGGGAATACATCTATCTAATGTTTAAGCTAGAATAAGACAATGAATCATGAAATGTATCTGTTTCCTGCATTTTTAGTTTTTATTTTCATTGTATGTTTCTGTTTCCTGCATTAACTTGTTTTTTCAAATGATTTGTAATTTATTTGAAATGTTTTCCGCAATAGCTATCTTTTGTGTGCAAGTTTGTTTCCGTTTTTAACTCTATGTATTATTCACATTTGTAATATATATATATATATATATATATATATATATATATATATATATATATATATATATATATATCTTTCTTACAGGTTATATGTCAATAACTATACCAACCTAACATGTATTATTCATATTTATGTGAATAAACCTTCCATTGTACTAGTTCCTTTAATACAACCCCTATATATATATATTGACA
Organism: Artemisia argyi; assembly: GCA_030686995.1. Classification (NCBI taxonomy): domain Eukaryota; kingdom Viridiplantae; phylum Streptophyta; class Magnoliopsida; order Asterales; family Asteraceae; genus Artemisia; species Artemisia argyi. Next base: position 21,313,031 of record CM060700.1, read on the forward strand.
TAAACATCTAAAACCATCACTCACATTTCCATACTTCCATAACCACACTACCCATGTATTCATCTTCCTCTTCAGGTGGGACATATCGTAGGAACCAACACGAATACTACGATGTTGCTAATATGACCCATTGCAAATGTAAACCACCACATCCACTAGTTCAAAAAGTTTCTTGGACACCAACAAACCCTGGACGAAGGTTCAAAAGTTGTCCAACCAGAGGATGTAAAGTGTATGGTTTTCTTGACCCCGAGCTACCTTCACAATATTACATAGATTTGCTTTACAGGGAGCATGAAGAGAAACTTCATTTCATGAATGAAAACGCCACAGGTGTTGAGAATGCACAAGATTCAGATCAAAATATTGGAATGTTGGAAAATGAAATGGTGGAGTTGAAGATTAAATCAAAATTTCATGATCTACTTTTCTTGTTAGTAGCTTTGGTATTTGTTATCTTTTTCATTATGTTTCTTAAACTAGTCTGAAATATCTACCTAGGTAGTAAGTTATGAAATAAAAAGTATGATGTACGTTAGAAGTTATGCAAAACTAGTTTGAATTTATGTGTTGCGATTATGGATGGTAACATCCGAAGCTTTTGGGCAAACGGCGTAAAGTATCCAGTGCTTTGGTGTCACAATATTTATTCATATAACATTGGTAAAGTATATTATGATTTCCAAAAAAAAACCATTGGTTACAACATTTGATCAACAGAAACCATATTTCCATATACATGAAACAAAGTCATAATTTTCCATATACAGCCATTGTTTCCAGCATGATTTCCAGCATCACAAAAAAAAACAAAAAAAAAAAGAAAAAATATAAAGTCACCGGGATGTTCATTGTTATGGGATATTGTCTTTCACGATGTGCATTGTTGAACCACCTTTCCATGATATTCAATCTTTTGTTTCCATAAGTAATCTAACATTCTTTCACGATATGCAAGAGCTGTATTAGCAGGATCGTAGTCAATTATTGACATTTTATGACCCAAACGATAAAGATTGATGCATAACCAAATGCCGCAGTCACCGTAGTCAGTGCATTGTTGGGGGACATCATCTGCATATTTCCAAGTTATGGCATACCCGTCAGTGTCTACGCCTTTTGCTGTCAACACGCCCTCTTCTTTAAGATAATTAGGCAGCCAGTATCCAAATGTTTCCGGCATTGTTTGATTCCACCAATAGTGTTTATTTGTATGTTGACGAAGCGAATCGTATATTGTGACAACACCGGTGCGTATATGAAGCTCCCCTAAAGCCCAATGCTTTCTTGGCTGGTTTATTGGAAAAAGTACCTACATTTCAGCAACAATTAAAGATAAAAAATACGGAACAATTAATTAATAAAAATGTTATATGAATATGTCATAATATACTATACCAACCTTTTCAACATCACACCAAGGCACTGGATACTTTACGCCGTTTGCCCAAAAACTTCGGATGTTACCATCCATAACACTTGCACTGAAAAATCCACAAGCCATAGCCCAGTCGGCGTCTGATGGTCGGACCGCCCACATTAAATCCACCCATACATCTATGTGCTGTTTTGGGTATGCAAATGTCAATACGTCAATTTTCTTAGTATAATATTTCAAAGTACATTTAGATGGAAAAACTAGAATGACAAGAAAAAGGGCTGAATAAGACAATTAGATGGAAAAACCAACTAGGAACCACAAAATGCAGGCCTAGGAAAGCTTAAGCAATGAACCCTGATATGGACAGTTAGCAAGGTAGGTTTCTCAAAGCACCCAAGATCAAGCAACAAGCTCAATTCTTGAGCTTGTTGTGGCCCTTGGAAATTTGCATCAGTGGCCAAAGTGCTAATCACTCACACTCAATCACAAGCAAAACATCAACCAGAACACCAACTAAAATGCTAATCCAGGTGGTTGTTGTTACTTGGTTATTCTAAATTACGTACAGTAGCTTGTCCATACTAAAATGACACCAAAACATCAATCAGAACACCAACTAAAATGCTAATCCAAACACTCCTACAGTGATCCTATCACACAAGTTATCCAAAAATTTATAAGCAATACTAACATATGAAGACATTTTTGTTTATTTCAACTGAATGTGGTAACAAAACTATACAAAAATTTATACGAACCTCGTCTCTAAGCCATCCTAAACTCCAAGCACCTGTGCCAACTATACATTCCCAGAAACGCCGATCAACAATAGTTTCGTCTCCCCAAGGAAAATAGAACAATGTATTTGGTGGTGCCTCCTTTAACCATTTTCTAAAGTAAGCTGGCACACTTACAACTGTTGGCTTTGACCTTTTAGCTCTTGACAGATTCTGAAGGATAAAAATTAATATATTACGTGGTTTTTCTATTATTAATACATTTTTAAATATATAGGTGAAAAGTCACATACCTCTGTAAAAGGTTCATATTGCGATTCTTGCAAATTCTCGTCAAAATCAGGTGCTGCAGGCGGGGATATGTTTTTATTATTTATCCTCGATGAACGCCTTCGTAACATTATTGGGGTAGTGTCAGGGGGATTGGTATATGGAGACTTGTAATATTTCCCTACCTTCCTCTTGCGTTTCATTTCATTGAATATAGATCTGACTTTTTCAGCCTGCAAAAATGGTATTTAGGAGTGTGTAATAAACATCTTATGCATCTATTAACAACTAATGGTATTTAGGAGTGTACCTTAACGACTAAAGGGTCGTCGTCATCGTCAATGCAAATCAACTCTACTCCATTGTCGTCCGTGGTAGCCCCCTCCCATGCTGGTGAAAGCGCAATGTCACAACCAAATACAGACCGTTGAGATACATTATCATCAACCTGCAAATGAGCATCACAATTTGTATCTTCAGCCACTACCGTATCTGGTACTTCAGTTGTATCACCCCCCTCTTCATGTGTTCCTTTGTGTTCAAGTTCAGTTTCTTTTACTTGGGTACCCAATGACATCGACTCCTCCTAAAAAATAAAAGGTGAATGTTTTTAAGATGCATTAAAAATAATACGTCGACAACAATTGAATTATTAAACTATATACGTACCGGTTGAGGAGTTTGTTCAAACCCATCAAAACCAATATCTGAGAATTTTTCATTCAGTTTTGGTAACGAACTACAATCAAATTTATTATCAAGATCTACTTGCATAACATTATTTGATTGATCTTGATGTGGAAACTCCATACCAACAGCTTTCATAAGCTGTGTCATGGGCCCCGTAAACATACAAGGGTCCGTATAAAAAAGGTTATGTTTCTGATCATCCGAATCATTGGTCTTCATGGGTGTGTTGACATCCACAGTTTTCAACTAAAAACAGGTACTAATATTAGTAAAACAAAAATAAATAATAATAATAATAAATTAATATAAAATTAAAAAAAATAGGAATCTTCTTACCTTCATTTTACTATCATTAACTAAACACTTGGCGTCATTCGCTTGCAACTTCTCTTCGAACTTAACTCCTAACACATTCTCAACAACCCCAATCCGTTGTTTAAGAATGGCCAACTCACGTAACAGATATGACACATCAACATTTCCGACTCTTTTTTCAATATCTCCAACATTTGATTTAATGGACGCAACCTCAGAATTGATGTGATCTGTATCAAGTGTTGGTAATGTTAAATCTTTCTCAGGAGGCTCAGAAGGCTCAGAATTAACTTGACAAGAATCTTTGTTATCCTCCACTCCAACAACATCGTCATTTAGAGTCGCACTTTCACCAACTTCAATAACGTTGTCTTCATGTAAATGAATTTCATGACCAACATCATCTGCAGGTCCTGTATCATCGTGGTCAAGAACACCATTTTCAGGGTAAGCCATATACTCATCTACCATATCCACAACATCAACATCATTTGCAAGTCCTGTATCATTTGCAACATCAACATCATTTACAACCGGAACCTCGTTTGCATTTTCTACATTTGCATTTTCAGGAGCAGCTTCAACAACCAGATTCTCTTTATCATTTTTTTCATCTTCCATTTTTTTTGCAATTCCAGTATCATCGCTGTATTCAGAATCCATTTCGGCCACCGGAACCTGGTTTGCATTTCCTGCATTTGCATCTTCTGCAGAATCCATAGCTTCGGTAGCAGTTTCAACAACCAGAACCTCATTACAATTTTCTTCAACATCCATATTTTCAGGAACCACTTCGGACACCGGTATCGCATTTGAAATTTCTTCATCATCTCTTACTATTAGTTGCATCTGAAGTCCTCGTATGTATTCAATGCTACTTTTGTACCACAGGCATTTCGTCTCGGAATGTGTTGGTAGCAGCTTCTTTATAGGAGGAAAACGCTACAAAATAAATAAAATACAAAATTAAAACCGCAATTCACCATGATAAAATACAAGATCAAAACCGCAATTCAGCATGATAAAACCGCAATTCAAGTAATTTTTGGATATGGTTTAATTACCTGATCAAATAGAATAACCTGATGCTTTCTCTCAAAATTTTTCACTTTCGACCATGATAATGCACGTGGAATCTTTGAAGGATCTTTGGTATAAAAATGTGAACTGTTAGGGAAGCTTTCCAAAATCCAAATCTATAAACGAAGTAAAACAAAAAAGTCACAGTTACGAACACAAGATATCTATTTTGATACGTAATAACTATTTTGATACATAACTGCTATTAAATAGAAGCTATCACTATTTTTAATTTTTGTTTTTTGGGAATTTGAAGCTTGAATAAGCTTCAAATAAGCTTGGTATAAGCAATAAGCCCTTGCAGTGAACTGATTAGGCTAAATAAGCTTATGAAATAAGCTGTAAAAGCCAAATTAAGCACTGGAATAGCAATTTTGGGTCGTAAGGTTTCCAGAAAACCAAAGCTCACCATGTGGGGTCCACAAATGACCTTATGAAGGGCTTTATAGAAGAGCCTGAATACACTGAGTTGCTCAGGTACACAGGAAATGGGAAAAGATTTAACAAAATAAGCCAAAGGCTTATTATGATGGATAAGCATATGGTGAACTTATTTGAATGACAGAATAAGCCAAACGATAATTATGATTTTGCTTTTGATGAATAACCTATACTACTGACCTACAAGTCCAAATAAGCGTTTAACTAACAATATTAAAAAAAAAGAACCACAAATTGTTCAGGTTGTATGCACAAAAAGAACCACAACAGTCCAATAATAAGTTCTCAAGCCAAATAGGCCTACTTGCAGCCCTCTGTGGGGGTCACAAGGGGGGTCAGGGGTCAAAAGTTGGGGTTGAACCCTCAAGTTGGATTGGGTGTCTACAAGATAAGCCAAGAACCAGGTCAATAAGCCCAATAATAATTTCTCAATGAGCTTATGAGTTAAGCTAATTATACATGAGGTCTGAGGTGTGCATGGCAAAAGGGACAAATTTCAGGCCTGTGTGGGGATCACCCAATGGATCATGGATCCAATTTTTGGTCAGAGGAAAAATCTAAAAAATAAGCCATCCATGGATTCATGGAGTTGAGGTGGTATGCTTTAACCACAAAAAGTTTCAGGTCCTGATTCTTTCCACAAAAATCTAGAAAAATCCCACAAAAACTGAGTTTCTGATTGTTTTATGAAATTTGACTTTTTGAAGTTTAATGAACTTTGACAAAAATGAATTTCAAACACTGATTTATGGACTAGTTGTGCAAAGACAAATGAGTCTCAACATTTAAAGTGTGTTTTACAATCAGCAAATGTGATCACCTTAGGCAAAAGAGAATCCATCAAATTTGAGTAAAGCACAGTTATAGCTCCAATAGTTATAATATAGCTGTAAAGTAATTATTGACAATTTACCCATTTCAAAAAAAATGGGACATCATATAAATATTTTTTTTAAAAAAATGCTTCTGAATAAAATTATAGTGCAAACCCAACATATATAACATGCAACAAATTGATAGTGCAAACCCAATACCAAAACGCAAATCTCAAATTCTCAATAGTAATGGTTTTCTGAATAAAATTATCTTATGCGACTATGATAGAGTTAAAAGGAACATATCCAACCCAATTAACTAAAAATATACTCTCCTTTCCAAACACGGCATTTGGTTACTTAAGATGTACAAAGACAAATTCCAACACACACAAATCCTACACCAATTTATTGATTATTTTGAACAACATACAACTACTACAACCAACTAGGAAATCTTAGACAAATTCCAATCCAAACACCGTTTTAAACACAGTAACACTTACATAATTAAATGATTGCTCTTACAATGGCTTACTATAACTTAAAATTCTTAAATAAGATTTGAAAATTGGAATGAACTTATAATGAAGAATTTCACCTCGAAATTTATAACAGTTAATCCGAGATGACACTTAAAACTAAACTTTCACTTTTTTATAAGTAACTGCTGAATTTTATACCATAAATGGCTTACTATAACTTAAGTGAACTACAACCAACTAGGAAATCTTAGACAAATTCCAATCCAAACACCGTTTTCAACACAGTAACACTTACATAATTAAATGATTGCTCTTACAATGGCTTACTATAACTTAAAATTCTTAAATAAGATTTGAAAATTGGAATGAACTTATAATGAAGAATTTCACCTCGAAATTTATAACAGTTAATCCGAGATGACACTTAAAACTAAACTTTCACTTTTTTATAAGTAACTGCTGAATTTTATACCATAAATGGCTTACTATAACTTAAGTGAACATGTAGTAACTGGAAATTTAATTTGAAATACCCCCTGAGTCTTCAAAGTCAGTAAATCCAAACACCCTCAGTTTCAACTTAGTATGGTAAAACCGTACAATAAGCCTTAAATAACACATATGTATAGATTTAAAACACAAATGAGAAAGATTAGATAATGCATGTTTTAAATAAAATCTAACCTTCAGTGCAAATAAAAATCCGTATAGATTGTATGTTTCTTCTTTTTTGGGAGATTTCCTGCATGTTTCCTTTTTGCTAGAAGTTTTTCTAACAGCCTTGTTAGATTGATTGTCGGTATGCCTCTGAACAACATTCACCGTTCTTTTATACAAATGAACCCACATATACTCTCCCCATGGGTATTCATTCCAAACGTCTAAATCCTCTATCATTTTCAACATATGATCCGGGATGTAGAACCTTGGTTCTCTACCTATGAACACAAGGGTTGCAATGACCAACAAGCAAATCCTAACAGCATCTACATCCAAAATAGATTCCCATACTGGACCATCCTTCATAAACTTCAAAAGTTCTTCACCTTTTACTCTTTTCTTCAAAGTTCGTTTCTTTTCAGGAAACAAACGATCAAAAAAAGGACTATGTTGTATACCGCGAACAATACGACCTACGTCAGTTTCCTCTTTGGCAACTTGCCCTAAACGAAAACCGGTTACAAGACAAAATTCCTGACGCCCAAAATCAAGAACATTATCACCAATCTTAAAACTAAGAGGAGGGCAAGTATCACTAACTATAGGAACCGTAACAGCATTTTGATAAAAATAATCATACAAATGGTTATCAGGATCTAAGGAGGGGATATCTAACCACTGACCAAACACGGTTTTTCTAAACAAGTCGCTTCTATTACCATTCAACAAAGCTTTAACATGTGAAAGATATTCTAATCTAGATCTTACCGTAATCTTTGCATCGAACATTGTACTTGATTAGGGTTCACCGATTAGGGTGGTGTCGAGCGACGGTTTGTGTGTTTAATAGTGTTGTGGCAGATTAGGGTGGTGGTGAGCGACGTTTTAGTGTGTGTTTAGTGTGGTGTTTAATGTGTTGTAGCAGTTTAGGGTTGAAAAATGTTTTGTGTTTAGTGTGTGTTTTTTTTTCAAAACGTTAATGTGTGTGTATTTTTTTCAAAACTTTAAAAGTAGTTTTTTGTTTGAGTATAAATGTGTATTTTTATTTAATAAAAGGTGTATTTTTGTATAAAAAAACAAGGAACAAGTTCCCATGCAAAAAAAAATTATAAAAGATGTACTTGTACCTAACTAGTTGCCCAAGAAAGTACAATAGTGGGTCCAAGTTGCCCAAGAAATTTGTACCTTAAAATAATATAAAAAGACCATACTTTTCTGCTAAAAGACAAAATAGTTAAGTCGCCCAAAAAAGTAGGTCCCAGTTGCCCAAGAAAATAGTGGGGTTAGTTGTACCTTGCAAGTACAAGGTGGGGTCAACTTATGGGACACTTGTCATAATTCTGGGATGGTTGCCCAAAAAAACTTGTGAGAGAGTCGCCCTTGGGGTATTTGGGGAAGTTGAAAATTATTGGGGTATTTAGGGTACACTAGTGTGTACTTTTGGGGTAAATAAAGAATTTTTTTATTTACTCAATACTAACCAAGTCGTATCATAGTTTCTAAATTAGGCAACAGTCGTAAATTAAAATACTTCCTCAATATTTTTATTGTTACAGTAACAAAAAATAAAATAAAAGAATAATTGGAATTCATTCTTGGTTAACACGAAAAGCAAATGAAAATATCCAAAACCCTCACACACACATTAAAAACCCATAAAAACTAAAATCAGGGTTTTTGTTTTTGATGCATAAAAAATGGCTTTGAACAGAATTTCCATGCTTTTATCTCTTGGCAAGAAGTCTGCTCAACTTCTTTTTTCTGCTTCAGCTAGAAGGTAATTCTTATTATTATTGTTTGTTTGTGTTTATATAATTTTAACTTTTAAGTCAACTTGTTATTATGAGTGTATGGGCCTTCATTCATTCCCAATGTAGTTGTTTGGTTGGTGGGTTTCTTGAGAGGAATGACTATGGGTATTGATTATATGGAAATGGGGTTGTAAACCCACTAATCTTGGTGGGTTTGAGGGTATGATTCCCATTTTCAAATACCAAACCCACAAACCAAACAACTACAATGGGAATGAAACCCATAAATGTAGGCATATTCTATACCCAACAAGGGTGGTTGGTTTACAAACCCATTGCCATTCCCAAACACCCCCTTATTTTTTTCGACTGTATGCTACAAAATTTTAAATTGTCTGAGCGGCATTTTGGTAACGGTGCGGCGTACTTTTCCCTAGTTTCATTATGGTATGTATTGATATGTCTAGTAATTTTTGTTCGGGTGTATGGAACAAACTTTAAACTTGGTCTCGATATAATATTTTTTGCAAGTGTATATTTGCGTCAAGTTCTTAGTCATTATTTGTGTTGAACTATGTGAATTTGGCAAATTGCTTTCAATTTTCGTAAATGAATTTGTATATCTGTTTAGAGTCGTTGACCTTTTGTTTAGAGTCGTTGTGATCAAAATCATTATAGATCGTTGTTTAGAGTAGTTAAATTGAAAAAAAATTGATACATGGAATTCCTAATAAGGGTGAATTTGTTTGACTAATGGGTAGGTATGTCACACCGAGGACGTTTCATTCATCAAGCTACACGAGCTCAGCAAAAAAGAGTAGCGCCCCTTTGTTGACGACATCACAGAAACTAATGGGTAGGTATGTCACACCGGGTAGGTCTGGCACTCAGAGGACGTTTCATTCATCAAGCTACATGAGATCAGCAAAAAAGAGTAGCACCCCTTTGTTGACGACAGCACAGAAACTATCGGCTCCTCCTCTACGGCGACTTAGAAATTTTTTGATTGTATGTTGTTTTTTGCATATAACATAATGTTGTGGCTATTTAGATTGAGAGTTGCCTAATTTTGCTACTATTGATGTCTGTTTTCTTATGTTATGTAGCCGACTGCTGTCTTTGGTGGAATTGGTGCAGGGCTTCTTTTTATGCATTTCAATGACGAGAAGAGAGCTATTCGCATAGGTCAGTTCCTTTTGATGCTTTTCTGCTTTCACCACACAGTCAACATTAGTTTTGAAAGCGATTAAGTATAGGGATATGTTATCATACACACTTACTAGATCAATTTCTTTATGAGAGGACTATAAAAGGATTCTCGTATGTCCTGCTACATAGCCAATTACGATGTCATGTTTGATTAAACTTTTGAAAGATATGGTTTAGTGTACTGTTTACAATCGTGTGTATACATGAATTATCATCTTAAACATTCAAGCGCGAGTCTTGCAATTTGATTTATATCATTATATGTGCTAAATGGATCAGAATTTGACAGTAAGCGTATTTTTGTCACTTACATTTTTATACTAATTTTCATGTTGTTAACAACTGAATGCCACCAGGCCGCTATGATTAGGCAGTAACTCATAACCATAGATGAAGGAAATTCCTTCCTCTGCTGTGGATAGACATATTTTGCCTTATTATGTATTTTTTTGGGTCCAAATAATCATTTCGGTCCCAATCCAACAAATCTGATTATCTTAGGGTAATATATGAGTATCTAAACACCCTTTGTATTAGATGTATACCACGAGGAGAAGAAGCCACTTTGGCACTCTATAGGTTATCTAACCTGAACATGTGAAACCGACATATCCAGCTGAGTTATTTTAGCAGTTTCTTTATGTGCTTCTGCTTGTTACTGAATTCCTGTCAAGAACCTATCAAATACTTATTTGTTTTATGTATGCTACTGGATTCTTTATGTGAACATATTTGTTCTAATTATCCTCAATTCACACAATCAGGACAGTGTAAAAACGATGGATGCAGCTCAAGAAATGGTCCGGTAATTGGTGGGCCTTTCAAGTTGATTGATTCAAATGGTAAATTGGCTACAGAAAAGGATCTCAAAGGAAACTGGATACTTCTGTACTTTGGTTATACTTCATCCCCTGATGTCGGCCCTGCAGAACTTCTGAAATTGACAAAGGCTATTAAGACATTAGCTTCATCTGATTTAAAACGGAACATTAAGGTTCAACCTGTTTTTGTTACACTTGATCCACAACGTGATACCCCGTCTCATCTCGGTGCTTATCTCAAAGGTCAGTTCTAATTAGAGCTGTCACATGGGTGGGTTTGTAACGGGTCGAAAGTAATCCTGTGAAGCAGAGAATTTTGGGTTGGATCGGGTTGGATTGATCCGCCTACTCTTGTCTGTCCAAACACTTGATAAGGTGGTGTTTGTATTAACATTTTGAAACTGGTTATCAATTTTATATAATTGGATGCAATCAGTTTGCTTTAGCTTGTGTCAAACCAGACACCATTCCTTTTCTTTAACAAAATTGTCGTTTTTGGTCATTTTATTCATTGTCACAGTTACTCGTTAACTGAATAATCAAATGTTTTAAATAAGGCGATTTCAGAGATAGTATGAATTGTAAATAAAATATAGGCAATTTTGACCCGTTATTCCCTTTTTTATATCTAGAAATGCTCTACTAGCCAGAGATAAAACATCACTCAATCGTTCTGTTCATAAATAAATGCATCGAAATTGGCACCTCTATTCGTCATTTTTATAGGTTTAGGTTTTTTATGCAAATTTGATCAACGATTCTGATACCTTACATCAGTCTTGGCTTATTATTTTTTCTTTCGACATGGGGTGCAGAATTTGATGAGAACATAATTGGTCTAACTGGACCTGTTTCTGCTGTAAGAGAAATGGCACATGAGTACAGAGTTTTCTTTAAGAAGGTTGAAGAAGATGGCGATGATTATCTTGTCGAATCTTCACACAACATGTAAGCTACAACTTTCAAATCTTCCACTTTTTGTACTTCATTTATTCATTATATCGAAATCCGCTGTTGTTTTTACATAGAAAAATGACAACAAATGGGGTTAGATTAGTAATGTTATATCAACTTTATGATAATTAGTTTCTGTTGGAACTACGGTGTTACTGATGATAGAAAATCCAATTATTCGACCCCTAAATGATAGTACAAATGGTTAAGGCCATTGACCATGACTGAATGAATCATAAGGAGAAACATAGCATATCTTATTTCGGCAAATAAGTTGATAAAGGTCAAGCTGTATACAAACATGGTTCTAACTTGTTAAGCTGTGTGTGTAATGTGTGACAGGTACCTAATGAATCCAAATATGGAAATTGTCAGAACCTTTGGCCTCGAGTATAATGCAGAGCAACTAACAGAAGAGATTCGCAAAGAATTGCAAAAGATTACTTCACATTAACACATACTTGTTACCGATAATAGAAGCATCGGTTACTGTTTTGATAAGAGCTCTAGGTTTGATTTTGGGTTACAAGAACGTTGACTGCTGAGTTTACTGAGCTTATAAGGTTCAAGCAGGCTGTTTTGTCGAAATTATGAGTTTATGGATAGATTGGATTTTAAGGTCAATTGGAAAATTAATTTTGTTTTCCACTTTTATCAAATATACACGCAAAAATGCTGCTTAACATATATGCTAGGTGAAGATAGTGTTGTGAATTCCAAGCAGCTATCAACGAGTATTTGCGTTCCTCAACAATTCTATGTATGCGTCTAGACCACCGATTCAATAAAAAGTAAACCCACCACCACGCATGGTGGTGGTGGTGTTATAGTGTTCACGTGTGGTAGAAGGGGGGTAGGAAGAGTCCTACTACCTCTATTACACCCGGTCTTACTCGAGTGTGGTGCAAGGTTGGTTATGTATTTATATTGTAATGGTTTAACTGATTTTGAATCCCATTTGTGTATTAACCTCAAAATAAAAGCCATTCTCATTTAATTTAGGGAACTTTACTAATTCAAAAAAGTTTATTATCAATCAACCCATAATTTAAGTGAGTATGTATTGACACTTTGACGATCATATATTCTTTTTGGGCTTACAAATAATTCCGCTTTCCTTATGAAAGTTGTATCATTTGTGTTTTCGCTCACTTAAACTCTTACTAGACGAATACCCGTGCATAGCAACGGTTCCTGGCGGCAGATAATTAACGATTTGTGATATCAGAAGATCTGTATGTATCAAAGAGTGTATTATATCATAGAGCAACCATGACAATTAACAAATTTTGATGTAACAGTTATTTTAGTTTTATCAGAAAATAACAACAAACAATAACAACAACAACAACAATAATAAATAAAAAAATAAAATCATATGCAATGGAAGTTTCAGTTCTGAAATGAAAACTTTAGTCATTGAGACATAATAATCCAACTACAGTCAAAGTCCGACAAAGTTAAACCTACACGAACATACAAACCCTAGATAAACCAGGGTTGCGTAAACTCAGTTAGAGTACTTTACGCAATCATGAGGCCGTAAAATTAAGAACTTAACTGATTCGAGTGAGAAACTCAAGCCTAAGAAGTCCTACACACAACCCTTTGGGCTAAGGGGTAGAACTGACAGTACTTAGTTCTTGTGCCACAATCATGATGGTTGGCCTTGAGTTTGGTGACTCATGAGTGCAAAGCAATGCAATTTTCGCGAGTGCAATGGCTTCAGGCTCAGAAAAATTGCCATCAAGATTAGCATCAACAAAATCTTCAAACTTGCACAACTCGGCACCTTGGCGAATAGTAGGTCCGATTCTAGTTTTTCCTGAGACTATTTGAAAAATGAGCATCCCAAATGCATAAATGTCGCTCTTGTCTGTAACTCGCCCAGTTGTTGTGTACTCAGGAGCGAGGTATCCCATTGCAGCACTGGCTTTGAGTGTAGAAAAGATGATATCATTGGCTAGTAATTTGTGGAGGCCGGAACCAGAAAGCAATGGAGTATAGTTCTGATCAATAAGCACTTTTTCAGCGGATATGTTTTGATGAATGAGCGCAGGTTTCTTACCTTTGATACTGTGTAAGTACTCGATACCTGGTACAACAAAACAGCAGACAAAGGTCAAACATCATGGAACAAAACATCTTATGAGGTGTTTGGATGTGCATTTTCCTAGTGTTTTTTATTTTTTATTTTTATTTTTTCGTATTATAAGAAGATTTTGAAGTGTTTGAAGTATTTAAGTGTTCAGCAAAGCTGGTTATCTAAGAAAATTTCAGATAAAATGATCAATAAGGACCTTCTTGTAAATAGATGTTTTGTTTACTGGGAATACAAGTCTAGAAAAAAAAATTAAGTAAAATAAAAAAGTAAAGTAACTCCCAATACCGTCTTCCACGGGTTATGGGTCCCAATACCGTCTTCCACGGTGTATGGGGGAGGTTGATATGTAGACAGACTTACCCCTACCTAAGGTAGAGAGGCTGCTTCCGGTTCTACTTAAGGTAGAAAAGGACCTCCAGAAAAAAAAAATAAGTCATTTGGTATAACCATACATAATGAGTTTTCTTGCTGATTATCCAATACTAAAACTGATTGAGATTATACTTTCTAAACGCAAATCCAAGCACATCATTTTGAAAAATTTCATTAAAAGAAGATTGTGACTAACCTTTAGCAATGCCCTTGATTATCAAGAATCGAGTCGACCAATCAAGAACAAATCCTTTTCCGGTTTTGCCCTTGACATCGAGATACTGCAACAAGTTACCCTTAGCTACATACTCATAGATCAAAAAACATTCTCCCCTGCCTTTTGAGCAACAAAAACCTCGTAACCTAAGAAGATTTTCATGTTTCAAGGAGGTTAATATCTTTAATCCCTTCAAAAAGTCGGTTTCATCAGATATGCAGCTTGTTTTGGCTATACGTTTAATAGCAACTATAGACCCATCACGTAAAATTCCTCTATAAGTAGCAGAAAAATTGCTTTTCCCTAATAAACTTGAGTCTGAAAAGAACTGAGTCGCTGACTCAACGTCATCAACATTAAACACGTAACTCTCAAGAACTTCTTGCAAGAACCCACTTCCGGTTTGGCTTTTTGACATTGGGTCCCACCCGTTTGAATATTCGAGACTTATGAGAGGTGAAGCACTTCTTCGGTTGACTACTTCTTTGACTTGATGCTGATCAGTACTAATCCGACTATCGGATGATTCAAAGGCGGTCCCGATTCTTTGCTTTCTACGACGATACCATATGAAAGTAAAAAGTCCAGCGACTAATAACATGGTGGTCATGACGGCTGCAAGTATAGCAGCAAGACTGGCGTTAGCTGACTTTGACTTTGACTTTGACTTTGGCTTTGGCTTTGACTTTGACTTTGACTGATCACCAGTTACATATGCAGACTCTGGAATGGCCTTTGGTGTAACGCCTTTTGATTGTGGGGCAAATGGCTCTGGTTTGTCAGGGTCTTCTGGATTGATAAAGCTGTTGCAAGCGTTCAGATCAGCAAAACCAGACCCACATAACTGTGTGTTGTTTGCATACTGAAATCCTTCATCGAGTTTCTTCAAAACTACAAAACCAATAAAAAAACTCAGGAAAGTCAATCTATAGATAAACACAAATAATGGGCCTGCAAGTAGGCAGCGATAGATTATGAGCTAGAAGCATTCCATAATATGTTTAAAGTTGCATCTAAAATTGAACCGATAACTAATATATATTATTGGTTAAAGATTTAAGGTATATTATATATGGAGCTAACACTATTAACAAAACATGTAAGTATGCTTTTGAGATATCTTACAGATTTACAGATTTAAGGTATATTATATATTGACTTTTTTATTGAAATTGGCCAAAGTGACTACTAAATTTGACTAACTTAAACCTAAGAACAGCAAACCTACTTTTCTAAAACCTAAAACCTATCCTAGCATACCCAAAAAGCTTATTCCAAACACCCCATATTTGACAGTTTTGATGAGTAAACAAACTAATTGACAGAAGCAGTGACAAACATTCACTAACTAAACTAAAATAACCTAAATGACACTCAAGCAAAACAAATTGAAGCAGCATTTTGAACGAAAAACAAATACCAACAAATTTTTCCGGCGGAGGCAACTTTTTTCGGCGAGACAATGGCGGGGGAAAGCGGCTGTAACGTAAAAGATAAAGATAATAAGATAGCTGATTTCGTCATATAATCAGTTAATGACATTCCATAAGCTCTCAACATTACGAAACAAACGACCAACTATATACTCAAAAACTAAGCTAAACTACTTTTTAGCATTATTCAACCAAAACAATTTTAGGGACAATGTTCAAAGCTAAAAAGATAGTAACTTGCATTTCATCAAAAACTTAATATGCAATTTGATGACAGAAAAATTTAAAGTCAATCTGAATATTTTTGAGGCGCGGTGGAAGTGTACCTGGTAACGTCGGTTCCATTGGGGTTGTTTACTTGAAAATAGGTGCATCATATATTTCGGGCATTCTTGTTGTGTAGGTAAAGCAAGCCGTCCTCCTAAACAACATCGATGGTACTTCGGGCTCATTTGTAGTACTACGAGTTCCAAGTATCTCATAATCATCAGCTTGAACAAGACCAAATCCTACATGACTTAATGGGTATCAACAACCATCATTTGCGATCCACCCTGCATGTTTAGCAGCCTAGGAAAAAAAAATTCAACTCAATAAGCCAAAGTCAGAGCCAAAGAAGTATAAACCATACAAATTCAAAATTCATAATTGTTTATAAATACATGTACTTACATTCCTATCAAACCCTAAAGATTTATCGCAATTAAGGGGTGTTTGTTTCGGCTTATATAGCCGGGTTATGGCTTATTTGATTTTGGGCTTACGTTTCATAAACTAACTTTTGGTGGTTTTTTTTGAAATTTTTCGGCTTATATTGGTTTATTATGTCATAATGTTCTTATATAAGCCGAAATGTTCAAAATAAGCCAAAAACAAAATAAGCCATAAACCGGCTATAAGCCGAAACAAACACCCCCTAACAATAACAAAAACACAAAACATACAAATTCAACAAATTAAAACACAAAATCATGATTAAAAATTACCTATCTAGGTAGATGAAAGAATGGTTAGATCCGATCAAAACACAACAAAAGACAAACCCAAAACAACACCAAAACCAAAAAATCACCACCTAAACCACTGGTACCAACGAAACCACCAAAGCTCAAAACATCAATTGTGTTGGCGGCGGAATCTGTTAGTGCTAGCGGCGGCAGAAGAATAAACTGGTGGTGGTTGTGTTCACGGGTGTGAGTTTTGTATGTGTGTTTGGGGTGATAGAACGAGAAAAGATGGAAGATGTTAAAAACGAAAAAGAAGTTGAATTGAAAATCAAATCGAATTGATACATAATTAAAACTTACCTAAATATTTGGTTGACAACATATGAATGGCTGGCACCAATTATCTTTTTGATTGTGTTTGAATTGACATTAAATGTTCAGATTTGAAACTGTCTTGTAAAGAAGCTTACAGAAGAATTTTCGTGTTCACAAGGCCATTTTCGGCATTGACCAAAAATTCAGCATTTCACTTTTTCACTTTGACCATACACCCATTATAAGTAGTTAAGATATAGAATCTTTTTAGCCAAACTTTTTACCTGAAATATATTTTTTTGTGTAAAGAATTTCTAACAACTCATTTCATGCTCATACATAATTCCATGTTCTTTTATATCACCTATGTACACTTGTTTGTGTTGAAATTTGAGTTAAAGCTAAGTTAGAAAACATATATTTTGTCCCAGTTTTTTAGTCGTATACATCACTATAGAAAACCATCTTAGACATTTTTCTGGGCAAATCCAATTTACACACACTTATATTCTGTCCCAAAATTGACACAAACTGAGTTCCATTTGTAATTCGTGAAAACGATCACTTTAACTCTAGATGAAGAAAAATGGTAAACATAACTTTTGTAGAGAACACCTAGACCTAACTACAGCAAGTTGGATCGAGTCTTGAAGCTAAGTAACGAAGGAGATACAACCCCAAGAAGTCGGGTTATGTTTTCTGATTTTGGACAGCTTTGACACTTGTGTGTATTTTTTATTTTCTAAAATAATTGGTGTAAAACCAAGACAAGTAGCTTACATTTTTGGAAAGTAGACTAAAAAACGATGAACCTAGGCTTTTGAACCAAGTGATATCATTAGAAAATGAGTGAGAAATAGCCTGACGAAGTCGGAAAAATTCTGAAAATGTGTAACAGCAGGTCCGGAAAGTAATATGGTATAAACCGATATCTAAAAGATGTTTTCACGAATCGAGGTCTTGAAATAATGAAAGTAGACATATTCACCTACGTTTAGAGAGTTTACCGGATAAAAACGAGATTAAAACGAAGTATATACGTTCATTTGAAGTCGGGTTTAACATAATAATTAACACAACTTTATTTTTAGGGTTTTTAAGTGTTAAAAACGCGTTTTGACAATTTTTCTTAGGCGTTTAACTTATGTAACTTTATAAAACCTACAAGTATATAAGGGTGATAAAACTTTATAAAACTCATATGCATATAATACATGTCGTATCGTTTCTAAAACGACTTAATTACTTAGGTCGCGGTTAAGATTCGTTGCACGTTGAACCTTGCTTACCTTCCCGATTATTCTACTTGATTGAGGTGAGTTTTTGTGGCCCCTTTTCTTAAGGGAAAATGATACTCAAAGGCTATTTCAACTACTTTACACTGTGCTAAATCATTTTATTTCTTTGGACAATATAGGTGTTTATAATTGCATATATGAGTGCGAGTGGTTGTTTCGTACTTGTCTATGATTTCTATGTTGATGACTATGTTGATAACTATTAAGCCAATTGTTTAACTCTCGCCGGTAGACGACATGTTTGAAAACCTAAAGCGCTTGCTTGTGATTCTATTGATTTGGTTTGTGGGTTGGATAACTATTTATACTACATGCTCTGCGCTATTATACACTATTGTCCTACTAGTACTCTGTGCACATCAACTACGTCATACTACTTAAAGTCTTAAACCTACGAGCTCACCAACATTATATTGATGTTTTCGAGTATCCTTTTCAGGTGATCATCAACAATATTTTTTGAAGGCACTTGCATTGAAGTTATACATTGTCCACATTTCAAAAGACCATGATAATTTGGTCAAGATATTTTTTTTAAAGACATTGTTATTAACAAGTTAAGATTTATGTTTCGTTATCTGGTGTTGGATAAGGACATTTATGTAACATTGTAAACTTATTCATGAAATCGAGTATGGTGTTGTTCTACTATCTTATTCGATGTTTTGAATCGTCGCACCTCGCGTTTCCGATTTAGGCGGGGTGTAACACATCGGTTGCCTAATAGAAACAGAAGGTCTAGAGTCAGGTGGAGGTGGAGGTGGAGGTGGAGGTGGAGGTGGAGGTGGAGGTGGAGGTGGTGGTGGTGGTGGTGGTGGTGGGGAGTTGAAAGTCATGTACCCATGCAATGAGCATAAAGTGAACTATTCTTTCGCCTTTTACTAATGAATATCGTGTGCGCGCTGCATTAAGTGGCATACGTCAATTTTCGGAGTCTCTTCTTTATTGAAGGGCTGCAACCAATTTTAGTTTAAGCTTTTTTGAGCTTAATTGATAGAAACCTAGATCCAATTCTTAAGTTAAGTTTTTTTTACACTTGTAAACATTGTTTTTGTTGTGATCACTTCAAACATCCAAACGAAATGCCTAGAATCAACATAGTTTTGTAAAATCGATCTCGTCAAGAATATATATAAAAGCTGTTAAAAGGTTAAGGATTTGAGTCACAACTTTGACCATTTGTTGATTCATTTTAGCCCTAATCTATAGATACTACTCTTTATTAAACAATACAAAACGACCCACTTCTAAGTAAAATGTATTAGCTGAACTTATTATTAGTCTATATTAGTCTATGCTTAGCCCATTATTATTGATTGTATGTTTCTTAAGTCCAGCCCATTAAGGGTTTTACAAGGTTCGGTTATGTGTAACTTATATATACCGATTGGTATAATTTTAATGAGAGCAACGATTAGCCTAAATCTAATATGGTATCAGAGCCAGTCTATATGCATCAGCCGCTTGGGTTTGTAGATCCTGTTCACCCAGATTATGTTTGTCATTTGCGGCGATCATTGTATGGGCTTAAGCAAGCCCCTAGAGCTTGGTTTCAGCGGTTTGCAGGACTTGTTACTCGCATTGGTTTTTAGCATAGCAAAACCGATGCGTCGCTTTTTGTGTTTCATCGTGGATCTAACACAGCCTACTTGTTGCTGTATGTAGATGATATTATGTTGACTGCTTCTTCTGCTGCATTTTTACAGCGTGTTATCACTACTCTTCACGGTGAGTTTGCAATGACGGATCTTGGCTCTCTTAATTATTTTCTTGGTGTTTCTGCTACATGCACAGCGTCTGGGATGTTTTTATCGCAGTCTAAGTTTGATGTAGAAATTCTTGAGCAAGCTAATATGCAGAAATGTAATCCGTGCCGCACTCCTGTTGATATAGAGTCCAAGCTTGGACCTGATGGTACACCCTTTGCTGATCCCACCTTATATCGGAGCTTAGCTGGTGGTCTTTAGTATCTTACCTTTACTCGCCCGGATATTTCATACGCGGTTCAGCAGGTGTGTTTGTATATGCATGACCCTCGTGATACACATTTTCATGCTTTGAAGCGTATATTACGCTATATTCGTGGTACTCTTGATCATGGTCTTAAGTTGCATGTTTCTTATACTGCTCAGCTTATTGCTTACACGGATGCGGATTGGGCAGGTTGTCCGGTCACTCGCCGGTCTACTTCCGGTTACTGTGTTTTTCTTGGTGACAATTTGTTATCTTGGTCTGCTAAACGACAGTTGACATTATCTCGGTCCAGTGCTGAAGCCGAGTATCGTGGTGTTGCTAATGTGGTGGCCGAGACAGCTTGGATTCGCAATTTGCTGCATGAGCTTCATTACCCTTTGTCTACAGCTACTCTTGTGTATTGTGATAATGTTAGTGTTGTGTATTTATCGACGAATCCTGTTCAACATCAACGTACGAAACATGTTGAGATTGACATTCATTTCGTCCGTGATTATGTTGCTTCAGGACAAATTCGTGTGCTTCATGTTCCTTCTCATTTTCAGTATGCTGACATTTTTACTAAGGGACTTCCTACTGCTTTGTTTCTTGATTTCAGATCCAGTTTGAACGTTCGAAGGCCTCCGGATCCAACTGTGGGGGTGTATTAGCTGAACTTATTATTAGTCTATATTAGTCTATGCTTAGCCCATTATTATTGATTGTATGTTTCTTAAGTCCAACCCATTAAGGGTTTTGCAAGGTTCGGTTATGTGTAACTTATATATACCGATTGGTATAATTTTAGTGAGAGCAACGATTAGCCTAAATCTAATAAAATGGTTGAAGTTGCCAACTCAAATTAAGCATATTGCCCTGCGGCCAGACAAAAGTTTGGTTGTGTAATATGCATAAAACGTCCAAAACTAGTGTAACATCCAAAAAATTTGTAGCAATACACGCAATGTTATAAATAGCGTGAGACATGGTGTTGCGGCATGACCAAGCCTTAAGCCTTAGCGTGAGGCGTGGCTACATGGCGTTTTTAAGGCGTAAATTAAGGCCATAAAATATTTATAGATTTATATCATATTTCATAATTATATGAGTGGTAAACATTAGTAAATCCAAGCCCAAAACCAAAATATTAGTAAATCACCTAAACGCTTCAAAAAAAACTCGTCACGCCTTGCGCCTTTGCATGTCTTTTCAAGCCTCAACTCACACCACACCTTGAGCCGATGCCTTGGTGTATTTCGTAACTTTGAGGCCACACCTCGCGTCTTGGCGCCGCCATTATGCGCCTTTTTACGTTATCATCAGAAACAAGCAGGCAAGGATACAAAAAGGTATGTAGCCAAACGGTGAGCACAAAGAGAACTATTATTTTGCCTTTTATTAAAGAATACTGTGTGCTTACCGCATCAAGTGGCTTTCGCCTAGTTTTTAAGAGCTCCTTTCTTGATTTAAGGGCTCCAACCAATTATTATAGTCAAACATCTTACAAGCGAGCAACTGTCTTGTTTAGTATACCACCCTTTCAACCTTTCTAAAAAGTATTATGGCTTTATAATCTACAAGTCACTAATATATTTTACTCTTTAAAAATCTAATAGTGAAATAGCTTTGATGTTTGAGATGAAGACTAAAAGCCAATGTAACACATGATGAGCATAAAGCTAAACAATTACTTAAAAATGAAGGGGCCAGCATAATGAGAAGTCTAAACCACTTCTGCAACCAACAATTATGCATAAAAAAGGCATTGGTCAGATCCCTAAAAAAAAAAAAAAAAAAAAAAAAAAAAAAAATTGGTATTTATTTGTGGGCTAGTGGCTCCGGTCACAAGATTAAGTTATTCATACATGTCACTGATCTCATGATACAACATATATGAGTTCAAATATAAAGAAAAAACAACGAGATAAAAAGAAAAAGACCCTATTCCGCAGATGTTTGATCCAATATTTAACACTAGAACAAGAAGTGTTGCAACGGTCTCATGAAAGCACCTTTGGACCTCAGCTGTCACCTCTTGTGGTGGTTTACCTGCATGAAGGTTTGCAATGATTTTCTTGTGGCTGTAGTAATCAATAACCTGCACATCCAAACCAAAAATGCATTGCACGTCAAGAAGTATCATGAAATGTTTGGTCCAAGGAATAATAACGACTGAGGGTGGCAAAATTGGTGTGTCGCGTTGATACTTCTTTTTTCATTAATTTGAATTTGTAGATATTCAATATTCAATAACAAGATAAGAAGAAACTATGCTGCTAAAGTAAAACTTTTTAATAAAATGATTTAAAAGGTTGTAAGCCTTTGGAATATCATTAGGTGACTTTTGACCCAGTCAACTCATTTGACCCGTTGTTGACCGGTTCCATCTTTTAGAAAAGTTTTATAACACAAACAAATTGATTCCTTGGATGCATAAACAACCCAAATCGACCCATATATAAGTAATGTGGGTTGAATTTGCCACCTCTAAAAGATAAAACATATTGCTCACGGAGATAACCAACTACAAGCACACATCCATGAGTTTCCTGGCTTTATCATATGCATTAACCGTGCAATAGCCATCTTGCAAGTTTTATAATAAGCTACTTATTTTAGAGGAGATACAGATTCTTAGTATTTTTGTTTAAAACCTAATTAAGTTGTGAATGACAGACTTTATCAGATTTATTACAAACTCTAAAACCAACATTATTCTATATATGTTTTCTTGTTATGATGTTTATAATGGTCATCAACATATTTATAAACTAAATCAATTTTGAAGCTTTGTAACCTGTATTGGACGTATACTCACTATTTTATAATTGAGATTATATTTAAGATTCCAAAAGCTTAGAAGAAATTACCGGCTCAGTTTGTTTATGGAATGCTTCAAGTCTTGACTTCAAAACAGCTGCAGTGTCATTTTTACGTTGAATTAAAGGTCCTCCAGTGACCTTCAAGATGTTGAGAAATCATAAGATCATAAGAGATAACATTAAGATCGATTTTGAAAGTATGGAAAGTAAGACACATCATCCTATATGGGTGAAATTTGACACCATGTCAAACATCAGGTATAATTTATATCATCACCAACACATATCAGATTTCTGTTTCTTTTTTCCTTTTTTTAGTTGTGATTATTTGACTTCAACTTTATAATCTCATTAGCCTCAACATTACTTACCGCAACAAATAGATAACAATCCCACAAATTGTATCACCTATGTAAACTTTCCGTACATGGTTTCATCATTCTAACATATTAAAAAACATGAGAATCTTACATCATCTATGCCAGGAACTTTAGGAGGTGCAAATTTGAGTGGTAACTCCGACCACTAGAAGGATGGATCCAGCGACCAGCAATCCTTTCCTCCATGATTGCATCGTCAATTGCAAAGTTAAGCACCTTGTCAACTTCGACCCTCTTTACTCAAGCATCTCATCGAGCTGCATAACAAACAATTAAAAGCACATTCAAATTTATAAATAAAAGAATTAGAAGAAACTCAATTATATAGCATCTTGATCATAAGGAGATACATTTTGTGCCTAGACCACCGTCCTAGGGAATCCATCAAGAATGAAACCTTTTTGACATGAAGGCTTCTTCAGCGCTTCAACAATAATCCCCACAACTAAGTCATCAGAAACAAGTTGTCCCTAAGGAACAGCAGACATTTGAAAGTAAGTAAGTAGGAAGAAATATGTGTCTTTCTATAAACTATATGCATGTATACAGCAAACACATACATTGTCCATGGCCTCTTTTGCTTTGATTCCAAGAGGGGGTTTAGCAGCAACAGCAGCTCTTAGCATGACGCCAGTAGCCAAAGTGGCAAAAACAGTACTCATCTTTGATAATTGGTGACTGGGTACGCCTTCCAGATCCAGGAGGGCCTGCAAAATAAAGAATATTTAGTTTTTTATCGAGAACTGAAAATGTAACTGATAAATAAAAAGTCACAATTTCAACGATTTTCAAGATTCATAGTACCATCCACAATCACAAAAAGAAATAAATTTTTTTAA
This sequence comes from Artemisia argyi, assembly GCA_030686995.1. Taxonomy (NCBI): domain Eukaryota; kingdom Viridiplantae; phylum Streptophyta; class Magnoliopsida; order Asterales; family Asteraceae; genus Artemisia; species Artemisia argyi. The sequence continues at coordinate 21,337,320 of CM060700.1, forward strand.
ACATTCACAGTGCCTACTTCCGGTGCAGTAAGCACAATCACAAGTTTAAAAAGAATGGTGCTTTTCTTTGGTTTTCTGTAGCTGCAGTAATTAAAACTTAAAAGAGAGCACCAAGTGAAATAATTATGGTTAACAATAGATCACATTCCAACACCTACACAAGCAAGTCAGCTAAAACACACGTTTTACCTTGGATAATAAAAATCAGTTACATAATTTACATCAAATTTTATACGAATAAGGTAATTAAAGACACAAGAAATAAGGTAATTAAAGACACAAAACTAAACGAAGACATATAATTACCTCAAAAATACAAGACCAACAATGGACCTAGAAGCATCATTTAGATAATTAAGTAGTTGTACAATCTATCATCCTTCATAATCGGCATTACCTCAGTAAACTTTGGTTACAAAACTAGAACATATAATTACTTGTTCAAAATATTTTAGATTGATATGGAATGTTATTATTTTCACGAGTTCCATTTAAAATGAGTAAATGACCAGAATAAGTAATTCTTAAATAATAAGTTTTGCTGCAATTGATTACGAAGTGAGATAGCTAAATTCAAAATGCAATTCCAACACCCCTTCAAATACAGAATTTAAAATGTCAAAGGTAGAGTAAGGGACATGCCTTTAATCTATGTCGACAAGTGGGATATAGGAGATAAGGGGCCAATAGGAGCCTCTTCTACTTGTCTTTTCTTTCAACTCATTTGTGCATCCCGTGATTATCAACTTCAAAAGTGAAGGCAACAACTCTTCTGGTAGATCTTTCATCTTTGGGCACAACCTAATGGAGAGATGCTGGAGGGAGGTGAGGTGTTGGAGTCCCGTTGAAACTGATTCCAATTTCTCAAATCCCAATAAGTCAAGTTCAGTAAGAGATGAAGGAAGCATATGAGACAATTGACTTCCGCCAGTCAAATCATCTTCTTCTTCTGCCGATCTACCCCATAGCTCTAGGTCAACAAGTGAGGATGGGAAATTCTGTGGGCCAAACTTTGATATGGGCTTCTTCAAACCCCCTACTTTTAAGAAACCCAACTTAGGAGGCCAAAGCCCAAAAGAATCAACATCCATACTTTTACAACCCACAATTGCCAGATGTTTTAACGAGGTGAGATTCGGCAAGTCGGCAGCAGGAAATGACTCTATACTCAAACAATATTGTATTCTTAATTCGGTGAGGTGAATGAAACCAGTCAATTCAACCATTGACTCTATACATTCACATTGAAATATTGTCAGTTCTGTGATGTGAATGAAACAAGTTAATTCATTGATTGATTTCAGATTTTTCCACATGCCTATAGATACAACCTCAAGCATCGCTGGCATGCTTGTGTTGAGAAGCACCTCCTTTTCTAGTAGTTGTTTACAATTGTTGATTTTGAGTGACTTGAGCTTGTGCCCTTCTCCTGTTGGGAAGGAGATAGATGCAATTAAAGGACAAATATCGATATTCAATTCTTCAATGCTGTTTGGCAAATTGCAACGCTCAAGATTCTCACACCAGTATAAGTACAAATTCCTAAGAGATGTTAGTTGGTTGCATCCATCCTCCTCCTCCTCTTTCTCTCCCAAACTCACCAATTTTGAACAAGAAGATACATCCAACTTCCTTAAATTCACAAGAACCTTACTTGCCTCTGCTTCTGATTCCCACAAGTATCTTATTTCATTACATCTTTCTATTCTTAATTCTTCAACTGCCCAAGATAGTCCATAACACCTCTCCACACCTCATCACTAAGTCCTGTAATAAAACTTATACTCAGCTTGGTGACTGATGAAGCTGTGTGACTTAGACTTGTCAATAAACCATCACCACAACCACTGATTTGTAAAACCCTCAGCGAAGGTAGTGCTTCAAGTGAGACTTCAACCAAATTAGGACAGCGCCTTATTTCAAGCTCTTGAAGGCATGGAAACACTGCATCAACAACACCACTATTTGTTGACCAAACCTCCCACCCACTCATATCTTGAAACCTTAAACTTTCAAGTTTAGGAAATGCAATACCTGTCCCAAGGAGGAACTCTGAGCCCACAACTTTCACCTCGTTCAGACTTTCAATAACCAATTTCTTAAGTGATGGTAGTTGCCCAAGTGATGGTAGAAATGTACATTTTCTACAGCCCCAAATTGAAACACTAGTCAACTGATGAAATGAGGGATCCCCAATCCACTTTGGAAATACTTTACCTCCATATGACACAATATTTAGATTTTTCAAGTTATCACTATGAGGCTTGAGCGCATCGAGGACTTCCTTTTCAAGTTCTTCATTTCGAGAATCATCAAACACACCACTCCATTCCAGGTGTAACTCACTAACCCTCTTTTCTGATAAGTTCACTTTCAGTATATCCCTTGCACTTTGCAGTTTCTGCAGCCCATCAATATAAATCTTCGCTTGGAGATTCTTTAAGTTCTTAAGCCAAGATATAAAGAAGGCGTTGTTTTCAACAACAAATACTTCGTTGGAAAGAGTTTGTAGGCTTTTCATTTCACTAATCCCTGACTGCATCATATTCCAAAGGAATGTATCCCGAATGTCAAAATGCCGCAAATTTTTAAGCTTTAAGAAGTTTTCGGGTAACTTAGTCAACTCACGACAGCCGGAAACAATCAATGTTTGCAAGTTATAAAGATTGCATACACTTTCTGGCAAGTGTGTGATGCTAGTTCGAGATAAATTAAGATACCGCAAGTGCTTCATATTGCCAACACACTCTGGTACCTCATCTATATCTGATCTACTCAAACTTAAAACCCTTAACAGTGGTAACCGGGGAAGTATGTCAACCAGAATCTTACTTGATAAGTAGAACTGCCAGCTATTTAACACATCGGGCATAGCTAAAAATGTTCTCAAACGATTAGCTCTTTCGAATGCCTTGAATTTGTTGTAAGTCATATAGTTCTCGCAAACAAATGACATATGGCGGAACTTTTCAAAATCTGTCTTGCTAACATCCTTCTTCACATCTAAGTCTAACCTTGAAAAAAATTCTCCAGCAACAAATGTGGCTAAATCATTCATGAGGTCGTGCATCACAAACAATGATTTGTCATCAGGGACATGTTGAAAAAATGACCTTGACAACAACTCTTGAAAATATTCCTCACCCAAGCATTCCAATGTTTTATTTGTAGCGGAATTGTGCAAAAACCCTTCCGCCATCCACCACAGAATTAAGTCCTTCTTCTCAAACACGTAGTCCTTGGGGATCAAGCAACAATATGCAAACAATTGCTTAAGACAAGCAGAAAGATCATGGTAGCTTAGTCTAAGTGCCGGAAGAATACCACCATCATCTTCTAACATCCATATCTCATTAGCCAACAACTGCTTCCATTCTTCTTCATTGGTCCTATTTCTCAATAATCGTCCAAGTGCTTCTAGAGCCAAAGGCAAGCCATCGCATTTTTGAACGATGCCTTCACCATGTTGTCTTAGCTCTGGAAATGAGTCAAAGTTATTTTCACCCAAAGCATTTTGAGCAAATAGAGACAGAGCATCGCCGGGTGACAACTTTTCTAGAATGTATGGATGATCGTGGTTCAGCAGCTTTCTGAGCAATTCTTTCTTTCGAGTTGTGATGATAATTTTGCTTCCAGAAGCCCCTGCAAAAAATGGGCCCTCTAATTTCTTCCAATCTTCCCACTTTTCGCTCCAAACATCGTCCAAAACTAGTAGAAATCGTTTCCCCATAAGTTGATCTCTAAGAGCTACTTGAAGCAGGTCTAAATCTTCTAAATCCTTTTTTTCCCCTCCTACTTTTTGATATATAACTTTGCTTATCTTGAAGCTATCAAAGTCATCGGAAACACAAACCCATGCCTTGAGTTCAAAGTGATCCTTCACTAACCGGTCATTATACAAAGCTCTAGCTAGAGTTGTTTTGCCTATCCCTCCCATACCAACAATCGGAACGATGCCAAAGTTTTCATTACATGATTCAACACTTAACAATTTCTGAACCAATTCCTTTTTATCACCTTCACGCCCGACAATACCCCGTCCACCTTCCAAAGAGGTCTCGTTACCTCTGTTTTTATCTTTTGACCCTTCATTTTTCACAATCAAACCAAGTTTCTCACTCAAACCAAGTTCCACCTTCGCGTCCATTACATCTTGTAACCTGGTGGAAATTTCATCTAACTTGCTGCCTACCCTAGTACTTAATGAGAAACTAGTGCAACAAGATGGGATAAACTTTCTTACTTTGTTGGTAATGGTGATGGGTTGAGACTCATTGACAAACTCACGCTGCATAGCATCCGTTGCCAAAGCGTCGAGAATGTCATCTATGTCATATGCTAAATGATGGAGATCATTCAGCCACTGTTTGACAGCTTTCGATGTTACTTCCTTCTGAGAAGCATCCTCAAGTAATGCTTGAATCCGGGGTAACTTCCTCTCCCATTTCTTCAGCTCGGAGTGAATTCCTTTGGAGCGAGCAATCTTGCTCACGGCTACAGATGTTAGCTTCTCAAAAACGACTGGGAGCAAAGCAGAAAGAACGAGTTCAGCCATTTTTGGTATGAAAAGGTGCAGTGAACTGTGAAAGAAAGAATGAAAGATCACAACCTTCGTTACTAGTGGTACAAGTCATTGTTATGGTCAAGTGTTTATCATTGTTTAATAACTAAAAGTTAAATGAGAATCTCTTTTAGCGATAACCACTTGCATTATCATCCTTTTAATTACTAAAAGCTGAATGGGTTTGTGTTAGATAACTATTTTTAATACATTTGACAGTTGTAAATAAGAAATAATTACATATAAAATTATTTCATTGTAAAATGTGTCCTTTCAATTGTTTCTTTATTGGCTTATGGGCATATTAGGTGGCTAAAAAGATGCAAATGGCTCCTTTGGATGGAAAAAAATATTTAAAAATATGCGCACTAACTTTATCATTCAACAATTCCAAAATTTACTGTGCAACACAATGATATAAAGGTTTGTCTCTTATAATATTAGTATTTCACCGTCTTTGTAATAAAATATAGAGTAATATATATGACATGCCAATTCAAATATGTCGGCCAGACTGTATATTAGTCCAATACTCCAATAACCAGTCTAATATATTTTATTTTCCATATCTTTTTTTCATGTAGTTTTTCAATATTTGTGGTTCTGTTGAAGCATGACATGGTGTTGTAGCTTTAGATAGAATAACCTGCCAACAGAAGGAAACTTTTGCTATATGAAAGGTTTATCAATTGTATATTTTTCTGAACTCTAGTGAAAACATAAACTTAATAAATAATAAAAAAAATCTATGTTAATATTGTTTCAATTTAACAGAATTTGGTCAGCTAAGTGGTAACAATACCGGTCAAGTTGACCTGCACATATTCTTTTATCCTCTTTTTCTTGAAATTTTTTAAATATGTGTTATATGAGTGAATGACTATGGAAACAATACTAGTCAATTTTTTCTTAATACAGCTTAGGAGGTTAAAAGCACTGAAAAACATCACGGGTGACTTCCGACCCATTTAAGCATGTCTACTTTTAATCAAGTTTAGCTTTACCTTTTGACTCACTAGAGGTCAAATATCATTTACCTGGGACCATAGAGCGTGCAGAACTGCTATTCCCATGGGACCTGCTGCTACGCGTTTGTTGGTCCTCAGTATCACCTGTTACAGCAGCAAACTGTCAACAGTTAGTGCAACTCAAACTACCAATCGTCTATAGTATTCATCATACTGATAAGATGTTTATAAAATAAGCATTCCTACGCATGGAAATTCATAACCTAACATACGTTGATGCGCCAAATGCCGCTGCTGGTTGTTCTTATGCGACACAGAACGCTCCATTTCCCGGGTCTGAGTAACAGGCGCTACAACACAGCTGACTGCAATCCCCCAGATACATATATTCTAGTGGGGGCCCTGTATGATCACTCAAGAAACAAAAGCAAAGTCGTAAGAAAAAATGAAGGAATCCAAGGATCAAGAAGTAGATTTAAAATACAGTTTTGAAAGTATGTAACAATAAATTATTTCAATCACCTGGGCTGTTGAACATTTATGTCGACCCTCTCCTATTCCTTCATTGATATCTGTGACAATAACAACCGTCGGCGTATGAGTATTAGGTGAAGCATCTGGCCAGTATTCCCATGTGTGCCACATGAATGTGTTCTTTCATTAGTAGCTGAAAACTGATAAGCCCCCCCCCCCCCCCCCCCCCCCCCCCCAAAAAAAAAAAAAAAAAAAAAAAAAAAAAAACGGAAAAAAAAAATGAAAAATCATTTTCATGTAGACCGCTATAAGTTGCCGATACCCGTTTGTTCGTACCTAAAACAACATCAACCATTATAATGTCAGCATAATCTAAGTTGTGGCTGATACATTGGTCAAAAGAAAAGAATGACATGTAATGTGATCAATGAGGTAGTAATTATGTGTATAAAAAATACACTGCATCAAGATTGCAAGTTTAATAATGATAACGAAAAAAGTTACAAAACAGTCCAAACAACACTGTGAGCAAGCTATACGCACCTCATTCACTGCTTAGACCATAGTCCCTACCTACATTGGCCAAAATATTTCATACATCCTGACCGACCTAAACACAAAAACCACAAAACCATCAACAAACAATCCAAACATTAAACATAGAGATTTAAAAAAGCTTCAAAAGTTTAAACAACATTCAAAAAAATTTACATGTTTAAACTTTAAAGCACGTGTAAACAGTAGAGCACTAACATGGGGCAAACCATATTACCTGCAATCTTCATCACAACACGTGGACCTATCAATCCATAAATATTTGATTGTTAACGTGTGTCAAAGTATTAATAAGATTACCAACAACTTCGATAAAATTAAGTGTAGACTACGTCACCATTAAGGCAAGCTAAAAAGGTTTAAGTGGTTTCTTATGCTCGGCATGATAGTACCTGCAAATGACAGCAAGATTCGTCAGCTCTAATACACTATTCTACTGTTGTTATTTTATATTCCACCAATATGCAAACAGTAATGATCAAAAGAAATCTTACAACAATCCGAATACTCTCAATACTTTCATCGAACACTTGGCGAGCAAAAACTGTAACATAAACAAACCCACTTCCCAATTCATCTTCAATTTCAAACATTTAACGCCATCTTCCATTTTTGTACTTCAATTATTCTTTACATCGAAATCCGCTGTTGTTTTTACCTAGAAAAATGACAACAAATGGGGTTAGATTAGTAATGTTATATCAACTTTATGATAATTAGTTTCTGTTGGAACTACGGTGGTACTGATGATAGAAAATCTAATTATTCGACCCCTAAATGATAGTACAAATGGTTAAGGCCATTGACCATGACCGAATGAATCATAAGGAGAAACATAGCATATCTAATTTCGGCAAATAAGTTGATAAAGGTCAAGCTGTATACAAACATGGTTCTAACTTGTTAAGCTGTGTGTGTAATGTGTGACAGGTACCTAATGAATCCAAATATGGAAATTGTCAGAACCTTTGGCCTCGAGTATAATGCAGAGCAACTAACAGAAGAGATTCGCAAAGAACTGCAAAAGATTACTTCACATTAACACATACTTGTTACTGATAATAGAAGCATCGGTTACTGTTTTGATAAGAGCTCTAGGTTTGATTTTGGGTTACATGAACGTTGACTGCTGAGTTTACTCAGCTTATAAGGTTCAAGCAGGCTGTTTTGTCGAAATTATGAGTTTATGGATAGATTGGATTTTAAGGTCAATTGGAAAATTAATTTTTGTTTTCCACTTGTATCAAATATACACGCAAAAATGCTGCTTAACATATATGCTAGGTGAAGATAGTGTTGTGAATTCCAAGCGGCTATCAACGAGTATTTGCGTTCCTCAACAATTCTATGTATGCGTCTAGACCACCGATTCAATAAAAAGTAAACCCACCACTATGCGTGGTGTTGGTGGTGTTATAGTGTTCACGTGTGGTAGAAGGGGGGGAAGGAAGAGTCCTACCTCTATTACACCCGGTCTTACTCGAGTGTGATGCAAGGTTGGTTATGTATTAATATTGTAATGGTTTAACTGATTTTGAATCCCATTTATGTATTAACCTCAAAATAAAAGCCATTCTCATTTAATTTAGGTAACTTTACTAATTCAAAAAAGTTTATTATCAATCAACCCATAATTTGAGCATGTATTGACACTTTGGCGATCATATATTCTATTTGGGCTTACAAATAATTCCGCTTTCCCTATGAAAGTTGTATCATTTGTGTTTTCGCTCACTTAAACTCTTATATAGAATTAGGGGCGAGCAAAACCGTCTGAGTCCCGACAACCGACTCGATCCCGACATAAATCGATAGTCCCGAAATTGAATAATAGCTTTTCGGGTCAGGAGTCGGGATGGATTTTTAGCATTTTCGGGATTCGGGACGGGTCGGGACAGGCTAAAAACCGACAAAATACAAGCAAAAACCGACTACTTTCGGGACGGGCGAAAAAACTGACTACTTCCGGGTCGGTATTCGGTTTACAATTTAGGTGACCTTCGGGATCGGGATTAGTCGAGAAGGGTCGGGTCGGGCTCCGGCCCGATGCTCAGCCCTATATAGAATACACAAGTATATTATTATTATTATTATTATTATTATTATTTGGGTATTTACAAGTTATAATGTTCGCGCACGCGCGAGAGTTTTCTTTTTTCTTTTTTTTTGAACGATATATTTTTATTTATTAAAAAATAAATAATTTAATCTTTGTTTTGTTTGATTTATAATTTTTAATTATAGTTTTTTATTATTAAAGATAATTATTTAAAAATTTTAATCATATTGTTAGTTGCTTCTTATTTATATTTTTTGTATTTATCTTATATTTGTGTAGTACATCAACAAAACGAATTTATAACTTTATAAATTAAAAAATAATAATTTAGTTATTACCTAATAAGTAAATATTTTTTTTCCAAAATACGAAAGTCCATACTTAGAGTTTTGTTTTATTATATAAAAGATTTATAGCCAAACTTTTTACCTGAAATATATTTTTTTGTGTAAACAATTTCTAACAACTCATTTCATGCTCGTACCTCATTCCATGTTCTTTTATATCACGTATGTACACTTGTTTGTGTTGAAATTTGAGTTAAAGTTAAGTTAGAAAACATATATTCTGTCCCAGTTTTTTAGTCGTATACATCACTATAGAAAACCATCTTAGACATTTTTCTGGGCAAATCCAATTTACACACACTTATATTCTGTCCCAAAATCGACACAGACTGAGTTCCCGTTTGTAATTCGTGAAAACGATCACTTTAAACTCTAGATGAAGAAAAATGGTAAACATAACTTTTGTAGAGGACACCTAGACCTAACCACAACAAGTTGGATCGAGTCGTGAAGTTAAGTAACGAAGGAGATATTGCCCCAAGAAGTCGGGTTATGTTTTCTGATTTTGGAAAGCTTTGACACTTGTGTGTATTTTTTATTTTCTAAAATAATTGGTGTAAAACCAAGACAATTAGCTTACATTTTTGGAAAGTAGACTAAAAAACGATGAACCTAGGCTTTTGAACCAAGTGATTTCATTAGAAAATGAGTGAGAAATAGACGGAAAAATTCTGAAAATGTGTAACAGCAGGTCCGGAAAGTAATATGGTATAAACCGATATCTAAAAGATGTTTTCACGAATCGAGGTCTTAAAATAATGAAAGTAGACATATTCACCTACGTTAGAGAGTTTACCGGATAAAAATGAGTTTAAAACGAAGTAGATACATTCACTTGAAGTCGGGTTTAACTTAATAATTAACAAAACTTTATTTTTAGGGTTTTTATGTTGATGACTATGTTGATAACTATTAAGCCAACTATTTAACTCCAGCCGGTAGGCGACATGTTTGAAAACCTAAAGCGCTTGTGATTCTATTGATTGGGTTTGTGGGTTGGATAACTATTTATACTACATGCTCTGCTGTATTATACACTATTGCCCTACTAGTACTCTGTGCACATCGACTAGGTCATACTACTTAAAGTCTTAAACCTACGAGCTCACCAATATTATATTGACATTTTCGATTATCCTTTTCAGGTGATCATCAACAATATTTTTTTGAAGGCACTTGCATTGAAGTTATGCATTGTCCACATTTCAAAAGACCACGATAATTTGGTCAAGATATTTTTTTAAAAGACATTGTTATTAACAAGTTAAGATTTATGTTTCGTTAACTGGTGTTGGATAAAGACATTTATGTAACGTTGTAAACTTATTTCTGAAATTAAGTATGGTGTTGTTCTACTATCTTATTCGATGTTTTTGAACCGTCGCACCTCGCGTTTCCACTTCAGGCGGGGTATAACACATAGGTTGCCTAATAGAAACAGAAGGTCTGGAGTTAGGTGGGGGGGGGGGGGGGGGGGGGGGGGGGGGGGGGAGTTGAAAGTCACGTACCCATGCAGTGAGCACAAAGTGAACTATTCTTTTGCCTTTTACTAATGAATATCATGTGCGCGTTGCATTAAGTGGCATACGCCAATTTTCGGAGAGTCTCTTCTTTATTGAAGGGCTACAACCAATTTTAGTTTAAGCTTTTTTGAGCTTAATTGATAGAAACCTAGATCCAATTTTTAAGTTAAATTTTTTGTACACTTGTAAACATTGTTTTTGTTGTGATCACTTCAAACATCCAAACGAAATGCCTAGAATCAACACAGTTTTGTAAAATCGATCTTGTCTATATAAAAGCTGTTAAAAGGTTAAGGATTTGAGTCACAACTTTGATCATTTGTTGATTCATTTTAGCCTTAATCTATAGATACTACTCATTATTAAACAATACAAAACGACCCACAAGTAAAATGGTTGAAGCTGCCACCTCAAATTACGTATATTCCCCTGCGGCCAGACAAAAGTTTGGTTGTTGTGTAATATGCACAAAACGTCCAAAACTAGTGTAATATCCAAAAAAATTTGTAGCAATACACGCAATGTTATAAATAGCCGTGAGACGTGGTGTTGAGGCATGATCAAGCCTCAAGCCTTAACGTGACGCGTGGCTACATGACGTATTTAAGCCTTAAATTAAGGCGGCATAAAATATTTATAGATTTATATCATATTTCATAATTATATGAGTGGTAAACATTAGTAAATCCAAGCCCAAAACCAAAATATTAGTAAATGCAAGCCTAAATCCCAAATATTAGTAAATCACCTAAACGCTTAAAAAAACTCGTTACACCTTGCGCCTTTGCGTGCCTTTTCACGCCTCAACTCACACTACACCTTAAGCCGATGCTTTGGTGTATTTCGTAACTTTGAGGCCACGCCTCGCGTCTTGGCGCCATTGTGCGCCTTTTAGAACCTGAATACACGTTATCATCAGAAATCAAGCAGGCAAGGATACAAAAAGGTATGTAGCCAAACGGTGAGCACAAAGAGAACTATTATTTTGCCTTTTATTAAAGAATATCGTGTGATTACCGTATCAAGTGGCTTTCACCTAGTTTTTAAGAGTTCCTTTCTTGATTTAAGGGCTCCAACCAATTATTATAGTCAACCATCTTACAAGCGAACAACTAACTTGTTTAGTATACCACCCTTTCAACCTTTCTAAAAAGTATTATTGCTTTATAATCTACAAGTCACTAATATATTTTACTCATTAAAAATCTAATAGTGAAATAGCTTTGATGTTTGAGATGAAGATTAAAAGCCAATGTAACACATGATGAGCATAAAGCTAAACAATTACTTAAAAATGAAGGGGCCAGCATAATGAGAAGTCTAAACCACTTCTGCAACCAACAAATATGCATCAAAAAGGCGTTGGTATTTATTTGTGGCTCTAGTCACAAGATTAAGTTATTCCTACATGTCATTGATCTCATGATACAACATATATGAGTTCAAATATAAAGAAAAAACAACGAGATAAAAAGAAGACGACCCTAATCCGCAGATGTTTGATCCAATAATTCACACTATAACAAGAAGTGTTGCAACGTCTCATGAAAGCACCTTTGGACCTCAGCTGACACCTCTTGTGGTGGTTTACATGCATGAAGGTTTGCAACGGTTTTCTTGTGCCTGTATTAATCAATAACCTGCACATCCAAACCAAAAAGGCATTGCATGTCAAGAAGCTATATGAAATGTTTGGTTCAAGGAATAATAAAGACTAAGGGTGGCAAAATTGGTGTGTCGCGTTGATACTTCTTTTTTCATTAATTTGAATTTGTAGACATTCAATAACAAGATAAGAAGAAACTATGCTGCTAAAGTAAAACTTTTTAATAAAGCGATTTAAAAGGTTGTAAGACTTTGGAATATCATTAGGTGACTTTTGACCCAATCAACTCATTTGACCCGTTGTTGACCCGTTCCCTCTTTAGAAAAGTTTTATAACACAAATAGATTGATTCATTGGATGCATAAACAACCCAAATTGGCCCATATATAAGTAATGTGGGTTGAAATTGCCACCTCTAAAAGATAAAACATATTGCTCATGGAGATAACCAACTACAAGCACACATCCATGAGTTTCCTGGCTTTATCATATGCATTAACCGTGCAATAGCCATCTTGCAAGTTTTATAATAAGCTACTTATTTTAGAGGAGATACAGATTCTTAGTATTTTTGTTTAAAACCTAATTAAGTTGTGAATGACAGACTTTATCAGATTTATTACAAACTCTAAAACCAACATTATTCTATATATGTTTTCTTGTTATGATGTTTATAATGGTCATCAACATATTTATAAACTAAATCAATTTTGAAGCTTTGTAACCTGTATTGGACGTATACTCACTATTTTATAATTGAGATTATATTTAAGATTCCAAAAGCTTGGAAGAAATTACCAGCTCAGTTTGTTTATGGAATGCTTCAAGTCTTGACTTCAAAACAGCTGCAGTGTCATCTTTACGTTGAATTAAAGGTCCTCCAGTGACCTTCAAGATGTTGAGAAATCATAAGATCATAAGAGATAACATTAAGATCGATTTTGAAAGTATGGAAAGTAAGACACATCATCCTATATGGGTGAAATTTGACACCATGTCAAACATCAGGTATAATTTATATCATCACCAACACATATCAGATTTCTGTCTCTTTTTTCCTTTTTTTAGTTGTGATTATTTGACTTCAACTTTATAATCTCATTAGCCTCAACATTACTTACCACAACAAATAGATAACAATCCCACAAATTGTATCACCTATGTAAACTTTCCGTACATGGTTTCATCATTCTATCATATTAAAAAACATGAGAATCTTACATCATCTATGCCAGGAACTTTAGGAGGTGCAAATTTTGAGTGGTAACTCCAACCACTAGAAGGATGGATCCAGCGACCAGTAATCGTGTCCTCCAAAATTACATCATCAATTGCAAAGTTAAGCACCTTGTCAACTTTGACCCCTCTTTCCTCAAGCATCTCATCGAGCTGCATAACAAACAATTAAAAGCACATTCAAATTTATAAATAAAAGAGTTTGAAGAAACTCAATTATATTGCATCTTGATCATAAGGAGATACCTTTTGTTACAAAACTAAAACATATAATTACTTGTTCAAAATATTTTAGATTGATATGGAAAGTTATAATTGTCATGAGTTCCATTTAAAATGAGTAAATCACCAGAATAAGTAATTCTTAAATAATAAGTTTTGCAGCAATTGACTACGAAATGAGATAGCTAACTTCAAAATGCAATGCCAAACACCCCTTCAAATACAGAATGTAAAATGTCAAAGGTAGAGACAGGGACATACCTTTATTATATGTGGACACATGGGATATAGGATATAAGGGGCCAATAGGAGCCTCTTCTACTTGTATTTTCTTTGAGTCCATCCGAGCAGTTGGATAACAACAAACTTAAAAGTGAAGGCAACAATGTTTCTGGTAGATCTTTCATCTTTGGGCAATTCTGAATATCGAGATGTTGGAGGGAGGTGAGGTGTTGGAGTCCCTTTGAAACTGATTCCAATTTCTCAAATCCCCATAAGTAAAGTTTAGTAAGAGATGAAGGAAGCATATGCGACAATTGACTTCCGCCAGCCACATCATCTTCTTCTGCCGATCCACCCCATAGCCGCAGGTCAACAAGTGAGGATGGGAAGTTTTGTGGGCCAAACTTTGATATGGGCTTCTTCAAAAGCCCTATTTGTAAAGAACCCAAGTTAGGGGGCCAACCCCCAAACGAATCAACATCCATACTTTTACAATTATAAATTGCCAGATGTTTTAACGAGGTGAGATTGGGCAAGTCGGCTGCAGGAAATGACTCTATACTCGAACAATCTACTATTCTTAATTCGGTGAGGTGAATGAAACAAGTCAATTCAACCATTGACTCTATACATTCACATTGACTTATTGTCAGTTTTGTGATGTGAATGAAACAAGTCAATTCAATGATTGATTTCAGATTTTTCCACCTCTTTATAGATACAACCTCAAGCATAGCTGGCATGCTTGTGTTGAGAAGCACATCCTTTTCCAGTAGTTGTTCACAATCTTCAATTATGAAGGACTTGAGCTTGTGCCCTTCTCCTGTTGGGAAGGAGACATATGCAATTAAAGGACAATTATAGACAGTCAATTCTTCAATGCTGTTTGGCAAATTGCAACGCTCAAGATTCTGACAAAGAATTAATTTCAAAATCCTAAGGGTTGTTAGTTGGTTGCATCCATCCTCCTCCTCCTCTTTCTCTCCCAAACTCACCAATTTTGAACAAGAAGATACATCCAACTTCCTTAAATTCACAAGAACCTTACTTGCCTCTGCTTCTGATTCCCACAAGTATCTTATTTCATCACACCATCTGATTTCCAATTCTTCAACTTCCCCAAGATAGTCCATAACACCTCTCCACACCTCATCACTAAGTCCTGTAATACGAATTATACTCAACTTGGTGACTGATGAAGCTGCGTGAATTAGACTTGTCAATACACCATAACCACAGCCGTTGAGATATAAAACCCTAAGCGAAGGTAGTGCTTCAAGTGAGACTTCAGCCAAATTAGGACAATCAGCTATTTCCAGCTCTTGAAGGCGTGGAAACACCTCATCAACAACACCACTATTTGTTGACCAAACCTCCCACCCACTCATACGTGAAAACCTTAAACTTTCAAGTTTAGGAAATGCAATACCTGTCCCAAGGAGGAACTCTGAGCCCACAACTTTCACCTCTTTCAGACTTTCAATATCCAACTTCTTAAGTGATGGTAGTTGCCCAAGTGGTGGTAGAAACGTACATTTTCTACAATCCTGAATTGAAACACTAGTCAACTGATGAAATGAGGGATCCCCAATCCACTTTGGAAATACTTTACCTCCATATGACACAATATTTAGATCTTTCAAGTTATCACTATGAGGCTTGAGCGCATCGAGGACTTCCTTTTCAAGTTTTTCATTTCTAGAATCATCAAACACACGACTCCATCTCATGTGTAACTTACTAACCCTCTTTTGTGATAGATTCACTTCCTGTATATCCCTTGCACTTTGCACTTTTTGCAGCTCAACAATATCAATCTCCGCTTGGAGATTCTTTAAGTTCCAAAGCCAAGATATAAAAAAGTCATTGTTTTCAACAACAGCAACTTTGTTGGAAAGGGTTTGTAGGCTTTTCATCTCACTAATCCCTGACGGCATCTTATTCCAAAGCAATGTATCCCGAATGTCAAAATGCCGCAACTTTTTAAGCTTTAAGAAGTTGTCGGGCAGTTTAGTCAACCTATCACAGCCGGAAACAATCAATGTTTGTAAGTTATAAAGCTTGCAGACACTTTCTGGCAAATGTGTGATTCTAGTTCGAGATAAATTAAGATACCGCAAGTGCTTCATATTGCCGACACACTCTGGTACCTCATCTATATCTAATCTACTCAAACTTAAAACCCTTAACAGTGGTAACAGGGGAAGTATGTCAACCAGAATCTTACTTGATAAGTAGAATGTCTGCCAACTATATAACACATCGGGCATGGCTAAAAACGTTCTCAAACAATTAGCTCTTTCGAATGCCTTGAACTTGTTGTAAGTCATATAATCCTCACAAACAAATGACATATGGCGGAACTTTTCAAAATTCGTCTTCCAGACATCCTTCTTCACATCTAAGTCTAACCTTGAAAAAAATTCTCCAGCAACGAATGTGGCCAAATCATTCATGAGGTCATGCATCACAAACAATGATTCGTCATCAGGGACATGTTGAAAAAATGACCTTGACAACAACTCTTGAAAATATTCCTCACCCAAGCATTCCATTGTTTTATTTGTAGCTGAAGTGTGCAAAAACCCTTCCGCCATCCACCACAGAATTAAATCTTTCTCCTCAAACACGTAGTCCTTGGGGATCAAGCAACAATATGCAAACAATTGCTTCAAAGGTGCAGAAAGATCATTGTAGCTTAGTCTAAGTGCTGGAACAATATCACCTCCATCTTTTAACATCCATATCTCATTATTCAACAGCTGCTTCCAATCTTCTTCATCTGTTTTTGTTCTTAGTAAACTTCCAAGTGCTTTTAAAGCCAAAGGTAAGCCATCGCATTTTCTAACAATACCTTCACCATGTGGTCTCAACACCGGATGTAAATCAAAGTTCTTTACACCCAAAGCATATTGAGCAAATAAAGATAAAGCATCATCATGTGACAGCTTCTTCAGATCGTATGGATGATCGTAGCCCAACTTATTAAGCAAATGTTGCTTCCGAGTTGTTATGATTATTTTGCTTCCATGAGCCACTTCAAAGAACGGGGCCGCTAATGTTTCCCAGTCTTCCAGCTTTTCGCTCCAAACATCATCTAAAACTAGCAGAAATCGTTTCCCCTTAAGTCGATCTCTAAGAGCTACTTGAAGCCTATTTAAATCTGCTAAATCTTTTTGTTCCCCTCCTACTTCTTGATATATAACTTTGCTTATCTTGAAGCTATCAAAGTCATCGGAAACACAAACCCACGCCTTGAGTTCAAAGTGATCCTTCACTAACTGATCATCATACAAAAGTTTAGCTAGAGTTGTTTTGCCTATCCCTCCCATACCGACGATGGGAACGATGCTAAAGTTTTTACTACATGATTCATCAGTTAAAAGTTTCTGGACTAATTCCTTTTTATCACCTTCACGTCCGACAATACTCGATGCATCTATCAAAGAAGTCTGGTAACCTCTGTTTCTATCTTTTGACCCTTCGTTTTTGACAATCAAACCAAGTTTCTCCTTCTCATCCATTAGTTCTTGTAACCTGGTGGAAATCTTATCTAACTTGCTACCCATCCTAGTACTTAACGAGAAACTAGTGCAACAAGATGGGATAAACTTTCTTACCTTGTTGGTAATGGTGATGGGTTGAGACTGGTTGACAAACTCACGATGCATAGCATCCGTTGCTAAAGCATCTAGTATATCGTCAACGTCATAAGCTAAATGTTGGAGATCATTCAGCCACTTTTTGACAGCTTTCGATGTTACTTCCTTCTGAGAAGCATCCTCAAGAAATGCTTCGATCAGGGATAACTCCCTCCCCCATTTCTTCAGCTCGGAGTGAATTCCTTTGGAACGAGTGATCTTGTTCTCGAGTACAGATGTTAGCTTCTCGAAAACGACTGGGAGCAAGGCAGAAAGAACAAGTTCAGCCATTTTTGGTTAATTGTGAGATTTCAGAGGCTGCTAGCAGAGATTGGTAAGAAAAGAAAAGCGCAATAATGGAGTAGAATAATTTCAGCCTGGGATGAATGGTTGATAATGGATTGGTGGGGTATATAGTTTATGGTCATATTAGGTGGCTAAAAAGATGCGAATGGCCAGCACTAACTTTATCATTCAACACTTCCAAAATTTACTGTGCTTCACAATGATATAAAGGTTTGTCTCTAATAATATTAGTATTTCACACTTTATTATACTTTATAATAAGATATAATATATATGACATGCCAATGCAAATATGTTGGTGAGACTCGTATATTAGTTCAATGCTCCAATAACTAGTCTAAGATATATATTTTATTTTCGATATCTTTTGGTCGTGTAGTTTTTCAATATTTGTGGTTTTGTTGAAGCAGGAGATGGTGTTGCTTTAGGCTGGGCGCAGAAGGAGTTTTCGACGGACTCAAGATCGACTGGCCGGGCGATCGATCGCCCATAGTGTGGGGTGTCGATAGATCGGTTGATCTTTTTCTTTTTTTTAGCCGACTGCACGATGGAAAGAAACAAAGCAAAACATTCCACTTTCCAACAAATCAATCCCACTTTTACATTAAATTTTTAAAATTTAAAATCATACGTACCCATTATAAAGGGAGAAAATGGATGATGAAAGCAAATAACCAAAACAATAATTTCATCAGCAAAACAATTTAGCAACACTAATTCAAATAAGTGCATGATTCAAACATGATCTGATATAGAGATGAAATGATTATAAAGTACTAGTACTTGCGATCGTTTGATGATACACTTTAAACAAAAACAGTTGGTCTGCTGGAGATATAATATTAAGAGAGTGACTGATTCGTAACATACCTGCTTCTTCAAGTTTCTTGAATTTGTACGTGGCTGCTAATTATGATGTGGGCTCAATGGGTCATACACCCGGGCTGTTCTTTTGGGCCTATTTAGCAGACTTAATTTGCCATGAAAATAGGTTTATGAATCTTAGCCCAACATTCACTAGTTATAAATGTTTGAAAAAATAAAATAATCACCACTCCATATAAAGGTGACATCTACCTCAATTAAATAGCAATAAAACACGTGCACCGTCGGATCATTCTCTTATCCCGCCCAAATCATTCACCCTATTATCTTAGGCAAAACCCTCCTAAACCGGACCATAATTAATCAATCATTATAGCAGATTCATCTATTCATAACCAGGTTAGTTTTTTCATTTAATTTTATATTTACTATTGTTGATATTGTATGAAGGTTTGAAAATAATTTTCAAATAATGTATATCTGAGAACTTATTATTGTAATGATACAAATAAGTAAGCTTAATCGTGAATTATAGTAAAATTAACCAACTTGAATGTTTATAAGTAAGTAATGGTAATGGTTTGGTTTGTAGTTCATTTGAAGATGTTTGTTCAAGACTCGATGAAATGCCTAAAAACATTACATGTTTAAAATAACTTTACTTATCATTATTTTGTTAACTATGTGATATATTAAGGATTTGGATCAAGATTTATATACAATTTTTTATTTTTGATGATGCAAGATTGGTCCTATTGCTTCATGAGGAAAAGGTTACATGACGAGGTTAAATCGTAGGTGAAGTTTTGAACAAGCAGGCAAGGAAGCAAACAATGTGGTATGATGTTTTTTGTATTGTAGGTGATAAAAAAGACCATGACATTGGATGCAGCAATCCATTTTCCAAACTCGACTTTCAAATTTGTGTTTGCTATTTTGGAAATTGGCTCTTCATTTTCTAGCGGTGGTTATGAATACAAACCAGCTTTTGTTCCTGCTGAAATCCGTCTTAGTTGTTTTGATTTGATTGGATATTTATCTTTATTATTTACAAAGATTTTCTATTTTTCAGTATGAAGGACCCATAAAAGATCATATGTTGATTTGTCTCTTCAAGAGGTATGTATTTTCACCTTTCTGCACATATGAATTAAAGGGCGAATAGCTATAATATTTTTTTCATTAACTGAAAATAGATGATTAATGTAGTGAGTTCTTTATGTTGTGGCTGTTGGCAGAAGTAACAAATAATTGTTCAAACACCGACAGGAACCAAAATCAGCTTCTGGATACTCATCTAGCAAAGTTGTTAAAACAAAAAATGGAAATCTTTACAAAGGTTCTACATACGCACCTGCGATCCCATATCTCTATTTCTATCTAAAATTAAGTTCTATATAGCATGTTTATTAGTAGCGTTCTTCCAGCTGCAATGATAATAGGTGAGCACTTCACTTATTCTTAAGTCGTTTGCCTGCAATATACCTACCATAAAATAGGATTTAATCTGGTGCAAAAGCAATGACTAATTTCGGCTTACTTTCATATCTATATAAGTAACTTTGAATATATAAGAACCGTTTTAGGTTTATTTGCTAATTAGAGTGTGCAACTCATTTAAAGGGAAAAGAGGGTTGATATCATTTTCATGATTCCTAATGCTTTTGAGACTCTGATTTCATGCATTCTTAGAAGTTCAACAAATATAATTGTAATTCAATCTAAAAACTTAAATCGATTTTACGAAGAAGATATGTAGAGTCTTTGACCCATTTTACTTATTAATGGGTTCGTGTGGCTTATGATTTTTCTCTAAATGGATCAAACGGGTAAAATATCTAAAATGGAAGCTTTGAAAGCATCCACTTTAGTTCTCTAAAATGATGTTGAACTTCTTTTTTTTCAGGTAGATGAGGAGGAAGAACCTAATGAGGGAGAATAAACACCACGGTCACCACCAGAGGTAAAAGAAAAATGTCCAATTCGGTCTGTTTTTATATCTAATAGCTCAAATGAATCTTATATAATTTTTGTAATCGCACGACATAATGGTTTTTTAAAAAAGAGACAAATACTAGACAACTAATGTTTTCTACTTTGTGTTTTTTCAGGGTGAGAAAAAGAAGAAGACTAAAACTGAAAACCTGTGATTGGGAACTGGTCAACGAGACAAAACCTACACGGGTAAGTCAATGTACATGCATATAATCATTTTTTTGCCTCTTTCTTGCATTATTATTTGTTAAAAATTATACAGTTGAATTGCATATAAGCCCAAAGTCGTTAAAAGAAGATCAATACAACGAGTTTTACAAGATTACGTTCAACGAGTTCCTTGAGCCACTTACTCACACTCACTTCACGTTATTTTCATTTTTATGAGGGCATGACTAATTAGATATTTGCAACCTTCTTTATCCGAGTTTAACCAATTATCCAAACTGTTATTTATAATATTCATTTTGAACCAACAGAAAAAAGTGAAACGTCCCATACGTGGTGGGCAATGGTGCGGGTGTGTTCCCTAGAAGCCCAAAGGAGACAACTCTAGCTCAGAATGTGGATTTATAGTTCAACAAAAATGCAGACGAGCTACAAAAAGTGTCTGAAAACGCCCTCAAGTTAGCTCAATGGCAGTGTTTGACATAGTGAGCGATATCCAAGAGTTGGCTGGTCAATGTGGGCCCCTTGCTGTCGTACCATATGTCTTAATGCAATCGTTTCAAGATTAATTTAACAAAATGTATTAAACTGTAGAAATATTATTACCTACCCATTCTTTAAGCTTGATAAAGCTTTTGTGAGTATGAATCTTTGGGTGTTTGACATAATGTTGATATCGAATTTCCAAAACATAAGCGGAAGTCGGCCTTGATTATTCATTTTTTATTATTATTTTCAATTAATTAGTTGTAGTCTATCTTCTTTTCTTATCTAAAATAAAGTTTCTAAGCAGGAGTTGCGCAAGAATGTTAAGGATAAGGTGGATGAGAAGATAAGGAAGAGTGGCAAGGACAAGATGATAAGTTTTACCGAAGAGCAGAAGTCTAAAGTCGGTATTGCCCAGGAAACCGAATAATCATTAAAGAAATCAATGAATGAAGAAGGGAACATCGAGCTGCGTATTATGAAGTTGTAGCAAAACCTGTAGTTGAGGTATATGAATTGCTTAATTTTTCATAATCAATTATGTTTGATTATTATCAATACAAGGGAATCCTTTTCCAAATCTGAGTAAGCCGATATGACCGTTAAATAAGCTAATCCAAACGCTTCCTTAGATTATAAGAGTGCGTGTTAATTTCGTGGGTATTTGGTTTTGAGGAGATGGGGAGTAGAGTTCCGGTTCAACATTACAATTTGAGACCAGCTGATGCATACATAGATGGGGAATGAATGCATGATCTTAATAGTGTGGATCAACATTCGGGGGAAATTATTGAACCTCTGGTTGACCGTGATTCTGTTAACAACGAAAGCTTAGACAATGAAGATGAATCGGGTGCAGTTGTGAGTTTCTAATATTGTTTAGAGATTTTGATTATATGCTACCTCTATTGCATAAAAGATTATCTTCAATGGTTCCCGACAATAATCCATTTAAGAGACGGAAAGAAACAGTTGTGATAACAGAACATGTTACTCAACAATTCTCACAAGTAACTGAATGTGATAAATTAGAAGTGGTTTGTATCAGACCTACACAAACAAGTATGGAAGTTGAGAATGGCAACACAAAATGAGCTACTGAACAACATTGGAGACGGTGTTAAGGATATTCTTCAAGTTTACGATGAACAACTGTTGAGGCAAGTTTTTTACTTGAATTTTATGTTAAAATACTTGAGACTAAGAACATATTATTGTAAATGTGGTAGTTTCGGTACATATTTATGAATGGGTTGATTTGTTTCTGTTATTTCGGATCAAATGAGTTTTTAGTTAAAAAGAGAAATGGGCCTCATTAAAAAAGTAGCTAGAATTTAAAGGTGTCAAATGGGTTACATCAAAATGGTTAATTGTAACAAAGTAGCCAGAATTCATTGCTAAAAGCATAAATGGGTTGAACGTGGACCAAAGTTTATTTTAAAGCGTACGCCCTCTGGATCCTCTTATATAGAAATTATATATATTTCTTTAAGTTGTTACAATATTACATTCATAGTCATGATAGTATATAATTAATCTTGATTTTGTTTTTTGAAAAATAACAAATAAGGTGTTCACGGGTCAATCCTTTTGACCCGTTAGCCAATTTGGCCGACCAACCCACAATTTGCCACATGTTATCTATAGGAATGATATTGTAAATGTTAAATTGCAGGAAGTGAAAGGTCATCTCGAAATTCTGACGGCAGCGATAACCAACTTTGGTGGAAGTGTGGAGGTATTATCCGTTCAAGGTGGGGAATGTATTGTTAAGTATACCGGGCCAGAGTCCATCGGGGGTCGGGAGTCAAAGAAGCAATCAAAGAGAAGTTTACAGACATTAGAGTAGGTTGTTCTTAAGGCATGTATGTATGTATATCTTGATTTGAAAATATAGCAATTTCTTAAATAATGCAGGACATTGAGCTTTGGTTCCTTTTATAATAAATGTAAGTTTGATGCATATAGTTGCATATGAACTGTTGAAATAATATCACGAGGTAAACTGGGAGAAGTTATTGCTATTCCTCGGATGATAATATCCCCGTCAGATAAGAAAATGCCTTTTCAACTAAAAAGAAAGCAATTCCCCATTTTTGTTTCATTTGCCATGACAATAAACAAAAGTCAAGGTCAAACTTTGGGAAAGGTTGGACTTTATTTGGAACGCCCGGTTTTCTCATATGGCCAACTTTGTGTAGCCGTTTCACGAGTGAAGAGCAAAAAAGGTCTTAAGGTGTTGTGTTGTGACAAAGATGGTAATTACACCAATACTACCACAAACGTTGTGTATCAAGAGGTGTTTCATAGATTATAAATTTTGTTTACATGTATGGTTTCAATTTTCTCAATAATTCCTTTATTTCAAGACTTGATGATACAATTATTATATACAAGAGTTTGGTTTTATGTTATTTGTATCGATATCCTAAAAAACCAACTACTAATATTTTTCTTAAAGAGATATATAAAAGGTAGCCGCCCAGCGGGCGGGCCTGGAGCTAGTAAAAAAATGAAATAAAATGAAGGTCACCTTTACTGTGGCAAAAAATTGCATGTAGGTAGCCGAAAAGAGAAAGCTAATATGGCGAGTAAAATGATGGTCACTGCTGGTCACTACTGTGCCCAGCCTTAGATAGAATAACCTGCCAACACAAGGAAACTATTGCAATATGAAAGTGTATATTTTTCTGCACTCTAGTGGAAGCATAAACTTAATAAATAATGAAAAAAATCCATGTTAATATTGTTTCAATTTAACAAATTTTGGTTATATAAGTGGTAAAGATACGGGTCAAGTTGACATGCACATTTTTCTTTTATCCTCTTTTTCTTGAAATTTTGAAATGTGTGTTATATGAGTGTATGACTACGGAAACAATACTAGTTAATTTTTATGATTTTACGATTCTACAAAGTGAAAACGATCAGGATCCTAAGTAGGATCTTAGCATACTTTAACTCAAAGTGCCACGTACGTAGGATACATAAACTCAATGAGGTCATCAATATGGCACTTTTGTTTAATCGAGTACAAGTTTATCTCTTTGTTTAACTTGAACTCAAAGTTCAACTGGAAATATTGGCATGCTGTCAAACTTAACTGAGCTGAACCACGTAATGTCAAGTTTGAGCTCAAATTGGTTCATGAAACCCATTGTGCAGGACAAAATAAAAGAAGCGGGAAAAAAGGGGTTAAATACGTGTGAAGCAAGTGCAGTGTGGATTTGGGATTTGTCTCACATCCGTTGCCCAATAGAAACAGAAGGCCTGGAGTGATTATATAAGGTAAGTAGGTCGAGGGTTTAAAGTCGTAGCCATGGAGTGAGCACAAAGCGAACTATTCTTTCACCTTTTACTAATGAATATCGGTGGACCATGCATTAAGTGGCACACACTAATTTTCTCAGAGTTTCTTCTTTATTGAAGGGCTACAACCAATTTTAGTTGAAGCTTTTTTGAGTTGGCTGGTTTTGAGCTTAACTGATAGAAACCTAGATCCAATTTTTAAGTTAACTTTTTTTACAGTTGTAAACATTGTTTTTGCTGTGATCAATTCAAACATCCAAACGAAAATGCCTAGAATCAACACAGTTTTGTAAAATCTATAATTACCTCAGCTTACCTCAAGAATACAAGACCAACAAAGGAACCAGAAGCATCGCTTAGATAATTAAGTAGTTGTACAATCTATCATCCTTTATAATGGGCATTACCTCACTAAACTTTCGTTACAAAACTAGAACATAGAATTACTTGTTCAAAATATTTTAGATTGATATGGAAAGTTATTATATTCACGAGTTCCATTTAAAATGAGTAAATGACAAGAATAAGTAATTCTTAAATAATAAGTTTTGCTGCAAAATGCAATTCCAAACACCCCTTCAAATACAGAATGTAAAATGTCAAAGGTAGAGAGAGGGACATACCTTTACCGTATGCGGGCATATGGGATATAGGAGATAAGGGGCCAATAGGAGCCTCTTCTACTTGTCTTTTCTTTCAACTCATCTGTGCATCCACTGATTCTCAAACTCAAAAGTGAAGGCGGCAACTCTTCTGGTAGATCTTTCATCTTTGGGCAGGTGATAATGGTGAGATGTTGGAGGGAGGTGAGGTGTTGGAGTCCCTTTGAAACTGATTCCAATTTCTCAAATCCCAATAAGAGAAGTTTAGTAAGAGATGAAGGAAGCATATGCGACAATTGACTTCCGCCAGTCACATCATCTTCTTCTGCCGATCCACCCAATAGCCGCAGGTCAACAAGTGAGGATGGGAAGTTTTGTGGGCCAAACTTTGATATGGGCTTCTTCAAACCCCCTATTTGTAAGTAACCCAAGTTAGGAGGCCAAACCCCAAAGGAATCAACATCCATACTTTTACAATCCATTATTGTCAGATGTTTTAACAGGGTGAGATTCAGCAAGTCGGCTGCAGGAAATGACTCTATACTCGAACAATCTACTATTCTTAATTCGGTGAGGTGAATGAAACAAGTCAATTCATTGATTGATTTCAGATTTTTCCAACTCCATATACATACAACCTCAAGCATAGCTGGCATGCTTGTGTTGCGAAGCACCTCCTTTTCCAGTAGTTGTTCACATCCATTAATTATCAGCGACTTGAGCTTGTGCCCTTCTCCTGTAGGGAAGGAGATAGATGCAATTAAAGGACAACTATTGATACCCAATTCTTCAATGCTGCTTGGCAAATTGCAACGCTCAAGATTCTCACAACTCCCTAATTCCAAAATCCTAAGAGATGTTAGTTGGTTGCATCCATCCTCCTCCTCCTCTTTCTCTCCCAAACTCACCAATTTTGAACATTTCCTTACTTCCAACTTCCTTAAATTCACAAGAACCTTACTTGCCTCTGCTTCTGATTCCCACAAGTATCTTATATCATGACACCCCCAGATACTTAATGCTTCAACTGCCCCAAGATAGTCCATAACACCTCTCCACACCTCATCACTAAGGCCTGTAATAAAACTTATACTCAGCTTGGTGACTGATGAAGCTGCGTGACTTAGACTTGTCAATAAACCATCACCACAACCGGTGAGACGTAAAACCCTAAGCGAAGGTAGTGCTTCAAGTGAGACTTCAGCCAAATTAGGACAATTTTCTATTTCCAGCTCTTGAAGGCGTGGAAACACGGCATCAACAACACCACTATTTGTTGACCAAACCTCCCACCCACTCATACCTTCAAACCTTAAACTTTCAAGTTTAGGAAATGCAATACCTGTCCCCAGGAGGAACTCTGAGCCCACAACTTTCACCTCGTTCATACTTCCAATATCCAACTTCTTAAGTGATGGTAGTTGCCCAAGTGGTGGTAGAAACGTACATTTTCTACAGCCCCAAATTGAAACACTAGTCAACTGATGAAATGAGGGATCCCCAATCCACTTTGGAAATACTTCACCTCCATATGACACAATATTTAGATCTTTCAAGTTATCACTATGAGGCTTGAGCGCATCGAGGACTTCCTTTTCAAGTTTTTCATTTCGAGAATCATCAAACACATCACTCCAGTCCATGTGTAACTCACTAACCCTCTTTTGTGATAAGTTCACACCCTCTATATCCCTTGCACTTTGCACTTTTTGCAGCTCATCAATATCAATCTCCGCTTGGAGATTCTTTAAGTTCCTAAGCCAAGATATAAAAAAGTCATTGTTTTCAACAACAGCAACTTTGTTGGAAAGGGTTTGTAGGCTTTTCATCTCACTAATCCCTGACGGCATCTTATTCCAAAGCAATGTATCCCGAATGTCAAAATGCCGCAACTTTTTAAGCTTTAAGAAGTTGTCGGGCAGTTTAGTCAACCTATCACAGCCGGAAACAATCAATGTTTGTAAGTTATAAAGCTTGCAGACACTTTCTGGCAAATGTGTGATTCTAGTTCGAGATAAATTAAGATACCGCAAGTGCTTCATATTGCCGACACACTCTGGTACCTCATCTATATCTAATCTACTCAAACTTAAAACCCTTAACAGTGGTAACTGGCGAAGTATGTCAACCAGAATCTTACTTGATAATTTGAATGTCTGCCAACTATTTAATACATCTGGCATAGCTAAAAACGTTCTCAAACTATTAGCTTTTTCGAATGCCTTAAACTTGTTGTAAGTATTATATGTCTCACAAACAAATGACATATGACGGAACTTTTTGAAACCTGTCTTCATAACATCCTTCTTCACATCTAAGTCTAACCTCACAAAAAATTCTCCTGCCACAAATGTGGCTAAATCATTCATGAGGTCATGCATCACAAACAACGATTCTTCATGAGGCACATGTTGAAAAAAAGACCTTGACAGCAGTTCTTGAAAATATTCCTCACCCAAGCATTCCATTGTTTTATTTGTTGCTGAAGTGTGCAAAAACCCTTCCGCCATCCACCACAGAATTAAGTCTTTCTCCTCAAACACGTAGTCCTTGGGGATCAAGCAACAATATGCAAACAATTGCTTCAAAGGTGCAGAAAGATCATGGTAACTTAGTCTAAGTGCCGGAACAATATCACCTCCGTCTTTTAACATCCAAATCTCATTATTCAACAGCTGCTTCCAATCTTCTTCGTCTGTTTTTGTTCTTAGTAAACTTCCAAGTGCTTTTAAAGCCAAAGGCAAGCCATCGCATTTTCTAATAATACCTTCACCATGTGGTCTAAGCACCGGATGTAAATCAAAGTTCTTTACACCCAAAGCATATTGAGCAAATAAAGATAAAGCATGATCATGTGACAGCTTCTTGAGATCGTATGGATGATCGTAGCCCAACTTATTAAGCAAATGTTGCTTTCGCGTTGTGATGATTATTTTGCTTCCATGAGCCACTTCAAAGAATGGAGCCGCTAATGTTTCCCAGTCTTCCAGCTTTTCGCTCCAAACATCATCTAAAACTAGCAGAAATCGTTTCCCCTTAAGTCGATCTCTAAGAGCTACTTGAAGCCGATTTAAATCATCTAAATCTTTTTGTTCCCCTCCTACTTCTTGATATATAACTTTGCTTATCTTGAAGCTATCAAAGTCATCGGAAACACAAACCCACGCCTTGAGTTCAAAGTGATCCTTCACTAACTGATCATCATACAAAAGTTTAGCTAGAGTTGTTTTGCCTATCCCTCCCATACCGACGATGGGAACGATGCTAAAGTTTTTACTACATGATTCATCAGTTAGAAGTTTCTCGACTAATTCCTTTTTATCACCTTCACGTCCGACAATACTCGATGCATCTATCAAAGAAGTCTGGTAACGTCTATTTTTATCTTTTGACCCTTCATTTTTCACAATCAAACCAAGTTTCTCCTTCTCATCCATTAGTTCTTGTAACCTGGTGGAAATCTTATCTAACTTGCTACCCATCCTAGTACTTAACGAGAAACTAGTGCAACAAGATGGGATAAACTTTCTTACCTTGTTGGTAATGGTGATGGGTTGAGACTCGTTGACAAACTCACGATGCATAGCATCCGTTGCTAAAGCATCTAGTGTATCGTCTATGTCATATGCTAAATGTTGGAGATTATTCAGCCACTTTTTGACAGCTTTCGATGTTACTTCCTTCTGAGAAGCATCCTCAAGAAATGCTTCGATCAAGGATAACTCCCTCCCCCATTTCTTCAGCTCGGAGTGAATTCCTTTGGAACGGGTGATCTTGTTCTCGAGTACAGATGTTAACTTCTGAAAAACGACTGGGAGCAAGGCAGAAAGAACGAGTTCAGCCATTTTTGGTTAATTGTGAGATTTCAGAAGCTGCTAGCAGAGATTGGTAAGAAAAGAAAAGTGCAATAATGGAGTAGAATAATTTCAGCCTGGGATGAATGGCTGATAATGGATTGGTGGGGTATATAGTTTATGGTCATGTTAGGTGGCTAAAAAGATGCGAATGATATAAGCAGTAACTTTATCATTCAACACTTCCAAAATTTACTGTGCAACACAATGATATAAAGGTTTGTCTCTAATAATTATAGTTTATATTAAACCACAAGGGAAACGGCACCGTTTTGATGCCTTATTTCCCGCCAAAAAATACCAGCCCACTCCTTAGCCCACTGATCTGCCACGATTGATCCATGTTTGTTGATGCCCGGTCCAAAAAAAACAAGTAGATAAGTAACGTTATCTTCCAGTCTTTCACACAATTCTTATCCATCGCCACAGTTGTTTTTCAAGAATCCAGAATCTAGATCCGCTCCTCCCAAAACCACCTGCCATGATTGTGATGATCATATTGATCTTGCAAAAAGTAAGTTTTTTCCTTCTTTTATTGATTTTTTTTAATTAAAAGCTTTGGTTTTTTTGAAGATTGAGATGGTTGAAGTTTTGTATTTTAATTTAGTGCTTATTAGGGATATTGCTTATTTTCAAAGTATATAGGCCCAATTTTAAACACCCCTAAATTGCTTATGTGCTTATCACTTTGTAAATATGCAGTTTTTGTAGTCTTTGGTATTGGTTATCTAATACGGAGTATATGATTATGTGCCATTGAATAAGCTGTTTTCAATAAGCAGTCAGGGAGTGCTTATTTCAATAAGTTTTTTGGAATTAGTAGCTTGGTTAACGAGCTGTAGTCTAAGGCTTACTTGGCCAAATTGAAATATTGTTTGATGTTACTAGAGTATGGTTTGATATATATTGTTTGATCCATCTCCACTAGGTCTGTTACTATAATCAGCAGGTTATTATGACACTTATTAGAAGCGGTCTCGGCAGGTATACCAATGATTGACTGTTCATTTTATATCATACCAATTAAACATTAAAGATTAAAAGTATTTAAGTCATTAGTAAAAGGAGAAGTTAGTGTAAAGCAAGTTAAAGCGCTCATGTTAAAATTGATGAAAAGTTATATTGAGGGACGGATTTTGGTACATCAGGATTTACTAATATGAACCTCATTTATTTGCGCCATAGCGAGTGTTTAGAACCACATTTGGATTTACTAATATGAACCTCATTTATTTGCGCCTTATGGTTATTTTTCCTTACACTGCGCGTACTGTTTGGTTTCATCGAAAGCTAAATGAGCATGTTTGCAGCGGGTTTTTGGAAACTTTTTGCCATTTTATTTTTGTTTTTATTTCTGCAGCATGTTTAAAAGGGGTGTTTGGTTCAGAAGGATTTAAGATGTTCCATGTTGATTTGGTTGTTGGTTTCTGTTGCAACATCTCACATTGGGTTCTAATATATTGGTCAAGCCTTAAAATCAAGTGTGCTTTTGAGTAAAAGTCAAAATCTTTGTGTAGCCTTAGCCTTTCATTAACTGTCAAATAGTAGGGCTCCATAATCATCCAAGTCAATTTAATTGTTGTTAAAATCACTTAGTTCAGCATCATTACATATTATTATAACATAATCAGTAGTTTACATGCATTAGAAGTTCAATTAAGTCAAGTTTAGTTTATATTCTCAAAAGTCAAAATTGCATTGTGTTCAGTTTTTCCAAGAATTTTTGTGATTTTTCTACTTAGATTCAGACCCTGAAACTTTTAGGAGTCATTGTCCCCCAGCTGAACTTTGATATCCCACTCTCAATATATTTTTGCAATTTTTTCTGTGGACCCCACAACACCCCAAACACACCTGCAGGGGAAGAACCTCCCCTGCTGCATCACCATAGTTGCCACACCACCATCTTTGGTGGTTCTTCCTGGCCACCTCAGTGGGTCCCACAACCCCATTTTTGCTTCCTTCAACCCACCTCCTGGCCACCTTCAAAGTTTGAGCAAGCTTTTGAGCTCAAGCTCAGTGGACCCCACCTAGAATTACCCTCAAACTCTGTCCCATTTTCTGTGCATGTTTAAAAGGGGTGTTTGGTTCAGGAGGATTTAAGATGTTCCATGTTGATTTGGTTGTTGGTTTCTGTTGCAACATCTCACATTGGGTTCTAATATATTGGTCAAGCCTTAAAATCAAGTGTGCTTTTGAGTAAAAGTCAAAATCTTTGTGTAGCCTTAGCCTTTCATTAACTGTCAAATAGTAGGGCTCCATAATCATCCAAGTCAATTTAATTGTTGTTAAAATCACTTAGTTCAGCATCATTACATATTATTATAACATAATGAGTAGTTTACATGCATTAGAAGCTCAATTAAGTCAAGTTTAGTTTATATTCTCAAAAGTCAAAATTGCATTGTGTTCAGTTTTTCCAAGAATTTTTGTGATTTTTCTACTTAGATTCAGACCCTGAAACTTTTAAGAGTCATTGTCCCCCAGCTGAACTTTGATATCCCACTCTCAATATATTTTTACAATTTTTTGTGTGGACCCCACAACACCCCAAACACATCTGCAGGGGAAGAACCTCCCCTGCTGCATCAGATTGATTGTGATTGTACCTTTTGTTTTCCATTTTTTTCAGGTACCCGAATGAATTGACAAACTTGCTCAACTTCATTTTACACGGACCGTTGACATTACTAAGATAAGGCATCAACAATTAACTTCAGTTCGTTAAAATTAGAATCCGCCCTCTTGAACAACTTCTGTTGCCTAATGTTTGTGTAATCTTTGCAGGGTACCTTCACCATAGCTTGATGGCGTGGAACTCTAAAGTTGCAGTATGTTTGTTGTATTAGAGCACAATAAGTGGCTAGACAGATGGCCTTTTTAGGGCCTGTGTCCAAGAACCTGTGAGAAAGATAGATATGGAATGTGAGAAAAAAAAGAGATAGGTACCAGGTACGCCATGTTGCAGATGAATGCCTCTTGAATTCAAAAAACTATTGAGAAAATAATTATACCATGCGCTTCTGAACAATGCGGTATGTTTTGTCACAAAAAAGACACGTTATTTTACACGTTACAATATGGTGTTAACTGATGACGCTGATGTATTGATTGTTGTTACTATTGTAGGCATACCTGTAGGGCCATACGCGGGTTGTGATTGTTCATATACTTTAAGAGTAACCATTTAGTTATAAGCGCTTTTGAAGTCTGGTACGGTTTAATCAGAAAAAATTCTTCTGAATGCATATTTTGAAGCAACCACTTTAACTTAATTGGAATGGGTGTACGATCCGGGGCTGGGATTTAGTCCAACATGGGTATACGATCCCTGCAAATTTGTTGGACTAGATCCCTGCATCCCTCTTAGCCCCTATCGTTCGCTTTGGTACACGGACAAATGTGACTTTAGTTGTAAAGGGTCAGCCCAACTTACTTGCTTCGTTAAGTACGAGTGAGGAAACTATGTTATCACAAATAGCATTACCCCTAATTTGTAGCATAATTTGTACAAAATGAAACAAGGTTTGACTCACACTAGCATTACCCATAATTTGTAGCATAATCAAGAATTATTTAATGTTGCTTATATTATTTATTTATATGATCATATTATTGACGATGCATCATTATTACAGTTAAAGAATGAAAAGATCTATGAGTCAAAACGATTTTAGCCCAGGAGTGGTATTTGTATCAAAATAACTTAAACATGGTGTGGTGTAATGGTGGAACTTTACTGATTTACGAATGTTTATGTTGTGTAGGAAGAAACAAGGGAGGCTCTTCGAGAAGAGGAGTATTCAAAGAATCCAGAATTCCTACAACGTTTTACGGTATCATACTGATCTAGACTTGGTGATCATTTTTACATATTTATATAAGAACTAATCACCGCGATTGAGACAATAAAAGTGGGTGATTTTTTTTGGATATCATATTTACATCCTTTTTACATATTTATAAATACACATTGATGTTTGCTTTTGTTTTTATCCTGTACTTAATTGGTTTTCGTACACAACAAATTTGCATAAGACGGTTGTTTTGGGCACTGATTTCTTAGCTGGTCCTAAAACTCTTTGAGATTCCTTTAATATTGATTCCTTTCTAAACTTTACCCAGGGTCAGCCCAACTTATTTAAAGCCTATTATAATAAGCACTCCCAAATAGCCTTTAAATAAGCAATCTGAAAAACACGATGCTCATTTATGCAGGATCGTGAATTGAACAGACAATGTTCTCTTAAATATTGGCAATGCATGAGCCCTTCAATGCTTGGATGATGATACATATGAGAGCCTAGATGCAAGTAAAGTGGTAATACAACTTAGAAAGGCATTGGAATACCAAGTAAGTGTTGTTTCCGTATTTTTAAAAGTAACTGGCTTTGGCTTCCTTCCGATCCAAGTGATTTTTTTGGTACCCAAACTCTTAATATATATGTATCTGAAATTTAAAAGCCAAAAAGAAAGATTAATACATCTAACAATAACTAATAATAATAAAACTTGAAAACAGGATTCCATGGAAAATATTTTGTTAAAATGATATTTTACTCTTTGGTTGAGATTATAGTTTTTCACTATCCAAGCATGTTGAATGAGGCTCCCAGGAAATCTAGCGGGGAAGAGGATAAAGACGCCCCGGTCTTGGAATACCGGCACAAAAAGGAAACACTGCAACTATTTCTAAGATTGGTAAACTGAAATGAACTTCGACAAGATCGATATAGGTTATGTTAATTCGACTCAACATTTTTTTGGTCACTTATAATGTGAGTAATGTGCTGGGATGTTAAATGTTTGTGGTATGTAGTAAACCCTTTTGTGATGTATGCAAGGTGATGTTGCTGTATGTAAGTTTATAAGATTATAGTTTTGTATTTGACAATAAATTTCTTTTGAAGGCTTCATTATATTTTAGTTCACTTATATGTTTGTGCTATTTTTGCATCTTGCTTTTAGGAAAGTTACAAATGCTTGAATCATGCACTCGAAGGTACATCCCACTCATGGACAGATCGAATACTTGAGGTAAGTGAATCTATTTAAATTCTACCAAGTCGGCTTTTTTTTTTACATGAACACATGTCACATTCAACATTACACCTAAATATGGTCATACATTGATCTTGCTGATGATGTTCTTTGACTGCGGATGTTGAATTCGATTATATGCAAGGTTCAGATGACAAGAAATGAAGCAGGAGAGATTTTTCATGGTGCAGAAAGCTTGAGGTCTTATGCGCGAAATACAAAACTATGCTAGCAGTTCAGAAATACGTAGCAGAAGTGGATGAAAACGCGCCATTATCAGTTGTACTAGAAGAGAAAAGAAAAAAGTTTGCCCCTTCCTAAGGCTTTTAAATTAAACATACATATAAATGTTTACTTCACTATTCAGGTTATGTATTAATAAAGATGTATAAGATCTTTTCAGTTCATATAAATTCATGTATAAGATCTTTTCAATTGTGATTACATTGAACGTTCTATTTCCTGTACATGATCGACGACGTGACACTTAATTCTTATATCCCTAAACAAACACATAAAACAACCACGAAAAAAACGTTGGGCAAAATAAACAGGCACGCCGGCAACGCGGCGTCCGCTGCCAACCTCGTATTAGTATTTCACACTTTATAATAAGATGTATAATATATATGACATGCCAATGCAAATATATGACATGCCAATGCAAATATGTTGGTGAGACTCGTATATTAGTTCAATGCTCCAATAACTAGTCTAACATATTTTATTTTTGATATCTTTGGTCATGTAGTTTTTCAATATTTGTGGTTTTGTTGAAGCAGGAGATGGTGTTGCTTTAGGCTGGGCGTAGAAGGAGTTCTCGACCGACTTAAGATCGACTGGGCGATTGATCGCCCCTACTGTGGGGTGTCAATGGATCGTTTTATATATATATATATATATATATATATATATATATATATATATATATATATATATATATATATATACTAGAAAGGTGCCCGTGCGATGCGGGGCCGGATTGTTGGGGTGAAGAGGAGGGAGGTGGGGTGGTGGAAAGTGGTTGTTGGGGTGGTTATTGAGGTGGTTATAAATTGTTGGGGTGGTTGTTTCCATAATTAGTAAGTAAAAGTCTAAATTTTTAAGTTTTTCTAATTATAGAATAGTCCCAAATACATTATATAGTAGTATATATATATATATATATATATATATATATATATATATATATATATATATATATATATATATATATATATATATATATATATATATATATAGGGTACCTTTCAAATGAGAACCATTTTAACTACAAGAACTGCGAAAACCACCTTTTTACAACTAATAATACATAATGTACATCACTTAATGCTTCATAGCATTTTGTTATTTTTATTAAATTCAAAAGGGTATAATAGTAAAAGACATTTTCATATTATTTTTTATTTCTTTTATAATTTCCGTTTTTTATATATCTAAAAATTCGGATTTTTTTTTTTTTTTTTTTTTTTTTTTTTTTTTTTTTTTTGAGTTCTAACATTTTTTCAAATAGCCATGGTGCATACATGTTTTTTTTGTTTTTTTATACAAATGTGCATACATGTTTTTTTAGTCAAAATAGTAAAGGTGCATACATGTTTTCAATTAGTCAAAATGCATCCTTGTTTTTTTTCCCAAATAGTCAAGGTGCATACATGTTTTTTTTTGTTAACATTTTTTTTATCAACCTACCAATACTTTTATAAACACAAATTAAGAACATAAATCATTATAAAAAGAAAAACAAGATTGATATACTTAAATGTTACATTTCGCTTTATTACAAGTAAAAAAAACAATGAAATAATCATATATCTCCAAAGGTCGCAAATTATCTTCATGTATAATCGTGTTTATCCACTTCCAGGTCTTGAATGATATCATCATCTTCATCAATCAATCTGAAACAAGTATGCATGAAAATAGTTAAACCACAAATAAATAAGAAACGAAAATTAATCACAACAACTAGCATAACGCATATGCACAATCTTGTGTATATTAAACAAATGATGAAAACATGTTTTTTAATCATAAACAGTTGAACACAAAACATATATGTTTTATAATCCAAAACACAAAACATATATGTTTTATACACAAAACATATATGTTTTATAATCCAAAACACAAAACATATATGTTTTATACGTAAACATATATGTATCTTTCCAAAACATATATGTTTTTCATTAGTTAGATCCCGCTAATTAAAAAACAAAACATGTGTATCGACAGCAACTAGCATAACGCATATGCACAATCTTGTGTATATTAAACAAATGATGTAAACATGTTTTTTAATCATAAACAGTTGAACACAAAACATATATGTTTTATACACAAAACATATATGTTTTATAATCCAAAACACAAAACATATATGTTTTATACGTAAACATATATGTATCTTTCCAAAACATATATGTTTTTCATTAGTTAGATCCCGCTAATTAAAACTAAAAGGATGGAAGTTAAGGATTAATCGGACAAAAAAGAAGAAAAATTCATCCAACGAAACATTAAAAATCATTAACCAATCACAAACGAAACATTAAAAATCATTGACCAATCATTTGCAAAAAAATAAATCAACTTTAGGTAAATGCAACAAAGATCTCTAAATCCAGTAAACAATAACGACAATCTTCAACAAAAGATCGACACCTTTTTTAGTACAACAATTTGTTAAGAAGCAAAAGAGCAGATTGAAAATTTTATTATTTCAATAAATTCTTAAAAAAGGTTGCAGCCTTATACACACCATATAAACCCTAATCAAATCAGATTCTAAAATAATAATCAGATCGATAAATTCGAGTTATATGATAACTTACTTTATGTAGACCATATTAAAAAAGAAACCCTCAAAACCTGTAATTCTTTGGGCTTTGTTGATAAATCCAAACCAAAACCTGCAATTTAAATACGATTATAAACAAGTCATCATTACCTTCTAGGAAGATGGAAGCACACGTGTGGAAACTGGTGACGTGAAAACATGATTCACATCGAAAACATTCGGCTTGATAACCATTTCTTTCAGATCGAAAAAACACATTCGATTTACAGATTATATATATTTAGAACAAAATTATTCCGATTTTATTAAGGATTGAGGCAGTGAACGATGGTGGTGTGGGAGGGAGATCTAAAGATAGGCAGATCTAGAGGGAGGCGCATAAGAGGGTTTGTGGGGGGCGGTTTTTAGGTTTTGTGAGAGAGAGTAAATGTGTTAATTAGATAATTGGTTCCTTCCATATTTTTAGGGGTAAATTAGAAATGTCCTTTTTACCCTTTCTTGATAGTTAAAATGATGGTCGCTGCTGGTCACTACTGTGCCCAGCCTTAGATAGAATAACCTGCACAAGGAAACTATTGCAATATGAAAGTGTATATTTTTCCGCACTCTAGTGGAAGCATAAACTTAATAAATAATGAAAAAAATCCATGTTAATATTGTTTCAATTTAACAAATTTTGGTTAGATAAGTGGTAAAGATACGGGTCAAGTTGACATGCACATTTTCTTTTATCCTCTTTTTCTTGAAATTTTGAAATGTGTGTTATATGAGTGTATGACTACGGAAACAATACTAGTTAATTTTTACGATTTTATGATTCTACAAAGTGAAAACGCTCAGGATCCTAAGTAGGATCTTAGCATACTTTAACTCAAAGTGCCACGTACGTAGGATACATAAACTCAATGAGGTCATCAATATGGCACTTTTGTTTAATCGAGTACAAGTTATCTCTTTGTTTAACT
Source organism: Artemisia argyi (assembly GCA_030686995.1). NCBI lineage: Eukaryota > Viridiplantae > Streptophyta > Magnoliopsida > Asterales > Asteraceae > Artemisia > Artemisia argyi. Next base: position 21,375,087 of record CM060700.1, read on the forward strand.
TGAACTCAAAGTTCAACTGGAAATATTGGCATGCTGTCAAACTTAACTGAGCTGAACCACGTAATGTCAAGTTTGAGCTCAAATTGGTTCATGAAACCCATTGTGCAGGACAAAATAAAAGAAGCGGGAAAAAAGGGGTTAAATACGTGTGAAGCAAGTGCAGTGTGGATTTGGGATTTGTCCCACATCCGTTGCCTAATAGAAACAGAAGGCCTGGAGTGATTATATAAGGTAAGTAGGTCGAGGGTTTAAAGTCGTAGCCATGGAGTGAGCACAAAGCGAACTATTCTTTCACCTTTTACTAATGAATATCTGTGGACCATGCATTAAGTGGCACACGCTAATTTTCTCAGAGTTTCTTCTTTATTGAAGGGCTACAACCAATTTTAGTTGAAGCTTTTTTGAGTTGGCTGGTTTTGAGCTTAGCTGATAGAAACCTAGATCCAATTTTTAAGTTAACTTTTTTGTAGAGTTGTAAACATTGTTTTTGCTGTGATCAATTCAAACATCTAAACGAAAATGCCTAGAATCAACACAGTTTTGTAAAATCGATCTTGTCAAGAATATATATGAAAGCTGTTAAGAGGTTAAGGATTTGAGTCACAACTTTGACCATTTGTTGATTCATTTTACCCTTAATCTATAGATACTACTCATTATTAAACAATCCAAAATGACCCACTTCCAAGTAAAATTGTTGAAGTTGCCTTGTAATATGCAAAAAAACGTCCAAAACTAGTGTAACATCCAGAAATTTTGTAGCAATACACGTTATCTTCAAGAAACAAGCAATACACGTTGTCAAAAACTAGTGTAACTTCCATCCTAGGGAATCCATCAAGAATGAAACCTTTTTGACATGAAGGCTTCTTCAGCGCTTCAACAATAATCCCCACAACTAAGTCATCAGAAACAAGTTGTCCCTAACGAACAACAGAAATTTGAAAGTAAGTAAGTACGAAGAAATATGTGTCTTTCTATAAACTATATGCATGTATACAGCAAACACATACATTGTCCGTGGCCTCTTTTGCTTTGATTCCAAGAGGGGGTTTAGCAGCAACAGCAGCTCTTAGCATGTTACCAGTAGCCAAGTGGCAAAAACAGTACTATCTTTGATAATTGGTGACTGGGTACACTTTCCAGATCCAGGAGGCCTGCAAAATAAATAATATTTAATTTTTGATCGTGAACTGAAAATGTAACTGATAAGTAAAATGTCACAATCACAATTTCAACGATTTTCAAGATTCACAGTATCATCCACAATCACAAAATGAAACAAATTTTTATAAACATTCACAGTGCCTACTTCGGGTGCAGTAAGCACAAAATTACAAAAATACTCCAAACCCATATGACAATTCTATATTCTACAGAATATTTAAAATATACACAGAAAAAGTATCAAGGAGCATTTAATGATCTTTACCAACTGCCAAATTATAATAAGCTGGTCTATAGACAGCAGTACTGGCTCCTTGTAGGGAGGTCCAGAAACTCCAATCTTTGTAGTTTTAAAAATAAGATCCATAAACAGATGATGAACCCAAGTAAACGGTTAAAATCAATCGCTACTTACATTCTTTTAGTTAAATAGAGTTATATAAGTTACATTCTTTGTAGTTTTCTTGGACACCCCAAGAAATAAGGTAATTGAAGACACAAAACTAAAGACATATAAATATATAATAACCTCAGCTTACCTCAAAAGTACAAGACCAACAAAGGAGCCAGAAGCATCACTTAGATAATTAAGTAGTTGTACACAATGTATCATCCTTCATAATCGGCATTACCTCACTAAACTTTCGTTACAAAACTAAAACATATAATTACTTGTTCAAAATATTTTAGATTGATATGGAAAGTTATTAATGTCATGAGTTCCATTTAAAATGAGTAAATGACCAGAATAAGTAATTCTTAAATAAAGAGTTTTGCTGTAATTGACTAAGAAATGAGATAGCTAACTTCAAAATGCAATTCCAAACACCCCTTCAAATACAGAATGTAAAAAGTCAAAAGGGAGAGAGAGGGACATACCTTTATTCTATGTCGACATGGGGGATATAGGAGATGCGGGGACAATAGGAGCCTCTTCTACTTGTCTTTTCTTTCAGTTCATCTGTGCATTCACTGATTGTCAACTTCAAAAGTGAAGGCAACAACTCTTCTGGTAGATCTTTCATCTTTGGGCAGTACTTAATTTCGAGATGTTGGAGGGAGGTGAGGTGTTGGAGTCCCTTTGAAACTGATTCCAATTTCTTAAAAAACCGTAATTCAAGTTTAGTAAGAGATGATGGAAGCATGTGCGACAATTGACTTCCGCCAGTCACATCATTTTCTTCTGCCGATCCACCCCATAGCCGTAGGTCAACAAGTGAGGATGGGAAATTCTGTGGGCCAAACTTTGATATGGGCTTCTTCAAACCCCCTATTTGTAAGTAACCCAACTTAGGAGGCCAAAGCCCAAAGGAATCAACATCCATACTTTTACAATCCATTATTGTCACATGTTTTAACGAGGTGAGATTGGGCAAGTCGGCAGCAGGAAATGACTCTATACTCGAACAATCTTCTATTCTTAATTCGGTGAGATGAATGAAACAAGTCAATTCAACCATTGACTCTATACATTCACAATGACTTATTGTCAGTTTTGTGATGTGAATGAAACAAGTCAATTCATTGATTGATTTCAGATTTTTCCATCTGTCTATAAGTAAAACCTCAAGTATAGCTGGCATGCTTGTGTTGAGAAGCACATCCTTTTCCAGTAGTTGTTCACAATTGACAATTCTGAGTGACTTGAGCTTGTGCCCTTCTCCTGTTGGGAAGGAGACAGATGCAATTAAAGGACAACTATGGATACCCAATTCTTCAATGCTATTTGGCAAATTGCATCGCTCAAGATTCTCACACCGGTATAAGTACAAATTCCTAAGAGATGTTAGTTGGTTGCATCCAACCTCCTCCTCCTCTTTCTCTCCCAAACTCACCAATTTTGAACAATTAAATACATCCAACTTCCTTAAATTCACAATAGTCTTACTTGCCTCTGCTTCTGATTCCCACAAGTATCTTATTTCATTACACCCCCAGATACTTACTTCTTCAACTGCCCCAAGATAGCCCATAACACCTCTCCACACCTCATCACTAAGTCCTGTAATACCACTTATACTCAACTTGGTGACTGCTGAAGCTGCGTGAATTAGACTTGTCAATAAACCATTACCACAGCCTCTTATTGTTAATTCCCTCAGCGAAGGTAGTGCTTCAAGTGAGACTTCAGCCAAATTAGGACAATGAGCTATTTCCAGCTCTTGAAGGCGTGGAAACACCGCATCAACAACACCACTATTTGTTGACCAAACCTCCCACCCACTCATATGTGAAAATCTTAAACTTTCAAGTTTAGGAAATGCAATACCTGTCCCAAGGAGGAACTCTGAGCCCACAACTTTCACCTCGTTCAGACTTCCAATATCCAATTTCTTAAGTGATGGTAGTTGCCCAAGTGGTGGTAGAAACGTACATTTTCTACAGCCCCAAATTGAAACACTAGTCAACTGATGAAATGAGGGATCCCCAATCCACTTTGGAAATACTTTACCTCCATATGACACAATATTTAGATCTTTCAAGTTATCACTATGAGGCTTGAGCGCATCGAGGACTTCCTTTTCAAGTTTTTCATTTCGAGAATCATCAAACACATCACTCCAGTCCATGTGTAACTCACTAACCCTCTTTTGTGATAAGTTCACACCCTCTATATCCCTTGCACTTTGCACTTTTTGCAGCTCATCAATATCAATCTCCGCTTGGAGATTCTTTAAGTTCCTAAGCCAAGATATAAAAAAGTCATTGTTTTCAACAACAGCAACTTTGTTGGAAAGGGTTTGTAGGCTTTTCATCTCACTAATCCCTGACGGCATCTTATTCCAAAGCAATGTATCCCGAATGTCAAAATGCCGCAACTTTTTAAGCTTTAAGAAGTTGTCGGGCAGTTTAGTCAACCTATCACAGCCGGAAACAATCAATGTTTGTAAGTTATAAAGCTTGCAGACACTTTCTGGCAAATGTGTGATTCTAGTTCGAGATAAATTAAGATACCGCAAGTGCTTCATATTGCCGACACTCTCTGGTACCTCATCTATATGTAATCTACTCAAACTTAAAACCCTTAACAGTGGTAACTGGGGAAGTATGTCAACCAGAATCTTACTTGATAAGAAGAATATCTGCCAGCTATTTAACACATCGGGCATAGCTAAAAACGTTCTCAAATGATTAGCTCTTTCGAATGCCTTCAACTTGTTGTAAGTCATATATTCCTCACAAACAAATGACATATGGCGGAACTTTTCAAAATCTGTCTTCCAAACATCCTTCTTCACATCTAAGTCTAACCTTGAAAAAAATTCTCCAGCAACAAATGTGGCCAAATCATTCATGAGGTCGTGCATCACAAACAATGATTCGTCATCAGGGACATGTTGAAAAAATGACCTTGACAACAACTCTTGAAAATATTCCTCACCCAAGCATTCCATTGTTTTATTTGTAGCTGAATCGTGCAAAAACCCTTCCGCCATCCACCACAAAATTAAGTCCCTCTTCTCAAACACGTAGTCCTTGGGGATCAAGCAACAATATGCAAACAATTGCTTAAGACAAGCAGAAAGATCATGGTAGCTTAGTCTAAGTGCCGGAAGAATACCACCATCATCTTCTAACGTCCATATCTCATTAGCCAACAACCGCTTCCATTCTTCTTCATCGGTCCTATTTCTCAATAATCGTCCAAGTGCTTCTAGAGCCAAAGGCAAGCCATCGCATTTTTGAATGATGCCTTGACCATGTTGTCTTAGCTCTGGAAATGAGTCAAAATTATTTTCACCCAATGCATTTTGAGCAAATAGAGTCAGAGCATCGTCAGGTGACAACTTTTCTAGGATGTATGGATGATCATGGTTCAGCAGCTTCCTGAGCAATTCTTTCTTTCGAGTTGTGATGATAATCTTGCTTCCAGAAGCCCCTGCAAAAAATGGGCCCTCTAATTTCTTCCAATCTTCCCACTTTTCGCTCCAAACATCGTCCAAAACTAGTAGAAATCGTTTCCCCATAAGTTGATCTCTAAGAGCTACTTGAAGCAGGTCTAAATCTTCTAAATCCTTTTTTCCCCCTCCTACTTTTTGATATATAACTTTGCTTATGTTGAAGCTATCAAAGTCATCGGAAACACAAACCCATGCCTTGAGATCAAAGTGATCATTCACTAACCGGTCATTATACAAAGCTCTGGCTAGAGTTGTTTTGCCTATCCCTCCCATACCAACAATCGGAACGATGCCAAAGTTTTCATTACATGATTCATCACTTAACAGTTTCTGAACCAATTCCTTTTTATCACCTTCACGCCCGAAAATACTCCGTCCAGTTTCCAAAGAGGTCTCGTTACCTCTGTTTTTATCTTTTGACCCTTCATTTTTAACAATCAAACCAAGTTTCTCACTCAAACCAAGTTCCACCTTCGCGTCCATTACATCTTGTAACCTGGTGGAAATTTCATCTAACTTGCTGCTCACCCTAGTACTTAATGAGAAACTAGTGCAACAAGATGGGATAACCTTTCTTACTTTGTTGGTAATGGTGACGGGTTGAGACTCATTGACAAACTCACGCTGCATAGCATCCGTTGCTAAAGCGTCGAGAATGTCATCTATGTCATATGCTAAATGATGGAGATCATTCAGCCACTGTTTGACAGCTTTCGATGTTACTTCCTTCTGAGAAGCATCCTCAAGTAATGCTTGAATACGGGGTAACTTCGTCTCCCATTTCTTCAGCTCGGGGTGAATTCCTTTGGAGCGACCAATCTTGTTCACGGCTACAGATGTTAGCTTCTCAATAACGACTCCAAGCAAAGCAGAAAGAACGAGTTCAGCCATTTTTGGTATGAAAAGGGTTAGAGCACAGAATATAGTAGTAGAGATTGGTATGAAAAAGGTGCAGTGAGCTGTGAAAGAAAGAATGAAAGATCACAACCTTCGTTAATAGTGGTACAAGACATTGTTATGGTCAAGTGTTTATCATTGTTTAATACTGACTAAAAGTTAAATGGGAATCTCTTTTATCGATAACCACTTGCATTATCATCGTTTTAATAACTAAAAGTTTTTTTTTTTTTTTTTTTTTTTAAAGGTGAATTTCAACTTAGAATCGACCACCTTCGCGGACAGCGAAGGCCCCATCGCCACCCCGCCAGACTATGTTGTCTGAACCGGGTCTACGCTGATCTCAGGTGGTAACGGGTTTCCAGTTTAATGGGTTTGTCTAAGATAAACTATTTTTAATACATTTAACAGCTGTAAATAATAAATAATTTACATATAAAAATATTTCATTGTAAATAATTACTAAAATGTGTCCTTTCAATTGTTTCTTTATTGGTTGGGTCTAAAGTAGTTGATATGGTCATATTAGGTGGGCTAAAATGATGCGAATGGCACCATTATAAGAATATACTAATAAGCGGGCTTTTTAGCCAATACTGTAGTGCTACAGTATTTTGTGAGTGAGTATACAGTAGAATGTACAGTAACTACTGTTCATCCGTTAATTTTTTTTTTTTTTTTTTTTTTTTTTTTTTTACATTCTTTGGCACTGTTCATCCGTTAATTTTTTTTTTTTTTTTTTTTTTTTTTTTTTTCTTCACATTCTTTGGCAAAACATCCCGCGGCAACGCGCGGTGATCCACCTCGTTAGATGCTAAAAATATTTAAAAAATCTGCGCACTAACTTTATCATTCATAGTTTATAAAAGACTAGCATGGTACACGCGCATTACGACGGTGTATACCATGAAATAAATTTTTTTGGTAAATTATATATTTTAGTTTATTATGTTTTTTAAGGATCAGGATTCTCTAATGTTTAAAATGAACATGATAGACCATGTTAAGTTTATTGTGAGTGACAAAGAAAAAGTAAAATATTATTGTAAGATCTTTGGCTCTTTGCATTATTTAAAATCAAATATTTCACTCACAACAAACTAGCATGACATATCATGTTCATTTTGAACATTAGATGATTCTAGTCTGCTCTTTTAACACTAACTGAGAAAGTAAGATCGCAACATGTGTTAATAGTGGTACAAGTCATTGTTACGGTCAACTGCAGAATCATTGTTAAATATTAACTACATTATAATGTATTTAAGACTATTTATAATTAGAAAGACTTAAAATTCAGACTTCTCTACTTACTTGTTATGGAAAAATTTCAAAACTTGATCTCTTATAAATGCAAAACTTGTAACCATAATATTATTGATCAATAAAGTGATTTAATGGGAAAAAAACATGTAACCACCAGATCAATACTTGTAAAATATGAAAATGAAAAAAAAATTGTTGATATACATTAAGATGTCAGTTATGAAATCTTAAAAAAAAAAAAAAAAAAAAAAAAAAAAAAAAAAAAAAAAAAAAAGCTCATGGTTTATGAAAAAATAAAAAAACTATAACACAAACTAATCATGTTTCACATACAATATATTCATCCATCCTACGTTCCTTGGACAACGGTGGCACGAAGCTCATCCTCCTCCATCCCTACATTAAAAAACAAGGTTCCTCGAACTGCCTTTATTGGCTCGTGACCTCAGTCTTTATGCTCGCTATGCACAAAATATAGTCACAGGGTACCCGTCGTCGCAATACTCGAGTACCCTGCTAGTTACTAGTTAAATAAGTTTGTGTTAGATAAACTATTTTTAATACAGGTGACAGCTGTAAATGATAAATAAGTACATATGGTTCTTGGTTCACATTGGATTAGTGGGTCTAAAGTCGTTGTTATGGTCATATTAGGTGGCTAAAAAGATGCGAATGGCCCCATTGGATGCAATAAAAAATTTAAGCACTAACTTTATCATTCAATAATTCCAAAATTTACCGTGCAACACAATGATATAAAAGTTTCTCTCTTATAATATTAGTATTTCACCGTCTTTGTAATAAGTACGAGTCATATATGACATGCCAATGCAAATATGTCGGCAAGACTCATATATTTGTCGAATACTCCAATAACTAGTCTGGTACTCCGTATATTTTATTTTGGGTATCTTCTGGTTATGTAGTTTTTCAATATTTGTGGTTCTGTTGAATTAAGCATGAGATGGTGTTGTAGCTTTAGATAGATTAACCTGCAACAGAAGGAAACTTTTGCTATATGAAAGGTTTATCAATTGTATATTTTTCTGGACTCTAATGAAAACATAAAGTTTATAAATTATGAAAAAATCCATTTTCATATTGTTTCAATTTAACCTTTCATATAGCAAAAGTTTCAAATTTTGTCGACTTCTTCATCAAATAATGAAGGCTATGTTTGACACAAAAGATTGTTGAAAGATTGTGCTTATTTTTTCAAAAAATAAGCTACTTAAAAAATAATCTTTGTTTGGCAGACATAGCTTATAAGAGATTCTTAAAAAAATAATCTTCCATAATCTCTTAAAACCAAAGGTTACTTCATGTAGCTTATAAAAATAATCTCTTTTTATAATCTCCAGCACCAGCATCATCTCCAGCACCAGCACCAGTTCCAGCAACAGTTACTTTCGCCAAACACACCTGAAGTCTCAAACTTTCTACCACACATTAAAGAATTGTGCAAACTAAAGCAAAAAAAAATATATTCTTACTTAGTGTCATGCAAACAAAAAAGCTACCTATTTTATCAATCAATCAAATAAATTAGTAACGAGCATGAATGAAATATGTGATTGAGGGAGGAGGAATTTACTGACACCGAAGAGGCGGAATGTAGTAAGGTCTTGTAAAGGGTTTATAGAGAAAGGAAACCCTCTGGTAGGTTTTTGTTACAAGTATAGTCCACTAGGCCCAAAGGTTTACTTAACACCAAGCATTTCGTTTTTTAATTATCCGACTTATGATTAGTAAAAACTAGCCGATTTGGCCGCGCGTTGGGGGGGGGGGGGGGGGGGGGGTGGTGTTTAAGCCTAAAAGAAATTTGTGCTTAATTATAGTTGTTTATTTTTATTTATTTAGTTTTTAACATTGTGCAATAGCTAAATTATGCGTATTTATATTTGTTTTTATTGGAATTTGTGCACCTCCACTGCCGCTGCCTCGCCACCACTGTCTCGCCACCGCCACCCTTGCTCTCTCTGTCCCGGTAACACTCCTCACGCGCCCCCTTCCCCTCTATATTTTTATTTTTCAAACCCTAATTTGTAACTTTTTATTTAATCCGATTTTCGTATAAAACCTTTTATAAAACCTTTGTAAAAGATTGAAAAAAGTGTGGATCTAATAGATTTAACCTCGACTCGGTGACTCACCGAGTCTACTCGCGCTAACTCGGGCGAGTTACATCTCTTTGTGAATTGTGGTCGCCGGAAAATATTTCTAATTTCTTTTTGTATATTTATATATTTTTTTTCAGATTTGCACTGGCCGGAATCTACTGCCGTCGACGCCTTGCCGGATTCTGCACTGGCCCGCTTCTGGAAATATATATTTATTTTCAAATAATTTTGTAAAATTTGGTTCTGATTATTGTTAATTATGTTTGTACTTTTGTAAAATATATAATATATAATAAGGAAGGTAAGGGTAAAAAAACCCACAATGCAAAACCGGAGAACACAGTGCAAAACAGTGCAATTGAGGATTAAGAACAATGCATAACAGTATATTACAGTGCCCTATAGTGCAACAATTGTTATTACTATTCATTGCAACTGTTACTAATTCATGTGCTTAATTCATTGAGCCAATGGGATTGCGCATAGTGGCCCAACACACCAATGGAAAACCATATTAGTGTACTAACAGCCTGCAAATTACCCAAGTGTGGACCCCACACCCCAATGCTTTTTAGAATATAGTATAATACCTTTTGTTGTCCAAGTGGTCACGTCATAAAAAAAAGTGTTTACCCTATTTAAATTTGTTGGCTATATGGGTTCAAACTCTATGAGTTAGTCGATCAAAAGCAAATGTCAAGGTTACCTATTTACATATGATAATTTTCAAACTCGCTCTGACTAGGTTGTGAGTATTAATATTATTGTTGTAGTAGTGAAAAAACAATAACCATTTTAAGCGTCGCGTCTTCAAGGACAATGATGGAAGCCTATATGTAAGTTTGATACACCATTAAAATGCGTTACACTATGCATATATTAGTTCCACTACTCAAATTTTGAAAAAATAATAACCAAAATAACGTTTTTTTATTGATTTTTGATGGTTTCGCATGTAAACTTAGATGTGAGACAGCCTCATATTCATTTTTCTATAATACTAAATACATTATAATTGATGATACCTCGGTGTATGCGTGTGTAACCTTATAGGCTCACGTATTTTGAGCCGTATAACTATTTAATATGATATGAGCACTTTCCAACAGCTTCAACTTGCGAATGTCATAATCACAAATAATTATAAAAGCCAAGGTTAGCGTCTAGCAACACGCTAATGCTCTAGAAATACCTGAGTGCGGTTTGATGCGGCGGATTGCAACACTGAAGTTTTACAATCCTCCTCCTATGTAGAGTATCCAACTGTTGTAGTGTGGTATAGGTAAGACTCAGAGGATTCATCGTTCTTTAGGGGAATAGTGAGGTATGTTCGAATTGTATGTCATGTTAAGTCGAAAGGTTAAGGAAAGATTATTTTTGGTATTTATATTTTATTGAAAGAAAGTAACAATCTGGGGTTTGAGAGAGGTTGGTTTTAAACTAAAAACTAAACTAAATACGATAAAAGTAAATGACAAGAAAATTAAATTGGTGGCAAACTTCTTATATGAGAAAAAGCGTATTTTCCTAGAATTCCACTACTCCCTAGTTATCTCTTACTAAGTTGTCGAATTGTCATGTCCTTGCTAATGTAATGTGAAGTATTCCTAATTTCGTGTTGTGGGTTGGTCAATCCTCACATATATAAACTACCCTAAGTGAACGACACCTGTATGATATGTCAAGCTCACCCAATAACTAGCTACTCAATAAACACATTTCGCAAATTAATAACCTAAGACATAAGCATTAATTGGACACATTTCAGTGGACGTTCAAGCTAGTATAGTTTTCCAACTCTTAACACGCACACCATTAAACAAGAGACGACAAACAAATTAATTAACAACTAGGATCCATGCAATCCTAAGTAAATACTAATCAATTTTTCCTAGCATAGTAATATAAAAAAGATAAACAAATCATAATAACACAGAGAAATGATTGAACAATTGATTAAATAACTTATCCTAAGAATACATGAAGTCTCCAATGGTCAAAAAGGCATAAAAAGCTACTAAAACTGTCTATAACTCGGTGGTATATGTTCCTCTAGAGTTGCACACATAATAACATAGATTTTGGGTTGTGACGACGTTACTTTATGGTTTAAGAAATCTGGAAGTATACCAAATGGATGTGAGAATGGCATTTCAGTGATTTAGAAGAACAAATCTGCATGAACCAACCTAAGGGTTTCATCACTTCTAGATAAGAAAGCAAAGTTTGTAGGCTTACTAAGTCATTATATGGCTTAGAAAAAGCTCTTAAACAATGACATAAAATTTTTTGACCACGTCATGTCAGAATGTGGATTCAAAATTTATGGATATATATCTCTAGTATATATGTAATCTTATGTCTATACATAGATGGTATACTCATCACTAGAAGTGATAACAAGATGAACAAATCCGGTAATGACATGCTGGAGTGAAGATTTGACATAGACTACGTTGGTTGTTAGATATGGTTCTTGGAACTAATATCATATGAAACGAATAGATTTGTTTCGAAGTCAGAAACATTATAAGGACAATATTCTTGAGAGGTTCACTGTGGGAGATTCCAGCCTAGCTAGAACTCCAATGACATCATTTTAAATCTATTTAATATAGAGGTAAAGGTGTTGGCATAATTTTGAATACTCAAAGAATATTGAGCATCTTATGTGCTTAATGATGTGTGTGAGGCCTAAATTAGTGGTTATAACCAAGTTATGTAGACATGCCAGTAATTCAAGTGATGATCATCTGAATAGTATTACATGAGTACTATGATACTTACTATATTGCATGTTGGAAGATATCAATATGCTATCAAATGATAGAGTAATGCAAATATGGATACATAAAAAACTCTAGATCCACTAGAGCGGATGTATTTACGCTAAGTGAGAAGTTATGTTTTGAAAATCTTGAAAGTATTTCAAACAAACTTTTCTAGCTAAATCTATAATAGAATCTAAATTTATCAATTGAGATAAATTTATAGAATATGTGAGATATCTACATTAATTCGTAGATGATATACTAAGTGGTGTAAACCGGTAACGACCATGTATATAAAGTGTGATAGTCAATTGGAAATTGACAGAGCTCATGTCACAATATAAAATGGTAAGTCGAGACATATCCATCGTAGACATTGAATGGTTCGACAACTACTCTCAACTAGAGTTATCACAATTGACTACGTAAAGTCAAAGGATAACATCGCGGATCCGCTTACAAAAGGCTTAAGCATAGAGTTAGTTAGTAAGTCGTTTAAAGGAATGGACTGAAGCCCTTGAAGGAATGAGTTTATATGAAGGAAAACCTAACCCAGTTGACTGAAGATCCCGAGATTTGGGTTCAATAAGACAACCTAATCATATAAATTGTAGGGGAAGTCACTGTGGATGAGTTATTTAAAGTTATAACTTGATAGACCATTCATATAACAAATGTCACTTGATGTGAGGTACTGAGATTTAACATATGACTTTATGATTCAAGATGAAATATCAAAGCAAATGTCTTTAATGAAATCACCTATATGAAAGAGAAGTAGGGTCGCTTCAAAGGGAATTGTGGGGGCGCAAATTCTAAGAGCTCTTACAAAACAAGGCTAATGTTCAAGACCAAAATGAACATGACTATGACGACTTAGCAGTGTGAGGGAGAGTCTTGTGTGAAGTGTACTATCGTCTACATAAACAACTCAGTTCAAAGAGGCTACTGACAACTAAGAGGCTAAGTGCATTTCACAGGGGAAGCTTCAAAATGCCCATATCAGCTATCTACTTTCCCTGTTTTAGTTTTGATTAACTCGACTAAACGTTGTGAGCAAGTGTTAAAAAATACATTTTATCTACACGAACTTATTAAAGGTAAGAAGAAGAAAAGAAGAAAAAAAAAAAAAAACGTTACGGAAAAAGGAAAATGTTTTTCAAAAGTCAAAACAAGTACTCTTTTTTCAAACATGAAATTAATATGTACATTAACCGTTAATGCATGAGAAAATATTGAAGCCATTAAGGCCTAAGGGTTGATTGGATTTGCATTCTGGTCACCTTGTTCATCGCCCAAACTAATGATTCGTAACAAATTTACAAATGATCTTCTGGCATACGTGAACCGCAACGAATATATACATACGTTCATCATTTGTAAGATATCGCATTCAATTTATTTATGGATATCTATCGTATTCTGATTATTTATACGACGTTAATTAGGTTTATGTATTTTTTTTGTTATATCAACACATATCTCAAATTTTATTGTTCACGAGTTATATTTGACGCGTACTTGAATTTATTGTGTGAAATTTATTGACATTTTGTTGGTGGAATATTGCGTTTGTTAGGTTTAACGGTTAGGAACTATATATAAACAATACCTACATGAGTTTGATTCTGAGAATTTTGATAATCTGTTAGGTAATGTCATTGCTGAATACGGTAATCAGCACATGAGGATTGATAATGCGTAAATGTTGTTCAATGTTATTCACACATGAGAATTTGCTGAATACAGCATTGTGTTTTGAAATCAAATACGAGTAATTTAACACCCCACCTCCAACAACGCACTACTTTTTGGCGGCCTTGTGAGAACTTTCAAGGAGATCACCCAACTTGATACTTCTTAGCTGCGCAGATCTTATGGGTTTTGCCCACAATTTATCCCAAAACAAGTTGTGTCATTGTAAGGCGCAAGTTTTCACTTCCCAATATAACATCTCTCCATGCCACATCCAATTTTTGATTTGCCTAGAGTGTCACAATTAGTATGCAACACATGGAGATAATATTTGTATGTAATTATGTTGTTTAGGTACTTGGATTGTGATAATCTGTTGTTTGAGTAAAATGACCCTAATTTTCCAAAATATCTAAAATCGGCAGGGAAACCTGACCCCATGCAACCCTTTTGGGTGCCGACTAACCCTTCTCCAAGGACCTAGCCCCCGTCAATGAGCAAATGTTCCGGTGATCTTTAGCTAGGAGTTGGGAATGAACCCAAGAGCTATTTCTTGAAAGCCCTCTTAAGGTCACATATTTGCCCTTTGGTTGCAGGCTTGCAGATACTAGCTCTTAAGATGCTCATATGCTACTTCCAACACTAAAATTAGATAATGACTTCTTTAAACACAATGCCAAACACCATATGGTTCAGATTGCAGGTCAAATATTTGCTTGCTTTGGCTACTCTTTAAAAAATTGGCCTTAACCGACGAAGGTCTATGAAAACAGCAGTATAGGTTATACTAACTTTCGGCTTTGTAAGTGAAGAAAAAAGGGAGTCCTGCAAATGCATTTTTGCAGCGGAATTAACTATATGCGTTATCGTATTAGCTTAAATCCAAAACACAATGGCTATATGGAATTTTCATTACTTCAATCGTGTTCATTTCATCTTTAGCTTGTACCTGCTTTATCTAGTATGCTAAGCTTGACACTTTAATCATAAGCAATGCATTTTTCTTGTTTTCTTCTTCAGCTACATATACTTTTAATTCCCTCAAAGTGCGTTTGAGTAAAAATGAACATGAAATTAATGGAAAAGGAGCTTCAAAGCCCAAGATCGCCTTCAACTGCCCGAGCTCGGCATCGCAGAAAATCTACTGAGGTTGGTATTATGAGTATTTAACCTCCATGTCAAGTACTTTAATTTTTATAAAATTTCTAAACTTGTTGCAAAATCATACCTTATATATTGTATGCAAAAGTTAAGAATAAATTCTGTCTTTTAACATTTTTCTTTTCTTTCCCGTTGGTTGATATAGACTTTTCCAGATGTAGCAAAATTAAATGAAAGTGATTTGCTCATCAATGACCAAAGCAAATACAGATCAATGTGGATCCGAACATATTCTTCTGTCTGGATGCTTTTAGGCTTCATAGGTGTTGTCTATTTGGGTCATCTTTATCTCTGGGGTATGATCGTCGTCATCCAAATCTTAATGACGAGTGAGCTCTTCAATTTGCTTAGACGAGCTCATGAAGATAAACGTCTTCCAGGTTTCAGACTTCTCAATTGGTAACGACCCTGACTAAAATCAATACGACTATAAGTTTCATTTTGAAGGTGAACAAGTAAATAGATGTGTGTGGTGTCACAGGCACTTCTTTTTCACCGCAATGTTGTGGGTGTATGGTCGTATTCTCGGTCAACAGATAATGCATGCTGTAACTCCTGATAAGTTCTTCTATAAGCTTGCTACCAGTTTCATGAAGTATCAGATGGTTATCTGTTATTTCTTGTATATCACAGGTAAATTTCAAGTCTTTCTCAAGTTATAAGTGGACTTTTTCTTTAGCTGTTGTGAACATGTATCTACGTGTAGCAAATTTCAATTTTGCTTTCATCATTCACATGAATGCGAAGCAAATATACTTTTACTTTTATGCTAATACTATAATTCTTATTTGATACAGGGTTCATGTGGTTCATACTTACATTAAAGAAAAAGATGTATAAGTATCAGTTTAGTCAGTATGCATGGACACACATGATTTTGATAGTCGTATTTACCCAATCTTCCTTCACTGCTGCCAACATATTCGAAGGGATATTCTGGTAGACCTAGCATATCCTAGTTATTGTTATTTCTCGGAGCAATGGATTGTCATCTATTTAGATTATTCTTGCTGATATTGAATTTTCATGCAGGTTTCTCCTCCCAGCATCACTTATCGCGATTAATGATGTAGCCGCTTATTTCTTTGGCTTTTTCTTTGGGAAGACACCTCTTATTAAGCTTTCTCCAAAGAAGACATGGGAGGGCTTTATAGGAGCATCAGTCACCACAGTTATTTCAGCATTTTTGGTTAGATTGATTGCACAGATAAAGTGTTATATGCTCATCTTAGAAGTGAATTTTATTATTCTGAAGTTTGTTTACTATCTTTGATGTAGCTAGCAAATGTTTTGGGTCGTCACCAGTGGTTGACATGCCCAAGAAAGGTAAGTTTAAGCGCCTAAGTTTTCAATAATTGAGCACAACACCTGGTTTCACCACAAGTTATTATCTTACGTCGAGGCTGCTATGCAGGATTTATCAACAACGTGGCTCGAATGTGATCCTGGTCCTATTTTTAAGCCAGAGACTTTTGTGTTACCAAGTGAGGTAGCTCAATGGGTGGGTGTTAAATCCATTATCTTTTATATAGTAGCAAACTCATAATAAAGATGGCAGTCTTGAGTCCTTTACTTTATGACCGAGTCAAGTTGGGTTGCTTATTAGCTCGAACTGGTTAGATCAAATCAATAGTTCTAAACTAAATAGAATCAGGTCAGTTGGGTTGAGCGCGCAGGTTGATAGTTGCCCAAAATCTATTATACATCCTAACCCGTTTTATTCAAAGTCCTAGGCTATTAGTTAACTAAACTAGCAATATTGTATTTGTAACTATAGAATGGATAAAAAGTGATTGCGGGTCAGCCTAATCTAGCTCATTTGGAGATGCATTAAAAAGATTACCCATTTCAACCGGAGCCCGTTTGATGAGTTACCTGACCCACCTATAATTCTCTACCTCTACGTAAAAGGAATAGGCTAACTAGTTTTAGTGAAACATTGTATACAGTTGCCATGGAAAGAAGTATCAATTTTACCTGTGCAGTGGCATGCTTTATGCCTTGGTTTGTTTGCATCAGTTATAGCTCCCTTTGGAGGCTTTTTCGCAAGTGGGTTCAAGAGAGCTTTTAAAATCAAGGTCTGTGATGGTTGCTATGATTGAGACTGGAACTTGCACTTATGTATTAACATGTTCTTAAATTTTTTAGGATTTCGGTGGCAGTATTCCAGGACATGGTGGCTTTACTGATAGAATGGATTGTCAGGTAATGTACTGACTGATGATAAGTTTTGAACCATAAAAGTTAATTCAATATCAAATTTATCATGATGTGTGTCCAACTATTTTTCTTATAGGTTGTGATAATATTTCCATATAAGTAACAGCACAATTTTTCCTAATAAATGAAACTCTATAAATAGGGACCTTGACAAGTTAAAGTATTATGCTTGCAGATGGTAATGGCTGTATTCGCTTACATCTACCATCAGTCATTTGTCATCCCACATTGTTATCCTGTTGAGGTCCTCTTGGAACAGGTATGCTACTTTCTGGTATCCTATTTGTTATAGCTAAAATGGGTCAATTCTGGCTTTTACTCATGAATGGGTTGAGTATTATCTTAAACGGGGTTAATTGGATCAACTGAATTTGAACTAAAGGGAGAACGGGTCAAATGGGTTGAAAGTCATCCATAGTCCATTTTAATACCCTTACAACCTCCTAAATGGTATTAAAAAAGATTTAGAATATTAATGTACTAAAATTGTTTTTGCTATTTTGTAAAATGGGTAAAAAAAATCTAATTTTTTTGTGGGTCAATCCGTCTATCTTGCCAACTCTAGTTTAGGTTTTGACAATCTTATATATTCATTCGTGGGTCCCGTTGGAGACGCCTTGCAAGAGATAGAGCTATAGTTTAGCCAAAGTTACTCGCTTGAATAAGATTTTACAGTCAACACGAATTTTATAAGTGTTATTATATAACCCGTTATTCTTTATTGAACAGATATTAGGAAGCCTTAGTTTCGAGGAACAAGAGGTGCTACTTACAAAACTGAAGGAGGTAATAGAAGGGAGGCAACTCCAACAGTGATTTCGCCTTATTCATCATCTCCATTCCTTTTACACGAATAGAAGCGCCAATGCAGCAAGTCATCTTAATACATCTGTAGCTGTCAATATTCATTCGTTCTTGTGTTCATTTGTTATTTTATTAGAGACGTGTTACTCTGTATAAAATTAGGATCAAAACATTGTAAATGCTAGTAGATGCACATATGTGATTATAAGAAGTAAATTCATTGTGAAAGCAGTCTAATTTGAGTATTTTACTGAAATAGATTTATAATTGGCGTGGGGCAATTGTGATCAGTTATATTATAACCGGAACTTACTCGCCTTTTTACAGTTTAGGGTACAAATTTTTTTCCAAATCTTCCATTCTGATTCACGAGATTCAAACACAAAAGAAACCAAGTATATATTCATGTTGACAAATAAATATTCATCAAAACTAACATATTTCTGTTATCAAATATCATATGAGCTCTTTCAACAAGATCAGCCGCAATTATCATACACACCTGATGAAATGTTTCAAAATTCACTAAAAATGACTACTTACAGCATGACGGGTCATTTAGCTACCATCACCTTCCTTTTTTGTTGATTCAGAGCTCACGGTCCGTGTATCTTTTCTGTATTGTGGAGACGCTAACCGTCTTTCTAATGGTGTTTTCCTCTTGCTAACCACAAACCGATTCACCCCTTTTCGCATTGGCATAATCGATGGAAAATCCTCATCTGGAATTTGACTTAACTCGGAGATATCTTTAATCTGTGCCACGCGTCTAAACCATCTTTCAGCTTTAGCCTCTTCTGACATATCCAAAGGGTCGGTTTCCTTAACGGCTGATCCTTCCAGACTCGACCCTAAACTTTCCCACCCGTTTCTCACATTTTGGTTTTCAGGTTTTACCCGTTCGCCACTTGAGGTTGTGGGTCTATCTTCACTTCTTGTTTGTTTCACAGGATTCACGTCATTTGTAGCTATAGTCGAGCTCTCACGTGACGTATAACTTGAATCTGTGCTATTTCCTTCCATCCCATTTCTCACATTTTGGTTTTCAGGTATTACCTGTTTACCATTTGACGTTTCGGGTCTATTTTCACTTCTGTCAATATCAGTATTTCTTGTTTCTTTGCCAAGATTCATGTCACTTGTATGACTTGAGTTTGTGTTTTTTGACTGGTGATTATCATCTTTTTTAGCGAAATAATCAGGCGGAAATGGAACAAAAGGAACAAAGTTGGTAGTGTTATTGCTAACTTGCTCCATAGACTGTTGTCGTTTATACGTAGAGGAAGTTAATGATCGATCTTTTTTCTTACTAACCACAAATCGGTTTTCCCCTTTACGCATAGGCATCATCTCAGGGAAATCATCATCTGAAGTATCACTTTTAATATCAGTGACATCTTGGAACTCCGACACTTTGTTGAACCATCTTTCTGGTTTTTCTTCTTCAGTATCATCCACAATTCGATCCTCAAATTTAGTAGATTTTTCTGGATTGTTGATTTTCATGTTTTCGGATTTTTTGGCAAACATATCAGCGGGTAAAGGCACAAATGGGGCATAACTGGAATCACTTCCATTTGGGGTAGGGGATGTTTTCACCTGCCCGGCGGGTAATGGGACTTCACCAGGTCTCCTACACTCGCATTTTATGCAGACCATGTTCCTTCCGTGATTAAAAAAATTACATCTGGAAAAGGTAGAAGTTTTTAAATATTAATATTATGAATATACAATAACAGTTTTACTAGAGGTGGCAATATGTGCGGGTTAGTTAGCGGGTCAAAACAGGTTTGGTTTAGTGTGGGTCCAATCAGGTTGACCATCTATATGTTTTCCATCTTATTAACTTTTAATAAATAATTACATGTTAGAAAGAGATGCTGGGCGATTTTCAAGCCGTTTGACCATCTATATGTTTTCCATTTAAAAAAATCTTTGTATTTGACCCACTTAATATAAACCATAAGCCAAATTGACCCACTTATAGATAAATGGGTCAAAATTGCCATCATAGAAGTTATACCAAGTAGCAAATGTAAAATATACACTTACAAAATTTACTTGTTTTTTTAAAAAAAAAATAGAATGAATGGAAACAATGCTCACTCAGGACAATCCCACTCGCTGCCAGTCAACTGTCTTTGTGGTCTTAATTCCTTGCATTCATGACATTTAGCGTCCTTTGCAATATTCATGCAACTGCACCTGCTCAAAAGGAAGAAAAACATGCGTCCATTAAACCAAGTTGTTGACTGACACACATGAACATCACCTTTTTCCCTTTTCATAAGTTTTCAAAATGAAGCTGATTTGAAAGAGGTAATTTAGTACTGGTCAACACAGGTGGTCGAATTGACCTTTATACGCTTTTTCTTCACTCTTAATAACTATAAGTCCTTTATGTTAAAAAAACACCATAATTTGTGTGTTAACTACGATTACAAAGACGATACTATTACAAATTAACAATAACAATCTAGAAGTTTTTATCAACACGCTTTAGGAGGCTATATCCGTTGAAATAACTAAGGTCGACTTTCAACCTATTTGTTGGGTTCAACTCAATTCAACCCGCATCTAGATCAAGTCAATGATACAACCTAATTGTAACATACAAAGAAACCGTTGCAACACAGTCACCACTTTCTCGTCTTAAGAACATAATAAGCAATGAAAAAACCATGAATACCTTTTTCTGAATCCAATTTCAGGCGATAATTTCCTTAAAACATATCTATGTGCAAATAAAAATAAGGCACAAGAAGAAATGTAACTTACTTCCGGCATATCCAATCACCTCTCTTCATAGCATCATTTGGTCTAAGAATGCTTGGTGTTTGTTCATTTTGCTCTGTCCCAGTTGATTTTTCTGTGATGGGCATATTCAAAGCTTCCACTTTATCATTAAAATTAGCCATTTTTCTTAACAAATTTCGGGCTGATGATTCAATAGCGTCATCAATGTTCCTTTCGGGATAAATAATAGGATTGCTTGCATAACTTAATATGTACTTCATCACGTCCACCGTTGTTGCTTCACTTGATTCTTCACCCCCCTTCGATTGTTATAAAGATAATGAGAACACAAGCACTTAATATAATAACTAATAGGCAAATAGCTCATATTTTTACACTTCCTTAAAATTTGCAACGATTTCATTTTGTGAAATGTCCTGTGTTAAATGCAAAGTATCTTTTTGACGTTTTGGTGTCTCAGTTTTTACAGTGTTTGGATGCGCATTTAATCAGAACGTTAGGACTAGAAGGCATAGTTCCTATTTGACGACACAGTTTTTGAAGGTGTGTGGATGTTAATTTAATCCGATTTACAATTTGTTGTCACAACAGTTAGTTTATAGTGTTAGTGTAAAAGTGATTATTCGTATAATTTTCTGATTATATATAGGGTTCAAGAAATCAAATTTTGGAAGGCTTTAAGATTTTCCTCGAAAACAGATTATTGAAATTCACGTACTTCTAACTTCAATGAACTAATTGTTTGAATTTACACCAATCTGATTTAACAGTTTAAATCACATGGTCACATTCAAAAAGCACATCGAACACACTCAAATCTGTATACAACAAGTAAACCACACCCAAAATCATATTCGAATAATATCAATTCTTGCAATTCTAGTTTTGACTAGGATAAACACCAAAAACCAATCATGAATGCAAAGCTACCAGTAACAAACCTTTAAGAAAGATCGCATTCGTTTCTCAGTTTCGATAGCATTTTTGAAAAGATGTGGAGTCCCATTGTTTACAAGCATCTCAATATCATCCTTAGGAAGCCAGCTGAAACACAAATACCATATCAAATTAAGGTGTACCAATCTCCTTCATACCTCAAAGTTCTTATTTACCATAAAAAGAATAAGCTAGTAAGTAGTAACTAGTTTTTTCCAAACACACAAAACTGCTTATGTGGTTACATACGCAGACAGATAAGCACTTACCTAAGCAATACTAAGCACTCTTCTAAGAAATGGACTTATTTAACACATGTCTGATAAGACTTTAGAGTGTGTTTGAGATTGCGTTTTGAGAGTAATTATTGCGTTTCGCAAGTGTTAGGCAAACCAAAAATGATTTTATGCATTTTTCTTTTCCAGGATTTGAAGAAACATGTGGATGTAATTATTCACGAGAAACGATTGGAGGCCTAAATATGTGTCTAAACGTTTCAGTGTTTTACATTCATGAAAAAGTGGGTCCCTTAGCTGCAAATGCATATTTAGACCTAAAACTAATCACATCTTTAATCATTTGTCATTAATAAAAGCGCAAAACGCAGTCCATTTATGGGCTTATGAGCTTATCTGTTTTTGGGTTATCTTTCATAAGTCCATTTCTTTGACTAATGTTGGAACTTATTATCGCCGGGCTTATCTAAGTTTATCATAGCAAACTTATATAAGCCAACAAATTTCAAAATAAGCCGATAAAATTGAGCTTATGAGTTATGAAACATATAAGCTAATAATAAGCCCATAAATAACGTTCAACAAAGTTTCATGACTAGTAGTAAGTTTTTCGCACTCCTAACAAGTAACAACACAAGTACAAAAAGAAAAGGTACACATCAAAAGTACACAGTTACCAACATAAAAGTACATATGTCGTACTTTTATGTGAATCCCCGTGTACTTTTTCTTGGGCTCTTATGTAGTTTTGGTGTCCTTAACTTGTAAAAAAAAAAAAAAAAAAAAAAAAAAACCTCAGTATATCAGGCCTATCATATGCAAACCCCAAACACAAACAAGCAGTATCCACAAAGTCCATAGATAAGCTCTCATTGGACACAATCTCATCCTTAAAAATCCCTTTCACATCAACTCCACCATCATTATTATTATTATTATTGGATATAAACTCGACTAGTTTAACCCACTCTTGCCACGGATGTGAAGGCACAAAAACATAACTGTTGTGTTTTTTTAATGTGTTGCTGAGGGGTTGTGAGTGGAAATTTTGTGAGGATTTGATTTGGAAATGTGAGATTGGGCGGGAGGGAGGGAGGTGGTGGTGGAGGAGGGTGGAGTGACGGTGGTGGAAATGGAAGAGTGGACGACGGGTGAAGGTGGATAGACGTGATGGAGAAATTAACATTTCGTTGGAGAAGGTGGGTTGAGTTAGAAGAAGATATGGGTTTAAATCAAGCTAACTAGACAAGTGGTTCTAAACCTTATTTTCACTTGACTAAAGATGAATAGAACTCGAATTATTCATTTTTTTTTATTAAAATAAAAAAAATAAAGTTTTATATTTTTTTATATTAAATATCTCGTAAACTGTTAATCGTTTTGCGAAGCGAAAAAATCATATCATCGCAATGAGAATTAAATTATCTTTCTATAGATATACATTCTTTTATACTTTCGATGAATTTTTTTTTACGAAGAAGTATCTTCTTTTTTTTTTTTTTTTTTTTTAATTTCTGCCTAGAAAAATCACATGTGATTTGTAAAAATCACATGTGATTTGTAAAAATCACATGTGATTCGTTAAAATCAAATCATGTGTGATTTTTACGAATCACATGTGATTTTTCTGGGCGGAAATTTGGAAAAAAAAATCGTCGAAATTTTTTTTTGTCAAAAGTATATAACAAAGCATATCTATAGAAAGATAATTTAATTCTCTTCGTGGTGATGTATTTTTAGTAGCTTGAAGATTTACCGTTTGCAAAATATTTTGTTTAAAAAAAAGATGAAAAATTGTTTTTTTATTAATTTAGATAAAAATTAATATCTATAGTTAATTGGTTTTATAGCAAATGTGAGTTCTTGATTGATCTCGCCTCATTTTCACTTTTCCAATCTAATTGTCAATTTAAAAATAAACTGTCATTTTGCTAAGTAATAATAATTATTATATTTTTAAACAATGTTTTTTTTTCTTTTCCTTTTTTTAGAAACAATTATTTGAGAGGGATACAATATTACCGTTAGCTGTAACGGCCTACGGTTTTCGATAATATTTTCGTATGTATTCTTTTTAAGCTACATCCACATTTTACAAAATATTATTTCACAAAACGATGTGGTATTCAGTCATAGAAAGATTAGGATACTATAGACATAATTGATTAAAATGATTTTTGTTTGTGACAACTCATTTTGTGAAATATTTTTTGTGATCATTTTGTAGTTGTAACATTTTCTTTCTTTTTGTGATCATTTTTTGTGTACGCGCTTTTTAACACTTTTTTATAGTTACTTATCGAGTTATCGTGCCGACAGATAAGCAAATTATCGTCATTTGTGGTTTAGTTTGTCGGTGATTTGTGGTAAGCGTTTAGATGCGGACAAAGGTTGTTTAAAATATGGGAAGTGATACTTACACCACTTTTTTTATGCACACACCACAATTATGCATATAGCATGTGCATTAATGATGTAACATTGTGCATTAATGATGTAACATTGTGGTGTGTGCATTAAAAAAGTGGTGTAAGTATCACTTCCCTTATAATATGTGTCATTTAGTTTTGTGTCTTTGTTTATTTGAATGAAAAATGCTAAATCTTTATATCAATTATCATACTTATCTTTCTAGTGCTTAGGTATGAATTATTCATGAACTTATAACTTCAATTCATATCACACATCGGATGATGTGATTAACTCGTAAAAGTTTTTAATGAAATACAAGGCCATTATAGAAGTTAGTTTAGGGTTTTAGTTAAAAAAAAAAATAAAAATAAAAAAAAAAATAATAATAATAATAATAATAATAATAATAATAATAATAATAATAATTTGCATTACAAAACTACCATATACAAGCTTTTATTTAAGTAGTCCAAAGTTATAAACAACTTTTTTATGAAAAAGTAAAATGAAATCATGAGAACGAAATGTCATTCAATATGATTTAATGTCGCACTATATTTGCTTACATAACAATATACGTTTTCGATTAAAATCAAAACTTTCTAGTTGAGCAAGTTTTTGTTTCTATATTAAATGGATATTTATCTGATCCACCGACATCCCTAAAACTTGAAGATTATGAGGTATTTGTTTCGGGTTATATAATCAGTTTATGGCTTATTTGGTTTTTGGCTTATGTTTCATTAGCAAACCTTTTGTGGTTTATTTTGAAACTATTCGGCTTATATATAAACCAAAAAGTTTCAAAATAAGTCAAAAATGTAAGCTTGTAAAACATAAGCTAAAAACTAAATAAACTATAACCCGACTATATAACCTGAAACAACAAACACCCGTAATAAAGGATAGTTAAGTCATTTCTGAAAAACAGACAGTTCTCAAACCTACTATTCCCCGCTCTTTTCTTCCTTTCCACATCGGCAAAAACCCTAACCATAAAAAAAACAACTCATTTTCTGATCAAAACACTGAATGGTTACCGGCAATCTGATTTACCGGATTTCAAGGTCCTTGATGACTCAATGAAGAGGCTCCTCGTTAATTATATGTAATCATCATCATGATAGTCAGAGTTTTGTTCCGATCATTAGCAGCTATTTTCACTCGCTTCATGGTTATCCAAATAAGGTAAATTATTATTTTTACTTTGCTTAAAATTGATTTTTCAGTTGAGTTTAATAAAAGCCACAACCTATTAATGGACTAAATAAGCAATAACTAGAAACGCAATGTTTAGGGACCAACGGTGTATTTTTGTCTTTATTATTTTATGGCTATGTAGTTGTGGTTCGACTAACCATGATAAAATTCCTCTACTTGTGTCACGCGTCATCGTAACATTTGGAGTTGTTTGCATTTAGTGTGTTCTCTACTTATTTTAACCATGTATTATGACGATTCATTTCCGTTACGCCTTGCGTTTCCGCCTAGGCGCGATGTGACATATATGTTCATGCATTTAATTTATATCTTTGTCACTTTGTGTTTTGTTGAAAAATAATTGTATGTGAATCCATGCTAAAAAGGATATCGTATCAAAGTTGTATAATCAAGATCTCGATAACACACAAAGATTAAAGAAAAGTGTTACTGTATTAGTTTTTGAAAGGTTCTTAACGTCATACTATGTATTAAAACAAACTTTAAAACACAAGTATATTGAAAATAAATAACTCACATAGTTAGACCAAAAAACATCTCATTATAAATCTAAAATATTATCATTTACTTTTATATATCAGTTGATAATGAAGAACATGTAGTAAGATGATATACAAGTAAAGACACAAATAATGAGAAAGCTTTATTTAATTAAAAGGCCTTTCAAAGACACATTCAAGGAAGATACTCGACATCTTATAAGTTAACTTTATTTGACATTTAGATTAGATTTACAGAAAAAGCGATTACAAGTCCTTCCATCCCTGCCTGAACACCCAATCTTGAGGAAACGGATTGTTATATTTACTTACATAAAATCCATCTGGATGTACCCTCCAATGACAATGTTGGGTGCCGAATGAGCGTCCATTGTAACAAATTTTCCACACCGCCATTTTAAAAATATC
The DNA here is from genome assembly GCA_030686995.1 of Artemisia argyi. Taxonomy (NCBI): domain Eukaryota; kingdom Viridiplantae; phylum Streptophyta; class Magnoliopsida; order Asterales; family Asteraceae; genus Artemisia; species Artemisia argyi. The sequence goes on from CM060700.1 coordinate 21,401,560, forward strand.
AACAGTTGCGTTTTTCTTTTCTGCCAACCAAAAATTCCCTATAACATGTGCGCCAAAACCTATTGGAAATTTCCAATTAAACTCTTCATCCATACCAAGTGTGTGATTTCCATAATCTTCAGCTCCTTCTGCATAGATATGGAATGAAATACCTTCTTTAATATAACTGGTCTTGATAAAGATCCTAACTTTAGTAAAATCATTTGGTCTTTCAGCAAAACTGCATGACAAGGCTGTGAGAATAAAAAGAGCACACATGATCAAATTCATGTTTGATTTGTATGAAGTGTTTTTCAGCATTTTATGCGTAGTCTTATGTCCTAGATATGTATAGATGTAGAAGACATGTAAATTATATTCATTTAATAAAGTATACTTTTCTATTAATAAAATGTCATAAATGCTTGTAATAAAGACATATAAACTATATTCATGTAATAAAGTATACTTTTCTATATTCATGTCATAAATGCTTGTAATAAAAAGACATATAAACTATATTCGTTTAATAAACTATACTTTTCTATATTCATGTAGAAGATATATAAACTATATTCTATTCATGTAGAAGATATATAAACTATATTCATGTAATAAACCATATTCATGTAATAAAGTATACTTTCCTATATTTAGACCTAAAACTAACCACTAGGGATGGCAAAAAAATTCGTACCCGATGGAGACCCGATCCCCAAACCCGATTTGACTGGGGAATCCCCGAGTTGACCGGGGATGGGGAATCCCCTGAAATATTAAACCGGTGATGGGGCGGGGATGGGGATAACATAAATCCCCGAACCCGGCCCCGACCCCGATCTTTCTAGTGTATAATTATTTAAAATTTATATGTTTTATCCATACTCGATTAACTTGTATATGTACATGTACATATGTTTATGAGTATCAACATGTATGTTTATATGCATATGTGATATTTATAGAATCAAACGCATTTAGATTTAGAAGTAGAAGTAACAATTACATATTACTTAACTAGTTTGTCCGAATACACAGATATGATACATATTATTTTTATATTATCTTTGATGTTACAATGTTTACGATGCTTTAAAGTTGAATTGAAATTCTAATTAATATAACTATGTGCGGTGTACGTTTGTTGAGATACTTTATGAATCAAAATTCTTTATATTTTCGACAAGTTAATGGAATTTTTATGTTATTTCATAAGGGTGGAGAATCCCCGAATCCCCGTGGGGATCCCCGATCCCCATTGGGGATGGGGATGGGGATGTAAAGCAATTCCCCAATGAGGATGGGGATGGAGAGTGTAAAACGGTGATGGGGATGGTAAGTACAATCCCCGACATTCCCCGCCCAGTTGCCATCCCTACTAACCACATATTTGCCCTCCCAAGCATTTCTCATTAATAAAAACGCAAAATGCAATCCGAAACACCTCCTTAATAGTGGAGGACCACTTGAGTAAAATCGCAGGTTGATGTGGGATCACAAGACCTTCGCAAAAGGTTTTACTTCTCAAGGGATCTTGAGAAGCTTGCATTCCTCCAGGCAGTGTACCTGATTGTTGTAGTGTAGTATAGGTATGTCCGGGAGATTGATCGTTCTCTAGGGAAATAGTGTCGTTAGGATTGAAGTGTAGGTCAACTAAGTCTGAAGGTGAGGGATGATTCTTTTTGTATTCTTATATTTTATAAAAGTAGTAAAATCTCGGGTATTGGAAGAGTGGGCGGAATTATGTTGATATAAATAATGCCTAAAAACTTTATTAATACTTTTCGATATCTCTATGTTTTGATAATTACAAAATATAAAATCATTAAACTAGAGATTATGACGTAAACAAGTATTTAGTCGTAAATATTCACTTTAACATCTTAATCACTTAAGGTATGAATAAACAAAATGCCTAATGCATTTTATGATCAAAGGAACATTTTCTTAATCACTAGATTTTTTTATAAAATGTCACAAACATTTTATATCTTTTAGAAAATCATTTTTAGACTTTTAGTATTAAATAAATATGTTTAATCCACTATAAATATATGAATTCAAATTTTCAACCAAAAATGGCAAAAATGTTCCAGAAAAACCTTCCCTACAAAAAGACAAAGCTGAGCAACGGATATAATGGGCGGCCCCCTTAAATATATGGGGCGGTCCCCTTAAAGTGTAAGGAAGTATCCAAGCATGGCTTTGATTCCTGCTTGATCAATATCTGCCCATTTCTGGAAGGCTGGATCCTTATATTCATCAGTAAAGAAGAGACCTCTTTCAGGTTGCTCAATGACCCAGTTGTTCACAAATTTTACTCCTTCAGGGAGGGCTCTGTTGTAGTTAAGGCCAGGAGCATTGATCTCAGGCTCAGTCTCAATCTTCTTTCTCTTCCTTCTTTAGGATTGAGATGGAGCAGCCTGAATGGCAGAGGCAGATGCTGGAAGCAGTGAAGGAATGCCAAGTTCTTCATGCTTCTTGGCCAGGTTATCATACCTAGTCCTGAGGGATTTCATCAAGTTCTTGACCACGACATTGTTCTTCTTTGCAATTATAGGACCCAACTCATCTAGTTCAGTGATCCCAAATTCAGAGAGTTTGAAGGGATCATGAACTTCAAAATGTCGCTTGTCTTGGCCTCTGAAGACACTGAGAACTTGTAAAACTCGAAAATTTTGAGCAAGTTAAATACCAAAAATACCCTTATAATTTAAACTTTCGATGAGTATAACCTAGGTATTTCAACGTAAATACTTGAACGATTCATGACATTTGGAACTATAAAACCTTATAATAAAATAAGTTTCAAACTTATATTGATTCGGACCTACCCTAGGAGGTAGAAGGATTGTTAGGTGGTTAAGATAAGATGTAGTTTCACGACTTGAGATAAAGTATGGTCATCATGAGGGCATATTTATATGATGCTAGTATTATGACGTCTGGCCAACATGATAATACTTACATCATATAACGTGCAGTTATTGTGATCATAGGATATTTTGAGGAGTACCTTAGAAGCTTTAGAATTTCTGATATCTGTTTGTGATTATCTGCGTTTAGTGAGACTTTAGATTCATTCTACCTATACGCTTAATCTTCCTTCACCGTCATACGACTTGATACGTTTGGATACTTGACATGCGTTTGTTTGACCTCTGTGCTTTTGATAAGATTCTAGGTTCTGTTGTAGAGCTTTCTACCGTTTGATGTTATTAAACCACTTGTTTTCTGTCGGTATGGATTTGATATGTTACTATGAAGGAATACACCTATGTTTTGCTATATGTACGTTTCACATACGTTGAATCTGCTTCATTATGACCTGCTATGAGGTAAGATATGAGATTTCAGATTTTGAGGAACAAGAATCTGTTCGTATATGGGGATACCTTGGAAAGGTTTTGTTGTAGACGAGGCTATTTGAGAATCTGAAGAGTTAAAAGTATTTATCACACTCGTGCTTCTGCAATTCGATACGTTCTCATATGATTTGTCTAATCAAATTATGCGGATGATATATTCGTCAAATCCTACGTATTCCTTGAATCCCTTCCGAGGGAATACGATTATCATCTGCTATGTTTGGTATGTTATTCTTTCGATCTGGATTCGGTATGGTACGTCTTTTCTGAGATAGCCGAAGCTATTTTGATCTACAAGATTGGGTCATGAGAAACAAGTCTTTCACATTTCCATTCAAAGTCAGTTGTGTTTCCGTTTCGTTTTCCCTTCAATTTTCGAGGACGAAAATTTTCTTTTTAGAAGGGAAGAATTGTAAAACCCGGAAATTTTGAGCAAGTTAAATACCGAAAATACCCTTATAATTTAAACTTTCGATGAGTATAACCTAGGTATTTCAACGTAAATACTTGAACGATTCATGACATTTGGAACTATAAAACCTTATAATAAAATAAGTTTCAAACTTATATTTATTAATAAGTTATGTTATAATTACATGTTAGTAGTAAATAACCTTTAGTTAACTACTTAAATATATTTGTTACATCCCTAAATTAGTTCTACTCAAATTTGTTTCCTGATCCTCTCTACTCTATCATACAAGACCTACTCTTTTGTTTACAACTCCCATCACACGACACAATATTGTTTCCTTAAGTCAAATACATCTTTTCTACAAAAGGGATAAGAACCAAATAATAAGTATTATCATTAAAAATATAAAGATCCCCCTTTGATTAGCCTACAATCACGTCAATTACATCTTACAAATCAATTACATTCATTCGTTCCCTAAAATAACTATACGACATTCTCTTTTCATCCATACCTTCATACGCCTCTCTCTTGTTTCCCATTCCGATTATACAAACTGAAAGGAATAAACACATGCAAAACCCTAGAGCAAAATAGCAGCTCAATCTCCTCCCCTCTATTTGATCATTCAAGAGACGAGTACAAGGTTTCAAAGATGGATGTGAGGGGTTCGTGATTGTGGTGATCGGCTGTAGCAATTTTGGTTCGAAAGGGTGACCAGGTCGTGGTGTTTCCTGGTCGACAAGGGCCGGACCGTTGTAGTTCTAACTTGGTTATGGTTTCCCATTCATTTTCAAAGGGTTTGAGGCTGGTGTTCGACTTGGGGTCGGCATGAGGTCGATTTTGTTCCTAGTCCCTTACTCCTGGTCACGATTCGAAGGTAGCACAACCTTATTCGACTCCCTTTTATTGTTTTCTGTTTTAACTTGTTCTTTGTTTTCTATTTTCGGCTCATGCGATAATCGAATAAAACTTCATGCATGAAATCATGAGACCTCACATAAAATAACAAAATCAAACATGTATAATCGACTACTTATGCGTGTGTGCGTGTGGAAGTGTTGGCTCGAAAAAGCTTGATGAATCTGTGTTATATACAATCGATTTGACAAAGGATTTGAACATGTTTTGTTTCATTTGAATGGCTTTAAAGAGAATACGTATGAGATACACAAATGAGATAATTGTTCTTATGTTTCACTGAGTTCTTATGTTTCATTAAAATGGATATACAAATGAGATAATTGTCATGCTACAACAAGAGTTCACATGCAACAATAGTTATACTACTCACGTCTATCTTGTTTCTGTCTTCTTTTTTTTTGTAGTCATGCACACATTTAGATTTGGTCGTATAAACAATTCTTTGATCTCTAATATATACAAATAAGAACTGGATATAAAATTGAGTAAGTAAAACGTATGGTGTGTGTTGTGTGTGACGCATGGGTGCAAGGGTACATATATGTGAAACTAAATTATAAAAATCAAAGAGGGTGCATGACTATGCTTATGGTCCATGCGTACGTGTATATATATATATATATATATATATATATATATATATATATATATATATATATATATATATATATATATATATATATATTTGGGAGTGTGGGTACGCCCGTGAGTATTTTAAATGTATTTTTTTGGGTCTTCGTGGTATAATTTGACGTCCTGTATATATATAAATAAATTATGAATGACGGGGTCTAAAATTATCATTTTGATATAAATTTATAGTATAAATCCTAAAGTTAATTATTTGACATTTTTAATTATTAAATTTTGATAATTTAAATTTATGATCCTAAACTTTACTAAATTGACATATTTAACTCTAAGCTATTATATTGGTCATTTTAACTCTTAAATATACTTAATTGTCAATTTTAACCTTAAAGCATTAAATTACTATTTCGGAAAAACTTACTAATTCAGAAAAACTGCTAAAAATGGGAAGTTACTAAAAATAGAAAGAAACCTCGAATTTGTAATTTGATTAACTATAAGCATTAAGTAATAAGTAATAAGACGATCATTAATTCGTGTAGATACGCTGAAGAAGGAGTAACTTTCGATCCTTGTGTTTCTGATAAGGTTTCATTTGCGGTTTGAGGTACAGATATTCTGCCTTTTTAGTAAAGGCCTTCTTTCTCTCATGACTCTTTCTTTTGATTTATGATTCTATCCCTTTTAAGCCATTGCTATGCTTCCCTTTATCTGATTCGTATTTGATTGATCCAGTTTTGTTATGATTTGCTTGATATTTGTTGCATGCTATAGTTCTTATTCTTATAGAATGCCCTATTTGTTGCCCATTATTTGATTAATTTGTAGCCAGTCATGTTGAGTCCATGGCCTTGCCACTGATGTACCGGTGGTATTGACACTATCTATGGAGGTGGATTTTTGTCCACAGCGTTCCCTATTATGCTATAGCTATTCAGGCCTATATTTATTATTGTATATGTTTACTTAGCCTAGAGCTTTGTGCATATATATCTGTTTTGCAGGGAGCGTATGGATGCATCCTAGGTACTTTGTTTAGTATTATGTGGTGAATCTTTTGGTGTGTGTGCAATACACCCCTTTCACATTTGGTACAATGGAGGTAATGACTCCTATGTACAATTAGTATATATATTGTTGGGCATTCCTATTTGTTCTACTTCTCTATGATTCTTATTATCTTGTCATCTCTATTGTGATTAACTTATGCTTTCTTTATTTCTTTTGCTTACACTTATGACTCATTTCTTTTCCTTGAGTGTTTAATATCCATTATCCGTATTTCCTTTGATCATATTCTATGTTTCCATATTCTTGATTTCTATCTCAGCCGGTTCACTTGGACTTATATCGTATTCACCTTCATTTTCCTTTTGTTATTAGTTTTCGTTTGTTTATATCTGTACACTGGTCTTTTTACGCTCAGCCGCATTTCTTTTCCTGCGGCAGGTTTTAGAAGGAAGCTAGGTTGAGTGAAGAGTGCTTAGGAGCTCTTAGTGGACTACATTATTGATACCCTTCCATGGATTAGAGTTTTAACTTAGAGTTTTCCTTTTGGTTCTTAGCTTGTTATTAGTTTTGGAAGTTGCAATGTTTAGAATTGGTCCTTTATCTTTTCATTAGAATTGCATTGTAACCCTTGTATTAGTAATGTATTTCCGGTTTACTTGTGTTCTGATTTGACTCCAAAATGTTACACTTTAGCCCTTTTCGGGTTTGGGTGTTACAATTTTGGTATCAGAGCCAGGTTTGATCGGCGGATTCAAAACCCGTAGAGCTTAAGCTATGACCTGTGAGTATTAGACCCGCTAAGTTTTACACCATAGGAGTTATGAAACAATGTTTGAGAATTTGCTTTAAGATCTCCCCACAGGAACTTAAGTTATTACCGGTGAGGAATGGGTAGACTAGGACATCTATGTAGGTAGCATTACTTCTGCATCACTCTGATTCGTGCCTCTGCCCTTAGTTACACCTTATAAGAACATTTGTTTCAAAAGTTAGAAAGTTATGCTCAACCTAAGCATAGTAACCAAGTAAGTTGGAATACCTCGGGAACTACATGGATACCTTACACCATTTAAGTTTCACCTTCTGATTTTGATCTCCGATTTCGATTTGTTTGATAAACAGTTTGATACCTTCCGACCATTCCGGTCATTCAACCATAATGTGTTTAACAAATTCTGTGAATTCATTACTTATGTTGGACATTAAATGTATCATCTGATACTACTTGACTATGCATAATCAATTAATACTCCTATGAGAACTCTGGTAGTTTATAACCACGGATATAAGAATATTTGTTCCCTCCCTTTGAATGATAAACTTTGTCTACCAACCAGTTCCTTTAGAAGGATATGATGTTAATATTATCTCAATATGGATTTGTTAACCGAGCATGATGATGCTGACAACTGATATCCCATACATCTCACTTTTGACAACCATACGATGTTCGTATTACCGATGATTCACACTCTACCTATCACTTGTGCTAAGGATCCAAACAAGTCTATCTCAGCACTTATGATGAACCATGTACTTGACTCTGATATATGAACTATCCGTCTGGTTTGACGACCATATTCTTTCTGCGAATCCGCTTACTTTTGATATATTTGATTTTGAGGTCTTTTGGTTATGAATTGGCTAGCTCCTCATAAGTTACCATAAAATACCGTATGTGATATGTGACATTTAGCAATCTACTCCATTCTACTTTTGCTATGATAGCTTTCAACCACTTAAATCTGTTAAGATTAATGCTGCAATAGAAGTACATACTCCAATCTCAGTTGATTGTCAAGTTTTCTCTTGACACCTATTAGTATCCACCTGTGGGAAGTTCTGGCATTGGAAGTATTCTGTTGTACAAATTTTTTGATGTTCACTGATGAACCTCTTGGCATTCCTTCCTGCATGGGAAGTAGAGTTGGTATTGAATTGATCTCAGTTGAAGAAACCATGGTGCCATAGAAGTTGAGAGATTGAAGGAGCTGATGGAATAGGATTTTGTTCACCTCAGTGTTTCTCTTTGGATGCTCCTGTTGGTATGAAGAAGAAGGAGGGAAGTATGCGACGGCGTATCTGATGAGGCAAAAAATGATCCTTTTTTAGGGGGTCATTTAAGCCGGAATTGGAATTTAATTGATCAAATATTGCCCTAAATCGTTCCTTTTGTGATTTTAGGTACTTGAGGAGTGAATTCTGGAAAAGGAAGCATTTTGGACGTTTTTGGAGCATAAAAGTGAAGAAAACGGCAAAGTCTTGATTTTCCTTGCTGGGAACAGTACCTGACGGCGTCAAGAAGGAAAAGATGACGGCGTCAGGAGCAAAATGGATGACGGCCCAGAGAAAACGTGACGGCGTCAGAACAAGGGCATCAAGAGTAAATTTGGTGACGGCCTGGAACAAGATTACACATGACGGCGTCAGATCTGGATCTAGGCAATCCGAGAAGATTTTTGGCGGCGAGATGACGGCGTCAGAATTTTACTCTTGACGCCGTTACCTCATAAAATCTATATATACTTTTCTAATTTTCATTCATAAAGAGGAACTTGTGTAGAGAATTTTAGGGCCGAACTTTATAAACCCTAGCTCATTTGTAACAGTATTTTCAAGGGTTTTCACCCATTGAAACCCTTCATGTTCAATTAAGATAATTTTTCTTTCAATTCATTCAATATGTCTATGTGTTGTTTGAATATATCTTATGCTTGTCTTGATTTTAACATGCTAGGCTAGATCTTTTATGTGTTTGCTTAGATGTAATGAAACCTAGATGTTGATTACAGGTTGATTGCTTGTTTATAGTTGTAATGGATGAATGATTTCAATGTTAGGCTTAAGAAAACTGGCAGATCTCCATTGTGTAACTTGCTTGAACGTCTTAAGAAACATGAACCAATGTGTACTAGGTTTTTATGGTTGTATTTAATGCATGAGCGAATTCTAGTGATCCCATGTTAGGAGCTTCTTGCAGGCTCGACATAGGAGTGAAGTAGGAGCTTATAGAATTGGGGAAGTAAGTACGCCACCCCATGATTGGTATTAAGGAATATAACCCGTCATCCACGCAACTATAACAAGTAATTAATCTGTAAAATATATCTAGGGAGTAGTGAAATCTAAGTAAACACAATTCTCCCATATATTGTTCACACCACTAGTTAAATTAGTTTCTTTTCATTTTTGTTATTTTATTTTGATTGCATCTTAGTTATTGGGTTAGTTGATTAGCAACTAATTCCGCCCACTCCTCTAAAAACCGAGATTTTTATTTGCTTTTATAAAATATAAAAATACAAAAAGAATCATCCCTCACCTCTAGGCCTAGTTCTTACGTTTTCTAATCCTAGCGACACTATTCCTGAGTTGAACGATCAATCCCCCGGTACTTGTCACTATACTATACTACAACGATCAGGTACACTGCCTGGTGGGGGTTGTAAGCTTCTCGAGATCCCTCGAGAGGTAAAGCCTGGTGCAATTCCCACGCATCAAGTTTTTGGCGCCGCAGCCCAGGGAATATTTATTGTCTAGGTTAGAATTTCTTTTTATTAGGTCTACTTGCTTGATTCCTTTCTAGTAAGATTTTATTTTTGTTTTTAGGTTTTCTTTAGTCTATCTTTTCTTTGTGTCTTTGTTTGTAAAAACCTTTCCTTTGACTATTCCGTTAGCCATTATGGAGAACGCGAATCCACCATACTACCAACCACGAAATTCACCACTCCAAATGACATCGTGATGTTTAAACAACATGAGGATGAACCTATCTATGATGCATGGGCTCGTTTTAAATATTTACTTCGAAAAGTCCCGCATCATAATTTCGATCTGTGGTCCCAAATTGAAATATTTTACCATCGTGTCGACCACTATACCAAAATGGACATTGACCATGCCGCTGATGGGGACCTTTGGGGATTAAGTGTTGATGAAGCATGGAAAACCATAGAGAATTGTGCCATACTTGCCAAAAAAATGGACAACCCAACAAACGTTGTTATGGATCAATTGATAGCAAGTTTAAGGGAACAAGCAAGAAGATTGTTTGGGGATAAACCTATAGATGAGATAACTGGGTGCACGGGGTGGTTTGTTTTCACCACAATACAAGCTGAGCACATTAGTAATCTTGATAAGATGGAGGATAGAGTTGAAAATTTAAGCCCACCAAGTACCCCACAAGTCCTACCATCATTTGAAGCATACACACCGCCCGTGACTTATTCGGATGAAGTAGATGAGACTTTAGGAGTCCCAATAGAGGTAGAACCCTTGTACCAAACACCACTAGAGGATATAGGTTTGAATACTTGTAGTGATAACCTTACTCTTAGTTCTAGGGAATTATCTAGTGTTGATGAACCGGAACCTCAATCTTCACACAACTTTCCATCCTTAGATATACATTTAGGAGACAAAAGAGGAGCCGACCCACCCATCAACCCATGTAGTCAGGGTAGTCTTAGGATAAAGGTAGTGGACTCTAAGCCTTGTAGAGAGGAAGCCAATATAGGAGTGGAAAATGACCTTACATGCTTACATCACCCATTTATGATTGATCACAAGAAACATTATGGGTTTAAACCGGGTTTATTACGTCAAGATGGATCCCCAACTAGTAGTCTCTTGAAGTTGATAGAAAATGATCCCTTTCTAGGAGAAAATCTTAATCCACCCATTAACCCGATTGAATTTGGTAAGGTTATGATGATAGGAGCACACCCCTTTGAGCATATAATTCATCCACCACACTTTCCTCACGAGGCATATTTCCACCCTAAGGGTGTGTATCGCTACTTCCTCCCGCACTTAATCCAAAGTGTAGTGAAAACCTCCCCTATTTCCGTTAAATAAGGGTATATTCAGGCTCGTGACTCGAAAAAAACAAGCGCTTCTTGGGAGGCAACCCATGTTTTATGTGTTTTTATTTGTGTGATTTTTATTTATTTGATTGTTATTTGTTTCCGTATGCATGCTTTATTTTTATTATTGGTAGATCATGTTTCAAAAACTAAAATGGTGAAAATACTTTATTTTGTTGTTTAACTTAGTCTTAACTTCATCCAAAGGTATTTCGCAAAAGATAAGTGTAAGAGGAAACCCCAAATATGTTTTTAAGAAACAAACCCGATCATGATTCTCCACAATATTAAATGAACATGTATATTCGTATTTGTTAGAGTCAAATGCTTGTATCGAGTCATAATGATGATTTGCAGGATTTTCCAGGAAGTAGGACAAAGTTTTTCCAGAAATTTTCCGGAAACTTAACATAAGGATTTCTGTAGGTCACTTCAGACGGCGTCAGGAAGAAATTCCTGACGGCGTCACGTGTAAAAATCTGGAAATTTTACCAGTTTTGTTTTTCTAACGGAGTCTTAAAGTTTTTGTTGAATCTTTAGTTTTATAAACTCCAGGGAATCTGCAAACATTCATTCCACAAGCATTATATCTTACTTTGTTTTCTAGGATTTACTATCATATATAGATTTTCGCCGATTTTACGCGAGGTTGCCTTGTTTGTTTTCTCAGGTTTAACAGGTTATGTTTGACAAGAAGATGATTTATACTCTGGAAGGGAAGCTTTGATTGTTCATTTTCTTGGAGGAAGATCTAACCTTGTTACCATACTATCCATACCGAACGAATCAAGGGAGTATTTGATTTCATTCTTTTACCTGTTTTACTTTTACATTCTTTACTTGAACATTGGGGACAATGTTCATCCTAAGTGTAAGGGGAGGGTAAATGATGATACCTCATAGGATACACTTTCGCTTGAGTTTGTTTGTTTGATGGTAGGTGTGTAATAAAACTATGAGAAATACTTGTTAGTGTAATTTTAGCGCCAAATTTAAAATTTTTTACAACATTTAGGAGTGAAACTTTAGCCATAGCAAGCGTCTCATGGATAGGAGATTGTTTGACTAGCACAAAACCGTACCATTCAGAAAAATTTTCCACCCAAATATGTGAGGTTCGCCTTTAGATAGTGATGCATCCCGAGACCGCTAGTGAGACTACATTCGTGTAGTAGGATTTACTACATGATAAGAGGCATTAGGATCAACCTTGTGTTTAAACCCGTATCATAATTACTTGACCATTTAAGTCATATTACTTGGCTAGTTAAGTCAATTAATTTTTCCCACACCATTAGCGTTGCACTCATTTTTAGTACACGAAACCCCTAGTACACCCCTCCGAGCCTATCTTTTCGTTTCTAACTTTAAGCATCTCACTTAAAGGAAGAATTTGTTACACCCCACTTAAATGTACACCCAAATCGCCTTAGCCTTCCGTGTATGCACTCATCTTTAGTGCATTATTGTTATTTGTTTAAACCCTTAGTTAATTATCTAATTGATTACATGGTTGCTAAGTCGAGTCATATCCTTGTACATATTGTTTTGGGACGATTGGGACTCATGGGTAAAGTACTTATGTTATGGAGTAATGAGGAAGAATATCATATTATTACTCCCATATGTACGTTAATCTTAAAAGTACTCCAAGTATTTTGATTATCTTGATTCGAGTCATTAGATTAGTTTATTGTAAAGTATGTAAAAATTCAAGTGTAAGGGGAATGTTCATTCCCTATGATGTATTATTTTGGATGGTGATGAGGCAAAAAATGAACCACTTTTAGGGGGTCATTTAAGCCCGGAATTGAATATATTTGATCAAATATTGCCCTAAATCGTTCTTTTTGTGATTTTAGGTACTTTGGGAGTGAAATCTGGAAAAGGAAGCAATTCGGACGTTTTTGGAGCATAAAAGTGAAGAAAACGCCAAAGTCTTAATTTTCCTTGCTGGGAACAGTAGGTGACGGCGTCAAGAGCAACATCCTGACGGCGTCAAGAGTAAATTGCATGACGGTCCAGTACAAACGTGAAGGCGTCACAAGTAGAGCGTCAAGAGTAAAAGACGTGACGGCCTGGAAGACCATAACACATGACGACGTCAGATGAAGATTAAGGCAGTCCGAGAAGTATTTTGGCGGCGAGATGACGGCGTCACCTATTTGGTCTTGACGCCGTCAGCCTCAATTTCCTATATATAGTTTTCTAATTTTCATTCATTAAAAAGAGAGAAGTTTTGGAGAAACCCTAAGGCCGAACCTATTACGAATTTTACAGGTTTTTCAAGGGTTTTCAGCCCTTGAACCCTTTCATGTGTAATTGAGATAAGTGTTCTTTTAATTCAATCAATATGTCTATGTGTTGGTTGTCTATATCTTGTTCTTATCTTAATTCCATCATGCTAGGCTAGATCTATCTTGTGTTTGCTTAGATCTAATGAAACCTAGATGTTAATCATGTGTTAGTTACTTGTTTATGGTTGTATTGGATGAATGATTTCGATGTTAGGCTTAAGAAAACTGGAAGATCTCCAAATGGTAACATGCTTGAACGGCTTAGGAAACATGAACTGACGTGCACTAGGTTTTATTGGGTGTATTTAATGCATGAGTAGATTCTAATGATCCCATGTTAGGAGTTTCTTAGCCGGCTCGACATAGGAGTGAAGTAGGCACTCATAGGATTGGGGAATTAAGTGCGCCACCCCATGAATGGTATTAAGGAATACAATCCGTCATCCACGCAACTATAACAAGTAATTAACGTGTAAAAGATATCTAGGGAGTAGTGAAATCTAAGTAAACACAATTTCTCCACTTATTGCTCACAACCTTAGTTTAATTTAGTTCATTTTCATTTCTAGTATTTTATTTTGATTGCATCTTTAGTATTGGGTTAGTTGACTAGCAACTAATTCCGCCCAAATCCTTAAAACCCGAGATTTTTACTTGCTTTCTAAAAAATATAAAAAATACAAAAATAATCATCCCTCATCTCTAGAACTAGTATTTAGGTTTTCTAATCCTAGCGATACTATTCCTAGCTGAACGATCAATCCCCCGGTACTTGTCACTATACTATACTACAACGATCATGTACACTGCCTGGTGGGGGTTGTAAGCTTCTCAAGATCCCTTGAGAGGTAAAGCCTGGTGCGATTCCTACGTGTCAGATGGTAGGGTAAAAGTGTATGCAAAAAAAAAAAAAAAAAATCAAGAAAAAGAAAAAAATAGAAAAAGAAAAGAGAAAAAACACACGGACTACCATCCCGTTTCATTCTATGTTTATTTTATGTTTTTTTTGTTATTTTTCCTTTATTAGCTTAAGTCGAGTCTAGTCTTGGCTTAGCAACACCATTTTGTACATGTAATTAACTAAGATTATTAACTCGCCACCAGTAAAGATTGCCTATATCTAACAAAACCGTGTATTCCATATCCCTACACCCAACATTACAACCCTTTAAAAGACCTCTTTGATAGTTTATCCTAGGTGCGTACGCCATGTGGTGGAGGTTTGATCCTTTCCCAAGCCTATGGTAATCTATTTTTCTATGACAGGTAGTGAGAGATGTTTTCCATTTCCATATTGTGATATATACTTTATTACACCCGAGAAATGTGAGTATCTAAACACTATTTATGAGGTGCTAGTGTATGACCTCCGTGCTTGTCTTTAGTCTTTAGTGGAACGATTGTTTGTCGTAATTACTTTTATATTAGTGTTAAATGACCCCTTACTTGTATTTTGATTAGAATAAAAGCGCATTTGCTTGAGGACAAGCAAATCTCAAGTGCAAGGGTATATGATGAGGCGAAAAATGATCCGTTTTTAGGGGATCATTTAAGTCGGAATTGTAATTTAATTGATCAAATATTGCCCTAAATCGTTCCTTTTGTGATTTTAGGTACTTGGGGAGTGAATTCTGGAAAAGGAAGCATTTTGGACATTTTTGGAGCATAAAAGTGAAGAAAACGGCAAAGTCTTGATTTTCCTTGCTGGGAACAGTAGCTGACGGCGTAAGAAGGAAAAGATGACGGCGTCAGGAGCAAAATGTATGACGGCCCAGAGAAAACGTGACGGCATCAGAACAAGGGCGTCAAGAGTAAATTTGGTGACGGCCTGGAACAAGATTACACATGACGGCGTCAGATCTGGATCTAGGCAATCCGAGAAGTTTTTTTGCGGCAAGATGACGGCGTCAGAATTTTACTCTTGACGCCGTCACCTCATAAAATCTATATATACTTTTCTAATTTTCATTCATAAAGAGGAACTTGTGTGGAGAATTTTAGGGCCGAACTTTATAAACCCTAGCTCGTTTGTAACAGTATTTTCAAGGGTTTTCATCTCTTGAAACCCTTCATGTTCAATTGAGATAAGTTTTCTTTCAATTCATTCAATATGTCTATGTGTTGTTTGAATATATCTTATGCTTGTCTTGATTTTAACATGCTAGGCTAGATCTTTTATGTGTTTGCTTAGATGTAATGAAATCTAGATGTTGATTACAGGTTGATTGCTTGTTTATAGTTGTAATGGATGAATGATTTCAATGTTAGGCTTAAGAAAACTGGCAGATCTCCATTGTGTAACTTGCTTGAACGTCTTAAGAAACATGAACCGATGTGTACTAGGTTTTTATGGCTGTATTTAATGCATGAACGAATTCTAGTGATCCCATGTTAGGAGCTTCTTGCAGGCTCGACATAGGAGTGAAGTAGGAGCTTATAGAATTAGGGAAGTAAGTACGCCACCCCATGATTGGTATTAAGGAATATAACCCGTCATCCACGCAACTATAACAAGTAATTAACCTGTAAAAGGTATCTAGGGAGTAGTGGAATCTAAGTAAACACAATTCTCCCATATATTGTTCACTCCACTAGTTAAATTAGTTTCTTTTCATTTTTGTTATTTTATTTTGATTGCATCTTAGTTATTGGGTTAGTTGATTAGCAACTAATTCCGCCCACTCCTCTAAAAACCGAGATTTTTATTTGCTTTTATAAAATATAGAAATACAAAAAGAATCATCCCTCGCCTCTAGACCTAGTTCTTAGGTTTTCTAATCCTAGCGACACTATTCCTGAGTTGAACGATCAATCCCCCGGTACTTGTCACTATACTATACTACAACGATCAGGTACACTGCCTGGTGGGGGTTGTAAGCTTCTCAAGATCCCTCGAGAGGTAAAGCCTGGTTTCCCACGCATCAGTATCGATTATCGTGAACTTAACCGTATCACCATCCGTAATCTTTATCCATTTCCGTGTATCAATGACTGATTTGGTCTACCTTTGAACTCTGTATCAGATGGCCTCATTTAGATTTGAAGGACTGAAGAAGCGACCTCAAGAACTTCTAAGAAGGGGGTTAACTAACCGAGAGTAACCTCCGTGAAGCATTTCACCTTTATTCGTGAAGAATAAGGTAGAGGAACTGATGGAGGCCACTGATGATTGAAGACATCCTTGGCCCAAGATTCAATAGCAGACATCCTTGGTCCAAGATTCCAGGCCAAAGAGTTGGAAGATTTAGCCCACGCACCCAAGTTTTTCTCCATTAAGCTCAAAGAGGAACTGATGGAGGCCACTGATGATTGAAGACCCTGAAGATTTGCAGACTTCAGAACATTTACCAGCTCAGTGAATTGAGCAAAGTTTTGCTGGTAGTTTTGAGCAGCCTGAAGTATCTTCTTGTTGAGCTCAGGGTCATCTTTAACAGACTCTTGAATAGTTGCAACGCTCTTTGTAATTTGTCCAAGCGTAGCATTAAAATTGCTGAGATGACTATCAAGAGATGTCAGGGAGAAGGAGATTCCTGCCTGTTGCTCCAAGGTGTTGTCATGAAATGCTTCAACAGAGTCCCTGAGGTTGAAGTAGTGAATGGCTTGCTCATTATGCATGTCGAACACATCATCAGTGATGTCTCTGCAGATGACATTGTAGGCTTTGCTCAGGAACTTCATTAGTTTTCTTTCAGTGAGAGGCTCAGATTCATCATACTTGGCTAGTCTGGCTGGGGAGGAAGTTTCAAGTTCAGCATCCTGAGATTTTGTTTCTTCCTCTTGTTGATGGAGAGAGACTGATGTAATTGTTTAGTGGTAGTGGCATCAGCCTCCAAATCATCTCCAGCCTCATAAACTTCCTCCTCAATGGCTTTGCTCATTTCATCATCTGAGTCAAGAACAGCCTGAAATGTAGCCATAGAGTCAATCTGCAAAAGAAGGTTATCCGGCTCCTCTTCATAAGAAGACTTGCCTTGGTTGTGGTCACTCCCTGACCCCTCTATTCCAGCAGACTGGGATTTGTGTGCCTGGTCCTTAGGGCCAGTTTGCAAAGAATGTGCAATTCCATGGGGGGTGTTGGTTCCATATCAGCGGGTGGTTTCAGTCCCCCTGAGTCTTTGTCCCCATTTGTTCCTTTAGCCATTGATGGGTTTGTGTCAGTGGCATATCTAGAAACATGTGAAATGGTGAGGTCCCCCTTTCCAACAGCCTGGTGCTGTCCTGTCGAAGGTTTAGGGACTGTAACTCCCCTACTAGCGGGTTGTATGTTTCCCTCCAAGGACCCTGACTGTGATTTGTCAGTGACCTTCGTTGTCCCTGGGGGTGGTGGAGTCTGGCCTTGGGTGGACTTATCATACTTAGGTCATCTTTTTAGCTTAGAAGCATGTGTCCCTAAAGCCCCAGGGCCATGTGCCTTTGGTTTGGTCTTTGGCTCAGACTGAGACTTCCCTGTCCTCCTAGGAGGGGAAGGTGGGTACACTGAGTCCCTCCGGTTGTTTATGGCAACCATGTGGGCCATCAATTCAATGTTTGGGACTAAGGATGGGTCTTTTGTAAAATTTGATGGACTCAGGACGGTTGGTAAAGAACATAAATGTACGTCCTGAGTGTAGTCACAACCCAGTAACCTTTGTAAAGCACATGAAATGAACCTAGGGTATGACATGTGCAACCTAGTTTTATTCAGTAGCTTGGTTACGAGATCACCATAAATGATCTCTCCAATGTCGACATTGACCCCTGTCATCAAGCAATACGCCATCATCATCTGAACATAGTTAATCTGCTCAGTGGATGAATGGTTTCTGCTGAGAACCTGAATCGCAAAGGTGAACATGATCTTCCAAGTCACGGGAAAAGAGTTCTTGGTGACAGGGGCCTTGTCCAAATATTTCGGATCCAAAGCAATTTTTTCTAACCCTGATTTAACACTGTTTGGGTCAGGTAGAGCAACATAAACTTCATTATTGTAATCAAGTCCTATTGCAGAGCAAAACATTTTGAAATCCAGGACAAATTGTTTTTCCCCATTTAAAACAGAGAAGCTGATGAGAAACTCCCTGTGGGGCCTAAGTTCATTCTCATCAGCAGAGGGTGATAGGTCAAAGGCCTGAGCAGTACCCCAAAACTCCCTGAGGTAGTTGTGGTACTGGAAGTAGGGTGTACAGGTGAAGGCATTTTTCAAAGGACAATTGTATAAAAATTTCATGATTTCTTAGGCGGGGACATTTGTTAGGTGATTAAAATTGCCTACAACATTATTGGTCTTAAACTGAACATCAGCCAGAGTCAACTTTGCCCATTGAGGTGCAAGTTTGATTCCTTGGTCAGCAGCCATTTTAGATCAAGAAAAGTTTAAAAAGTTTGAATGGCAGAATATCAATCACTAGATGATCCACAAGTTGAGTCCAACTTGTTCTCTGTCGTGAAATGAGTGATATTATTATCAAGATGATTGCAAAAGGAAGGATTTCTTGTTGCAAATCTTCGTGACCAAGAAAAATGATGTTTTGAAAAAAAAAAAACTTTTTGAGATAAAATACACACAACTTTGCAATATGAATAAATTTTTTGCAGAGTTTTCTTAGAAAATTTTGTGTGTGTGTGTTTTGGGTGTTTTGAAGAGGTATTTATAAAGGGTGAGGTATACCAATAGGTTAAGATTTTGAAAATCAAAATGAATAACCGTTTGGATTCCGCATTAAATGCCACCACTCCACTTTCCCGGTTTTGCACAACTGTCGAGGTGAACAGTGCGTGGGTCTGCAAGGGGTGTGCTTTTGCAGGCATGATGTCACAAAAATATCATGCGATATTATTTGTGAGGAGGGGCAATTAATTCCTAGTGGGATAATTGGTGATTAAGTGGGGGCCCAAGGTGTGGATGCCAGTGAGGCAGAGACAAATATTCCTATATTAAATAAGAGATTTAGTTACCAACCTAGGACATTTACTAACTAGATACTTAGAGCATTTAGTTGTACATTGAATTGCATCAGTAAATGTCATGAGCCCCCTAAATGAGAAATCATTCAGTGTGTGAGTGTTTTGGGTAGGATATTCAGTGAGTTTATCAATATGTAATAAACTCCCTGCGAATGGGTTTTGGTAAAGTAAAAGGGTTTCACTAAAGAAAGTAAATGATCAGGGACCAGAGAGAGAATATACACCATGTTAGGACATTTTTAATCAGTGTGTTGATTATCAATATCTAACATGCATAGTTCTGCTTTCAGTTTGGTGAAAGTAGGTTCATCCAGGGGTTTTGTAAAGATATCAGCTAATTGATACTCAGTGGGGATGAAGTTTAATTCAATATCACCTTTCATGATATGATCCCTTATGAAATGATATCTGATATCAATGTGTTTTGTTCTTTGATGAAGCACTGGGTTGTTTGAGATAGTTATTGCACTTGTGTTGTTACAAAAGATGGGTACCATCTTGTAATGAATACCATAGTCACTGAGTTGACTTTTCATCCATAACACATTTGCACAACAGCTTGCAGCAGCAACATATTCAGCTTCTGCTGATGACATTGCAATTGATTGTTGCTTTTTAGCACTCCAACAGACTAACTTTTCTCCAAGAAATTGGCAGAAGCCTGAAGTACTTTTTATGTTCATGTTGCATCCTACATAGTCATAGTCTGAGTATCCTTTTAGGTCAAACCCTGAACATTTGGGATAGTAAAGCCCAAGACTGAAAGTACCCTTTAGGTATCTCATAATCATATTGACAGCAGCGAGATGTGATTCTTTTGGGTCAGACTGAAATCTAGCACATAAACAGACTGAAAATTAAATATCAGGCCTTGAGGCTAAAAGATACATCAGTGACCCAATCATACCTCTAAAGAGAGTTTGGTTCACTGGTTTTCCAGTGAGGTCAGGACCTAAGTTGTTAGGAGGTACCATTGGTATTTATAGGTGATGTATGAATATAAAATATATAAGAATCAAATAAAATGCAGCGGAACAACATCACCCACACGGATCTCATATAGCCATATGATCAATCAAATAATAAACAACAACATGTTATACCTTTGTAGCGTGATCGGTAGAATCATATGGAGACCATCACCAACACCATGAACCACCTATGAAACCAAGTGACCAAAATAGATCACCTCTATGATGGAAACACACTACACGTCATAGATCACCACCCGATGCTAGTCTTGACCCCGTAACACGCGATCTAGCCTTGAACTACACTAGAATAAGGTTAGATGAGATCAAAAACACCAAACCCTCATATGGTTGAGTTTAATTTCGTGGCTTTTGAGGAGGGGAAGGAGGAGAGACTTTTGGTAAGTGGTTATTATAATTGATAACCTTAATTGACCAATTCAATAGGAGGTTATAACAAAAATGTTACACTTAACCCCTTGCTCTTTTTTCATCTTGTTTCCCACCATGTCCGGCCATATGGGGGCCTTAAATGGGCTTGCCCATTTGTTGGTCCAATCCAATAAACTAAGTACTAGCTTAGTTATTAGTAGCCCGTTATTGATCCCGAGTTACGTAGTCGTTTATATATTGTAAATACGATAAATACAATCTATAAAATGGTGTCTCTGTGTATAAGTGTGTGACCCCATAGGCTCACATATGTCTAGCCATATAATTATTTATTATGACACGAGCATACTCCAACAGCTCCCACTTGCGACGTCATAATAATCAAGTAATTATACAAGCAAAGGTTAGCGTCTAGCAACACGCCAATGCCCCTAGAAATATGTGAGGGTAGTTTCTTAAACTTCTCATTTAAATGGTTTTAATGCCATCTTTCCTTTTGTTACAGATACTATGTTGAACACTAGACATGGATCAAAGTCATTCCATTTGTTCAACTATTCTGTTTCTCGATCTAGATATTGAACAAGATTACCAAGTGAATTAAGATTCATCTTAATCTCATTTGGGTACGGCCATACAAACATCTGTTCAATTCATCGAAGGGCCCAATAGTATCTAACTCCATGACATGTGGAGGAACAAATCCTATTTTGACTGCACGTGTCATTCATGTGTTTCAAATCACTCCTGAAAATGGTTTTTATAACTACCTTATTCAGGACAGCGTTAAACCATATCAAAGAATAAAATTCCGCACATGCAAGACCTACTTGCATCTCAAGTCTAAGGATAAGAGACATAACCATTTACGAGATTCACTATTGACGCCGATCCATGCAGTGACTACTCGAAGGTTGGGTCAGTCCAATGTTCATCACAATGAACAACATATGAGTTTGGCAAATAAATCACCAACACGCTCACATTTGCCTTAATTTGATGATACTCCCGTATCGTCAACCGGCAATGGACAATTTTAGAATAAATAAATTATTCATGGATTAAACATGCAAATATAGAACACAGTAGTATAAATGAAGATGATAATACCCGGTATATCAATTCATTTTATAATACGACTGCTTATAGTTCCATTATCCAAATACTAAAAACAGATATGCACAAGACTACATATAGATCGGAATCTGATGTTTCCACCATGATCAATTTTGTTGTACAAGACAACAAGTAGTCATCTGAGTAAACTTTGAGAATACTTGTTTCAAAATTCAAAAATGTTTTGAATGATGATTGTCCTTTTGTATGTGTGCAATCAAGTACAATACGAGTATTGCAACAATACATTCCATAGTGTGTTTGAAGCTAGCAAAACACCTACTTTAGACAGTCATAATAACAGTTTTCCAAACTGTAAAGTATTCTTATTCTTTTAATGTATAATGCATCAATGCTCTCAATCGAGCACATCTAGTTAGAGGTGTCATCATTCATGATGTCATCCTACTACGACTAGGGTTGAGCATCATCTCAGTTATATAAGCATCAATGAATGAAAGTATAACAGAGCTCCTTGAATATCCGTAAACATTTTGAACAAATCTTTGGTCCTTTGCAGGTCCATTAGGTTGTTCGTTTAACAATTATCTAACGACTTTCACTTAGATATTTGTTGTTATCAACTCATCTTGCATTCATGCAAATGATATAAATAATCGAATACATAATATGACTTACATAATGAATCCTTTAGTCAAACTTAAGATTTCCATTCATGCATTCAATCTCATCATGTAAGATTGATCATTGAGACTCCCCTCAATGACATGTCATATTGTGTTTAGATTATTAACCGCTTATATTTATTCTAATAAACACATGCAACAAGGTTTTATGTTTTATTTCCTAAATTCCTTAATTGAAACTTCATTCCAGGCTAAGGATCAAAGTCTAGCTTAGATGGAATATTGTTTCTTATATGTTAACAACATATGAGATTTAAGAAAATAAATTCATTTATCCTACTTGCACTCTGAGTTCTCGGGAGTAATCTTATTTAATCAAAATCAAATTAATGATTAAATTAAGATCTCTGCTCCTAGATGCATGATCTAATCCACATCTGGATTCTTATGTCTTGTATACATAATAAAGATTATACAGATTCATAAACCCTTTTGATTACTCATCATCCTCGCAAAAGTAATCAAAAAGTGTTTTGAAATCCCATTGTCATATTTCATTTACATGAAAACAGGTATGACAATTAATTATCTTTATACATTTAATGTTTGTAGGTATGAAGATTTAATCATAATCAATTTCTTGAGTATGAGTAAACTCCTTCTACTACGCATGCATTAAATATGTGTACAAGTTTGTCCTTATGAGTCTTCTAGTTCAAGAAACTCATTTTAAACCTCACAGTCTAACTGATTTGGTAAGAGATCAATCAATCTCCATGAGTGATTATCTTTCAAGGACTGCATCTTATCATTCATAGTTTTGAGCTATTCTTCAGATTCAAGATCTGATAATGCATCTCTTTAGTTAGTAGGTTCACTATGATCCTCCAACTTATGTCCCTTAACATTGATATAAAAAATATATCATTCAGGTGTTAGGGGTATCCTTGCGGATTTATGAATGAGAGATATCAATCTATGGTTTAACATATGCATGTTCAACCTTAGTATGACATTAGCAAGTGTACTCAGAATGTTGAGTATTTAGCTCTTGAATAACTTCAAGATCTAAAGGTGCTCCCACTTGCTTTTGTAAGTGGAGACTAATCTCCAAGTACTCAGCATCTTGATAACAATAAATTGTTTTCAAGTGGGACATCCAAAATACATTGTTAGTTCTTGACTCTAGTTTGTTAATTATTTACTCTTAGGTATTTAACAAATTCAGAACTTCAATCAAGACATAATGGGATTCATCCCATTCCATAATACAATGGTGTCCTAAATTCCTTCTGGGTTGGAACCATATTGGGTGTACGCATGGCACATCCAATTTTCTAACCTTGATTGCTTTTGAGGTAAAAGAGTTTAAGTCATCAAAGATCAAACAATATCCATGATGGACATACCATAAAGTTGTGGTATTCCACGTGGATAGATGTTGTGAGACTATCACACAACTCATTAGATGAACTTATACTCTTTGGCTTACGTATCTGCCAACCAAGTCATACCAGATGGCATCAATAGTATTTTTAGCCTACTGCATACTTTATATTTAAAGTCTTTGAGCAAGTCAATGACTTCATGCGTATGTTTTAACTAGAAACATAAACATTAAATATTTTATTATACGTCGTAAGTGTACATGTCTTTAACAAGAAGACATAACAAATTGACGTCTTTACTTTACGTTATAAGTCTTTCAACAATTAACGGAATTGATGTTTATGTCTTTACAAGAGACCTAAACATATTCAACTAAAGTAATTATGAGTGCCGACAATTGGCCTCAATAGTCATTTCAAGTTAATTACATACTTCATGATTATGAATTTACAAAAAGACATAATCATATTTACTAAACAATTCAGCAAATATGTTGAAGTAGCTTTTCATGTTATCTTGACATTTTTTCTAATTAGAGCAATATACATTTTATGTGTATAAGTCCTAATAGAACCTTATTTTTCTTACCTTTCAGTCAAGAAAAACCATTAGTCATATTGTTATATGTTGTACCTTGCACACAATTAAGATTTCTCCCACTTGTGCACGACACAACATTATGCAAGCAAATATGACAATGTAACAGATAACTTATGATTTTAGTCAAAATCAAAATATAGATGTATAGAACTTTATCGCTTTTATAAAGAATCATGCATAACAATTTTATTGATAACATTTCAGGAAGCAACATCAGGAACGCGACAAGTTATCTAATAAATTCATGCAATGGTTCTCATAAAAACTATGATGCTTCATATGTGGAAAGTAATGTATTATTTCAAGACAATCTAGAAATAAGATGGGCAACTTGTAAGTTAATAGAGCTTACATGTAACACCCCCAAAATACCTGAATGGCAGCGGAATGGAATACCTGAGGGTGTAACGGATCATAGCACACAAGCAAGGAAATATTGAACGACCTAAAGTGTCGTTTATAAAATACATCGTTTGATTCATTCAAAATAATCAGAGTTATAAAACATAGGTCCCATAAGTTGGAAAAGGTTTAAAGAAACAAGTTCAGTACAATCAAACGATAGTACAAAGTGCATGAAATCCAAAAGTGACGCGTCATCCTTGATATACAAAGTGACTCCATGCAATGCCATGAGGATATGCCTTAGTTACCTGAGAAATACATTGCGAAAAACGGTCAACATAAAGTTGGTGAATAATCATAGGTTTATAAGTAAAATCTAGTGTACAAATGCCATAAGTAATGCCATGAATTAGGATGTCCGGAAAGTATATACATTGGCTCTTAAGCTCATGACCCCGAAGCTAGACGATACTTGGCCCCAATGAGTGTTTACCAGGCACTCGAATAATAAAGACATGAAATGCATTCGTTCCATTTGGAGCAACCCAAACACGAATGGAGGCGTCACCCTCGATAGATCTATCCACTCACTCTCGCTTAGTACTAGAAATTAACGGTCCATGATATAATAAGGGGACTTGTCAAGACGTGGTAATTAGGTAACTTAAGCAATGTATGAATTTTATACTTAGGCATGTACACAAAAATAAGTAATGCAATGTATTCTCCCCCGTGGGATTTGAAATCAAAATATAGTATTAAAACGGGGCTATGAGAACTCACCTCGAAGTGAAGGTACAAAGATGGTGCAATGAGGTAAAAGTAGTCGGAACAATGAGGTGCGAGTACACTAGCCGCAACCTAAATGAATAATCGTGATCTAATTAAGATCAAGCCATAATGAAGTGAATGCACATGCACATGATACTCATACCACTCGTAATTTGAAAATACTAGTTATCGTCGTAGAAAAAAATGGTTTCCATACTTAGGAAAAATAATTCCATTTAGAGAAGTATATAACTCGTCATATTAACTCGTACAAAAAGTTAGCGTTAAAATCCTTGTATTGAAAACCTTGAAATACGTCGTTAAGTCGTATAAGTATTCCCTCGAGTCGTACGTATTCATTCGTTAAGAAAATAGTCATTAGTATGTTTCTAGAAAATATACCATTTTAGTACGTACGTTATTATTTTTATTTGTGACCAAAAATATAAATATAGTTTTGACGATGTTAAAACGGGTATAACTCGGTCGTTTTAGGCTCGTTTTCCTTGTTCTTTATGTCCACGGATTCGTCTTTGTATATACTAGTATATTTTAGATAACTCGGCTCTTTTAAGTTACGTTCAATGCCTCAAAATACCCGTCGTATTCTGCCAAACAGCAAGCAGTTTTCTGAAAAATAGTTTTCGTCGTTAAATTTGCAAAAATCATAACTCCTTCGTTATAAACTCGTTTTAATCCATTCTTTCGCCCAAAGTTTCGTTTTTGAATGTATTTTCTAAATCCTTGGTCAAAAATTAACCATCACTCACTGATTTTCCCACGAAATTAAAATAGGGACAGTAGGTATTTTAAAAGTTTCAAAAACCATTTCCAAGTCTCCAAACTAGTTCCATCATCCATCAAACCACTTTCAAACACCACAAAACTAATCTAATCCTACCATACACCTTCTTAGGGTGTCATGGGTTCCTAATCACCAAAACCAAGTAGATCTAACAAGGATCTAACCACAAATCATTTCTAGGGCTTGTAGGATCAAAAGTTACAAAAATAAAGTGGTATAAGTTAATGCATGTAATAGATCTTGCAAGAAACATGTATAAATATAGTAAGAACTTTGTAAAAATTATGAAATGAGTTTAGTATACTTACTTGTAAGATTAGTGAAGTTAGAATGATTAAAACCTAATAATCCTTGAGTTTTTATTTCAAAACCCTAACAAGGATGCTATAAACACTAGATAAACACTTTGATCTTTGAAAAATCTTTTGGTCTTGCTTGTTCTTCCTCTTGGCCGTTTATGTGAGAAGAGAAAGAGAGAAAAGAGAGCTTTTGATACAAGAAAGAATGAGATGAAAATTTGGTAAAGTTAGTATATGTATTATTATTATTGAAATTATATTATAAATAAAAGAGTTAGTAGTAGCATTTATGAACAAAGTGTATGGAAGTAATTTTTGTAAGAAATTGGAGAGGGGGGGGCGGCAAAGGTCAAGGGGGGGGGGGGGAATGTGGAAGACTTTTGTGGTAAGAAAAAGTATTATTAGTTATTTTGTGTAGTTTTAAATTGTACCGGGTACCGGGTTAACTAAAAATAAATTTTAACGGAGTTAACCGGGTCATAATAAAGTTATAAAAATTATAAAAATAGGTTGGATAAAATTATTGGGTGTTTAGATAATTATAGTTCAATTTCCACGAAAACCGTCGTAGTTTTAATAAACTTAAGTTAATAATAAAAATAATTATCCAAAATACCGGGTAAATTAATATTATAATTTTTATATTATAAAAATGAATATAAAAATATATTGGGATCATAGCCGGGAGTGCTGGACGTGTTAGTCACATTTATAGTTCGCGTATTAGTGTTTATTTAAAATAAACGTATGTAATTCGTTAATTATATTAAAAATATAATTTGAATACCCTACGAGTGGAATAGTATGCAAGTGCCCTAATAATGATATGTCGACTATTTCTAGTCCGTATGAAATGTCCCTGATAATAATGCATGAATTCGCTCCTGAACCAATACGGTTACGCGAATTTGAACACTCGTAAACCAAATTTACGATGACATGAAAAATGCACGTGAATAGTGGTTTCCTCTCGGAAATGAATAGTGTCAAGTGAATAGTAAAATTTCTGAAGGTGTCTCGGAATGTCAAATTGACCTCAAAAACGATGAATAGTAAAACGATGAATAGTGATCGATGAATAGTAATTTGTGAATAGTAGAATGGCAAAGTTTGAAAAAAATGACCTGAAATTGCGGGTTGTTACAGTCGCCCATCCAAAAAGGAATTCAGTCCCTGAATTCAGTTAGTGTTGGTCTCGGTACTAGGCTCGGTGAAAAGTTGTGGATACTTGCGTCGCATTTGGTCTTCTCGTTCCCAAGTAAACTCGGGTCCTCTTCGAGAATTCCAACGAACCTTCACGATCGGAATTCGACTTTGTTTCAATTGTTTGATCTCGCGATCCATGATTTCAACTGGTTCTTCCACAAAGTTAAGCTTGTCATCGAGTTGTATTTCTTCTAATGGTATAATGGCAGACTCGTCCGAAAGACATTTCTTGAGGTTCGAAACATGAAACGTGTTATGTACGTTGCTAAGTTCTGACGGAAGTTCAAGCTTGTAAGCAACCGGACCAATCCTTTCCAGGATCTTGAATGGTCCAATGTATCTCGGGTTCAATTTCCCACGTTTTCCAAATCGTATTACGCCTTTCCAAGGCGAGACTTTCAACATAACTTTGTCCCCGACTTGAAATTCCAATGGTTTGCGTCGAACATCTGCGTAGCTTTTCTGTCGACTTCTAGCAGTTTCGAGTCTCTCTCGAATCTGAATTATCTTTTCTGTTGTTTCTTGTACCATCTCCGGGCCAGTACATTGTACTTCACCGACTTCGGCCCAACAAACTGGAGATCGACACTTACGACCATAAAGTGCCTCGAATGGTGCAGCCTTAATGCTCGAATGGTAACTGTTGTTATAGGAAAATTCGATCAACGGCAAATGGTTAGCCCAACCATTTCCAAAGTCAATCACACACGCCCTAAGCATGTCTTCAAGTGTCTGAATAGTCCTCTCGCTCTGACCATCGGTCTGAGGATGGTAAGCAGTGCTCATGTCTAACTTGGATCCAAAAGAATCTTGTAATGACCGCCAAAAGTTCGAAGTAAAACGACTATCTCTGTCGGAAATGATGGAGACTGGTGCACCGTGTCTTGAGACTATTTCCTTGACATAAAGTCTAGCAAATTGTTCCATTGAATAAGTCTCTCTAATGGGTATGAAATGAGCTGATTTGGTAAGTCGATCAACGATCACCCAAATAGCATCGAAACCTCCTGACGTCTTAGGAAGTTTAGTGACAAAGTCCATAGCAATACGTTCCCACTTCCATTGTGGAATTTCTGGTTGTTGAAGTAACCCTGACGGTTTCTGGTGCTCGGCTTTCACTTTAGCACAAGTAAGACATTTGCTGACGTACGTAGCAATTTCTGCTTTCATGTTCGGCCACCAATAAAGCTTTTTGAGATCCTGATACATCTTATCCGAACCTGGATGAATAGAGTACCTCGACTTGTGTGATTCATGCATAATCAATTCTCGCACTCCACCATAGAGTGGTATCCAACTTCGGTCCTTGAAGCATAACACTCCATCTGATCTCTTTACAAAGCCATTATCGCTTTCTGGCATACCATAAAGCTTCTCATGTGGTCGGTTTTCTTCTTTGAGAGCCTCAATCTGAGCTTCTAGAATTTTCGATGGCAATGGCGAAACGATAGTCATTCCCAATGACCTAACTCTCAAAGGTTTGAGTCGTTCTTTTCGGCTAAGTGCATCTGCTACAACATTCGCTTTTCCTGGGTGATATCGGATTTCACAATCGTAATCACTCAACAATTCTAGCCAACGACGTTGTCTCATATTAAGTTCCTTCTGATCGAGTATATGTTGTAAGCTCTTGTGGTCGGTAAAAATTACACACTTAGTACCATAAAGGTAGTGTCTCCAAATCTTGAGTGCAAAAACTACCGCACCCAATTCCAAGTCATGAGTAGTGTAATTCTTCTCGTGTATCTTAAGCTGTCTAGATGCATAAGCTATCACCTTCTCGTTTTGCATTAGCACAGCTCCAAGTCCTTGATGCGAAGCATCGCAATATACCACAAAGTTCTCGATACCTTCAGGTAGTGACAAAATCGGCGCGCTACAAAGCTTTTGTTTCAGTAATTGAAATGCGGACTCTTGTTTTTCTCCCCACTCGTACTTTTCATTCTTTTGTGTCAGCTTTGTCAACGACTTCGCTCTCTTAGAAAACCCTTCGATAAACCTTCTGTAATATCCGGCAAGTCCTAGGAATTGACGAATTTCCGTAGGAGACTTGGGCGTAGCCCAATCCTTAACTGCCTCGATCTTTGCCGGGTCGACTTGTAAACCTTGGCTATCAATGACGTGACCAAGAAATTGAACTCTTCGTATCCAAAAATCGCACTTTGAAAACTTGGCATACAATTGCTCCCTCTTGAGTAGTTCCAGGATTGTTCTGAGGTGTTCTTCGTGATCTTCCTTACTCTTGGAATAAATCAAGATATCGTCAATGAATACGATCACAAACTTATCAAGATACGGTTTGCACACCCTATTCATGAGATCCATAAATACCGCAGGTGCGTTGGTTAATCCAAAAGGCATCACTTGAAATTCATAATGACCATAACGTGTTCTAAATGCCGTCTTCGGGATATCCTCTTCCCGAACTTTAAGTTGATGGTAACCGGATCTTAAATCAATCTTGGAATAAAAACTAGAACCTTGTAACTGGTCGAACAAGTCGTCAATTCTTGGGAGTGGATAACGGTTCTTAATCGTTAACTTGTTCAGCTCACGATAGTCGATGCACATTCTGAAAGTTCCGTCCTTCTTCTTCACAAACAAAACCGGCGCTCCCCAAGGCGAGGAACTCGGTCTAATGAATCCTTTGTCCAAAAGTTCTTGTAATTGATTCGACAATTCTTGCATTTCCGAAGGTGCAAGTCTATACGGTGCTCGTGCAATTGGTGCAGCTCCTGGCGCTAATTCAATTTGAAACTCAACTTGGCGTGTAGGCGGAAGTCCTGGCAATTCTTCAGGAAAAACCTCTTGAAATTCCTTAACAATTGGCACATCTTCAAGTCGTTTCTCATCCGACTTCTTCTCCGTGATGTGAGCCAAGAATGCATAACAACCTTTCTTTATGTACTTCTCGGTTTTAATGCACGATATAATACTGAGTCTAGTTCCACTTCGCTCTCCACGAACAACCAAAGTTTCACCGTTATAAGGAAGGTGAACAACTTTCTCATCACATATAATTCTCGCTCGATGCCGAGATAACCAATCCATACCGATCACAACGTCGAAACTTCCAAGTTCTACGGGCATAAGGTCTATATTGAATGGATGGTTTAGGAAATTTATAGTGCAACCACGAACAATGGTGTTGGTGTTAACTAAAGACCCATCGGCTAATTCAACGATATAGGAAATGTCTAATGGGGTTGGTTCTATGTTAAGCAATGGTGCAAATGCAATAGACACAAAACTTCTATCCGCTCCTGAATCAAATAAAATGGATGCATAACGATTATTAACGAGGAACGTACCCGCAACAACATTCGGGTCTTCTTTGACATCATCTCCTCCCATGACATAAGCTCTTCCTCGAGCCATTCCATTTTGGTTTCCCGTTCCTTGATTCTTCTTCTTTGGGCACTCATTCTTAAAGTGTCCAAGTTCTCCACAGCCAAAACACGTTACCGGTGGTTTCTGATTGTCACCCACGATTGGAAATCTACAATCTTTGATGTGGTGACCAAGCTTCCTGCAATTGCCACAAATATCTGGACAACGACCTGGGTTATGATGCTTCTGACACCTTTCGCACTTAGGTAGGTTACCAGTGTAACCTTTCCTATCATTTGGTCCTGCAGCATAAGCCTTTGCTACTTCCTGCCTCTTAGGTGGCGGCTGAACAGCATTACCACCTTGGTTGTAATCAAACCTCCTCTTGTTGTTGTTATTGTTGTTTGGATTGTTGTTTCGGTTATTGGGATAGTTGCGGTTCCGATTGTTGTTATAGTTGTTGTTGTTGTTTCGAGTGTTGTTGTAGTTGGTGTTGTTTGATCGGTTATTGTTGTTGACAGCAGATTTCCCTTTGACTACTTGAACCATGAGTTTCTGAGTTATACGAATAGCTTCTTCCATTGATTGAGGGTCAAAAGAAATCACATCTCCTCGAACACTTTCAGGTAATCCACCAACAAAGTTTTCCATCTTTTTCTCATCATCGGGAACCATAGTTGGACATAGAGCAGCCAACTCCTGAAACCTCCTAAAGTAGGTCTCGATGTCATCACCTTTAGTCACAAGCTCATAAAATTCAGTTTCCATCTTTTGCACCTCGGTACGAGGGCAAAACTTCTTTGTCATCAATTTCTTGAATTCCTCCCAAGTAAGCTTGTAAGCATTTTCCATACCAATTGGCTGAGCGTACGAATTCCACCAAGACATAGCGTCATCAAGAAGCATACTGTAGCAAATTTTACCTTGCTGACATCCGGGCATCCGCACATGAGAAATACATTCTCAGTCTTTTCAAACCAGCGGATTAAAGCAACCGCTCCTTCAGTGCCCTTAAATTTAATAGGATCACTAATCTTGAAATCTTTCCATGTACATTCCCGCTTAGCAGCGGTTGGTTCAACTGTTCCTGTATTAGAAGCAGTCTCAGCAGCCCTTGCAGCAACCTCAGCTCTCTCAACCTCCAGAGCTTCTGCAATACTATCCCTGACCAACTTGCGGATAGCGGCTTGAGTCATAGTGGGGGTTTCTGGTGCAGTCTTACTCTTCCTTGGTGCCATATTTCTGATAAATCATAATGGAAATAACCATGAGAAAAATCATAATAGAAATAGTCATCGTACCAAAGATATACACCCACAACACGTATATAAATATACAACCACAACAAATATAAATACAACCACGACATGTACGAGTACAACCACAATCTGTCTAGACATCACAACGACAAGTATATATATACAACCACAACAACCACGTCACGTATATATACAACCACAACCTGTGTCGATACAACCACAACATGTACGAATACAACCACGACATGTATATATACAACCACAACCTGTGTCGATACAACCACAACACGTACGAATACAACCACGACATGTATATATACAACCACAACCTGTATAAATGCGATAATAATAAAGAGCAACCACGAAACATCATAAATATAATCACAACACATGAATATAATACATGAAAATTTCGGTCGACATGGACCGATATAATATACAGCACAACATTTCCACATAGTAGAGTCGCACTTGATAACATTTGTTTGTACAACAATCAAAAGAGTACAAGTTCTTGAACTATGTCCCACATCCCGGGACTAGGAAAATAATACAAGCTAATATAATACCAATCTACGTCTAGGCTCCTCTCGGTGCTCTAGATGGTCCAGGCTCTCCCCTCAAGCGGCGAATCTCACGATCCATCGCCACCACGATCTCCTCAAGATGCTCAAGTCGTAACTGAGAAGAAGCATCCCTACGCTCCAAAACAACTACCCTCTCTCGAAGCACTGTCAACTGGTCTACCTGCTCCCACTGGGTCTCCTGTGTCGCCTGAGCTCTATCTCGAATCTCAGGTAACTCATCCCTAAGTAGCTCAATCTCCTCCTGGTGCCTCAACTGTCGTGCCTCGAGCCCATGGTAAGACACATCAATACTAACCCTACCCTGAACCAAATCCTCAACCTGCTCCTCAACAGTCTCAAGTCTAGTAGTAATAATCTCATCGACTCTATACCCCAAGCTATCAACTTGCTCCTGCTGAGCATCCAACTGATCCTCTAGTGTAGCAGCTGTAGGATCCCTAGCTGCAGCCGCTCTAGAACTCTCACCTATGTGGTACTCTGGTGGTGGTGAAAGGTCATCAGTCTCAGTAATGGGTGAATCTGGAGTGGTAAGTCTTGCGCGCTTCCTGAGCGGCAAGAGCGAGGTAGGTATAGGAGTGGTAGTAGGTATGGCTGGTGGTGGTGGTGCAGGCACAGTAGGACTAGGAAGACTCCTATAAGTACATGTAGCAATACGAACTCTCTTCCTAGCAGTCTGGTAAGTCTTCTCCCTAGGAAACATAAGTCTCGGCTCTGACTGGATGGTAGTAGTAGGGGATGGTGGTATGTAAGTAGGTATAGTAGGATGGACATGGGGAGTAGGAGCCGTCTCCTCCTCCTCGAAAGGCTCAGTGTCACCATCAGATGCCAACAGTGGCAACTCAGGTGTAGGTGAAACAAGTGGTGAAACAGCAGTAGAGGACATAGAGCCCTCATCATCAGAGTCGGATATGGAGTAAAGTACAACAGTGTTGGGATTCGAAGACATGTCTCTGTGATAATCAAGGTGAAATAAAAATAAATAACTCGCATAATGGCATCGCCTAAAAATAAGTAAATATGCACTTATGATGAAATGATGATATGCTATGATGATGTGGTTATAGTCTAGGGTCGTGTACATCATAAACCCTATCTTGACATTTTTTCTAATTAGGGCAATATACATTTTATGTGTATAAGTCCTAATAGAACCTTATTTTTCTTACCTTTCAGTCAAGAAAAACCATTAGTCATATTGTTATATGTTGTACCTTGCACACAATTAAGATTTCTCCCACTTGTGCACGACACAACATTATGCAAGCAAATATGACAATGTAACAGATAACTTATGATTTTAGTCAAAATCAAAATATAGATGTATAGAACTTTATCGCTTTTATAAAGAATCATGCATAACAATTTTATTGATAACATTTCAGGAAGCAACATCAGGAACGCGACAAGTTATCTAATAAATTCATGCAATGGTTCTCATAAAAACTATGATGCTTCATATGTGGAAAGTAATGTATTATTTCAAGACAATCTAGAAATAAGATGGGCAACTTGTAAGTTAATAGAGCTTACATGTAACACCCCCAAAATACCTGAATGGCAGCGGAATGGAATACCTGAGGGTGTAACGGATCATAGCACACAAGCAAGGAAATATTGAACGACCTAAAGTGTCGTTTATAAAATACATCGTTTGATTCATTCAAAATAATCAGAGTTATAAAACATAGGTCCCATAAGTTGGAAAAGGTTTAAAGAAACAAGTTCAGTACAATCAAACGATAGTTCAAAGTGCATGAAATCCAAAAGTGACGCGTCATCCTTGATATACAAAGTGACTCCATGCAATGCCATGAGGATATGCCTTAGTTACCTGAGAAATACATTGCGAAAAACGGTCAACATAAAGTTGGTGAATAATCATAGGTTTATAAGTAAAATCTAGTGTACAAATGCCATAAGTAATGCCATGAATTAGGATGTCCGGAAAGTATATACATTGGCTCTTAAGCTCATGACCCCGAAGCTAGACGATACTTGGCCCCAATGAGTGTTTACCAGGCACTCGAATAATAAAGACATGAAATGCATTCGTTCCATTTGGAGCAACCCAAACACGAATGGAGGCGTCACCCTCGATAGATCTATCCACTCACTCTCGCTTAGTACTAGAAATTAACGGTCCATGATATAATAAGGGGACTTGTCAAGACGTGGTAATTAGGTAACTTAAGCAATGTATGAATTTTATACTTAGGCATGTACACAAAAATAAGTAATGCAATGTATTCTCCCCCGTGGGATTTGAAATCAAAATATAGTATTAAAACGGGGCTATGAGAACTCACCTCGAAGTGAAGGTACAAAGATGGTGCAATGAGGTAAAAGTAGTCGGAACAATGAGGTGCGAGTACACTAGCCGCAACCTAAATGAATAATCGTGATCTAATTAAGATCAAGCCATAATGAAGTGAATGCACATGCACATGATACTCATACCACTCGTAATTTGAAAATACTAGTTATCGTCGTAGAAAAAAATGGTTTCCATACTTAGGAAAAATAATTCCATTTAGAGAAGTATATAACTCGTCATATTAACTCGTACAAAAAGTTAGCGTTAAAATCCTTGTATTGAAAACCTTGAAATACGTCGTTAAGTCGTATAAGTATTCCCTCGAGTCGTACGTATTCATTCGTTAAGAAAATAGTCATTAGTATGTTTCTAGAAAATATACCATTTTAGTACGTACGTTATTATTTTTATTTGTGACCAAAAATATAAATATAGTTTTGACGATGTTAAAACGGGTATAACTCGGTCGTTTTAGGCTCGTTTTCCTTGTTCTTTATGTCCACGGATTCGTCTTTGTATATACTAGTATATTTTAGATAACTCGGCTCTTTTAAGTTACGTTCAATGCCTCAAAATACCCGTCGTATTCTGCCAAACAGCAAGCAGTTTTCTGAAAAATAGTTTTCGTCGTTAAATTTGCAAAAATCATAACTCCTTCGTTATAAACTCGTTTTAATCCATTCTTTCGCCCAAAGTTTCGTTTTTGAATGTATTTTCTAAATCCTTGGTCAAAAATTAACCATCACTCACTGATTTTCCCACGAAATTAAAATAGGGACAGTAGGTATTTTAAAAGTTTCAAAAACCATTTCCAAGTCTCCAAACTAGTTCCATCATCCATCAAACCACTTTCAAACACCACAAAACTAATCTAATCCTACCATACACCTTCTTAGGGTGTCATGGGTTCCTAATCACCAAAACCAAGTAGATCTAACAAGGATCTAACCACAAATCATTTCTAGGGCTTGTAGGATCAAAAGTTACAAAAATAAAGTGGTATAAGTTAATGCATGTAATAGATCTTGCAAGAAACATGTATAAATATAGTAAGAACTTTGTAAAAATTATGAAATGAGTTTAGTATACTTACTTGTAAGATTAGTGAAGTTAGAATGATTAAAACCTAATAATCCTTGAGTTTTTATTTCAAAACCCTAATAAGGATGCTATAAACACTAGATAAACACTTTGATCTTTGAAAAATCTTTTGGTCTTGCTTGTTCTTCCTCTTGGCCGTTTATGTGAGAAGAGAAAGAGAGAAAAGAGAGCTTTTGATACAAGAAAGAATGAGATGAAAATTTGGTAAAGTTAGTATATGTATTATTATTATTGAAATTATATTATAAATAAAAGAGTTAGTAGTAGCATTTATGAACAAAGTGTATGGAAGTAATTTTTGTAAGAAATTGGAGAGGGGGGGGGCGGCAAAGGTCAAGGGGGGGGGGGGGAATGTGGAAGACTTTTGTGGTAAGAAAAAGTATTATTAGTTATTTTGTGTAGTTTTAAATTGTACCGGGTACCGGGTTAACTAAAAATAAATTTTAACGGAGTTAACCGGGTCATAATAAAGTTATAAAAATTATAAAAATAGGTTGGATAAAATTATTGGGTGTTTAGATAATTATAGTTCAATTTCCACGAAAACCGTCGTAGTTTTAATAAACTTAAGTTAATAATAAAAATAATTATCCAAAATACCGGGTAAATTAATATTATAATTTTTATATTATAAAAATGAATATAAAAATATATTGGGATCATAGCCGGGAGTGCTGGACGTGTTAGTCACATTTATAGTTCGCGTATTAGTGTTTATTTAAAATAAACGTATGTAATTCGTTAATTATATTAAAAATATAATTTGAATACCCTACGAGTGGAATAGTATGCAAGTGCCCTAATAATGATATGTCGACTATTTCTAGTCCGTATGAAATGTCCCTGATAATAATGCATGAATTCGCTCCTGAACCAATACGGTTACGCGAATTTGAACACTCGTAAACCAAATTTACGATGACATGAAAAATGCACGTGAATAGTGGTTTCCTCTCGGAAATGAATAGTGTCAAGTGAATAGTAAAATTTCTGAAGGTGTCTCGGAATGTCAAATTGACCTCAAAAACGATGAATAGTAAAACGATGAATAGTGATCGATGAATAGTAATTTGTGAATAGTAGAATGGCAAAGTTTGGAAAAAATGACCTGAAATTGCGGGTTGTTACATTACAACTCCCACTGGATTAGAGAACATTACATGTGTTTCGTCACCAGTAATACAATCACGTAGCTCCCACTGGATTAGACAACATTATAAGTGTTACATCACCAGTGGAGAGTGAGAGACGATTGGATACTTTCCTACTTTCTTTGAATATCTACACATTATTGCTAATGTGAGTCACTATGACTAGTAAACATGTACTTAGGTATTCAAGGAAGTGCATCAAGTTCTAACATATAGATGATGGGCTAGCCATCATTTTAAACTTGAAAATAGGCATGCAGTTCCTCCATGTTTATTGGGTAAAGACACATTGCTAGGTAATCATGCTAGTAATTGCCTTTACCATTTTGCGGTTTATTGATATTTCCTTTTTCTAATTATTTAAACTCATTTCAGTTTGGTAGCTATAGAAAACATGTTCTCTAGTTATCCAAATATCTTATTTCTTCAAGGTTTCAAAACCGGAACAAGGGTTATAAAACGAACTTGATGGAATAAGATGTGCAACCATACTTAACCATTTTGACTTTTTATAAGACATCACGATTTCTAGAGTATGTGTGCTTTGAGTTTGATTAGAATTAGGACAATTCAAATATTCCTATTATGGCTTTTCCTCATAAGGAAAAGGATAGGAACAAGTCTCTTTCTTACAAGGAAAGGAAGACTTAGTTTGATCCTTTTAACAAGAAAAGAACAATCTTTTGTTTACGATTTGTGTTGCATTAATTCATTAATTGAATTCTCAAGGTTCATATTTAGTATTTTCGATAATTATCCTTTTATAAATTAATTACCCCATGTTTACAATTTAAAACAATTAATTTACGTAAAAGGCTAAGATCCACATTGTGCTTCTACTATCACATCAGTTGATCTGCTAGCAATAGTAGATTCAATTGGTAGGCGACGATCACCAATTGCATTACAAGTGCAACTCTTAGATCCTTATGGGACTCATGGCATCTAGTGTCAAATAACTAGTGTCATGTAGGCATGTTTAGTCCCATCTTTGCCTCGGGTCAAGGTCTCACCGCTTAACTCGATTAAGTCATCCAATTTGAGAACGTGCGAGAATATATCTAGGTCTCACGCATAGAGAATAGTCACCTTGGGTTACAATTCAACCTAGGTCCCACGCATAGGCAAAAGGTAATTGCAAGTGTTCTCAATATTGGACGGCATGACTTAAATTTTGACGGGTAAAAGTTTTGATGTGAATCAAAAGGTGTACGAAAGAAGCATGCATTCATCCTTCGTAGCACAAGTTAAAAACTTTTCTTAACTTAAGTCTAATCATTGTTTTAATTTATGTGTGTCAAGTTGTCCATTTTCATGACTAATATTAATCCTACATGGATAATAAAGTTTGGACAATACATAAATAAAATAACATACATAACAAGTTTAGGTGTTATTTTAAAAAACAATGATTTTAAGTTTCAAAAACTTAGTAAAACTAAATCATAAGACTTAGTTTTTAAAATAGTTTGTGTTTCGTTATAAGTTTATAGAAAACTATTTGCAATTTACATATGATCACAAGATATATAAAAAGCAAAACAAACACACAACCACAATATGCAAAGCCTCAACCGATGAAAAAAACCTATGCTTGGTCTCGTGAGCCATCACGACAACCAAGAGTCAACTAGGGACAAACCACACAACCACACGGAGGACTCCCACTTGCTCCAAGACAATCAAGAGCAAGTTGGAAGCCCATGATGCACATGAAAAGAAGTTTCTGTCCTTCCAGAATTTCTGTGTTAGAGGGCCCAAAAGTCCATGAAGGAGGCTTCCCCGGGCTTAGCTCAAAGCTAGAAAGTTGTAGGCCCATGTCTTGGGTACCTGCAAAAAACATTTAAGCCAAAAAGACCTTACCAATCACCGGGAAACTCCGTTTTACCAACTGGTGTTCCAGCAGTCATTATTCGGCAAAAACGTCTTTAACTCTTTCGCCATTCACCACCAAGCCACGATTACATTATATTGAAAGTAAAATACAATTAATCTACTTTTAATCTACTGTAAAAGTGCCCAAACAATGGCTACAACCAAAAGAATATAATAACATAAATGCCGAAACAATGGCAAAAACCCCAAAACACGAAATTAAACAACAATCACAACCATCCAATGCACAAGTGGTCTAGGTTTTCATCGGCTTTGCATATAAACATAATAATACCATAATATTATGAATGAAACATGGTGTTGGCTAACTCCATGGACAAACATGCATGTATTTGCCATGGAAAACAAAATAATAACAAAAATTAAATTGTTAGCCAACGAAAACGAAGAAATTAATTGACAAGAATTAAAACCCCGTTAGGTACATGTTTCCTATGACTTAAGGGTCAAAACCCACTGATATTAGGACCTTCCAAATACCATTTAACCACAGAAAATATGGCCTTAGGGGCTGAATTAAAACCGTTTCAAAAACCAATCAAAAACACGCGTTTTAGGCCATTTTTCACGTACCCGACAAGTAACCAATTAGCGTATGCATAACAAATGGCCATGGGACTAAAAAGTGCAGATCATAAGACCCCTAAAGGGTCATCTTATGAGAAAAAAAATTGGAGCCCTAGGGCTGTTTTAACCATGACTTCAAAAATCATCAAAAAACACCCGTTTTAGCCATTTTTATGCATACCCGATAATCATATGGCACATATGATGGCTCGTGATACCACTATAGGTGATGTATGAATATAAAATATATAAGAATCAAATAAAATGCAGCGGAACAACATCACCCACACGGATCTCATATAGCCATATGATCAATCAAATAATAAACAACAACATGTTATACCTTTGTAGCGTGATCGGTAGAATCATATGGAGACCATCACCAACACCATGAACCACCTATGAAACCAAGTGACCAAAATAGATCACCTCTATGATGGAAACACACTACACGTCATAGATCACCACCCGATGCTAGTCTTGACCCCGTAACACGCGATCTAGCCTTGAACTACACTAGAATAAGGTTAGATGAGATCAAAAACACCAAACCCTCATATGGTTGAGTTTAATTTCGTGGCTTTTGAGGAGGGGAAGGAGGAGAGACTTTTGGTAAGTGGTTATTATAATTGATAACCTTAATTGACCAATTCAATAGGAGGTTATAACAAAAATGTTACACTTAACCCCTTGCTCTTTTTTCATCTTGTTTCCCACCATGTCCGGCCATATGGGGGCCTTAAATGGGCTTGCCCATTTGTTGGTCCAATCCAATAAACTAAGTACTAGCTTAGTTATTAGTAGCCCGTTATTGATCCCGAGTTACGTAGTCGTTTATATATTGTAAATACGATAAATACAATCTATAAAATGGTGTCTCTGTGTATAAGTGTGTGACCCCATAGGCTCACATATGTCTAGCCATATAATTATTTATTATGACACGAGCATACTCCAACAGTATTTTCACTGAGGCACAGTCACTGAGGTCATATTTTTTCAGTAAGTTCCTAGTGTACTTTTCTTGATTGATGGATGTGCCTTTTTCAGTTTGTTTCATTTTTAATCCAAGAAAGTAAGTGAGTTCACCCATCATACTCATTTCAAACTTCTTTGTCATCAGTTTTTCAAACTGCTTACAAATTTTGTAACTTGTTGAACCAAATATGATGTCATCCACATACACTTGGACAAGAATCACATCCTCTTTTGTCCTATAGGTGAACAATGTATTGTCAATCTTGCCTCTAACAAAATTGTTTTGTATCAGGAAGGCTGAAAGAGTTTCATACCATGCCCTGGGTGCTTGTTTTAGTCCATAAAGGGCTTTGTTTAGCTTGCAGACATGGTTGGGAAATTCACTGCTTTCAAACCCTGGAGGTTGTTACACATAAACATCTTCTTTAAGGTTACCATTTAGGAAGGCACTTTTTACATCCATTTGGTAAACTTTAAAGTTCATGTATGTTGCATAGGCTAGGAAGATCCTGATGGCTTCCATTCTAGCAACAGATGCAAAGGTTTCCTCATAATAAATTCCTTCTTGTCGATTATATCCTTTTGTGACAAGTCTTGCCTTGTTTTTTATGACTGTTCCACATTCATCAGTATTGTTTTTGAAGACCCATTTCATTCCTATGACATAAACACCCTGGGGGCATTCAACAAGGGTCATGACTTTATTTCTGTCAAAATGTTCCAGCTCATCTCTCATGGCCTGAACCCAACTTTCATGTTTCAGTGCTTCTTTAACATTTTTAGGATCTATGTCAGAGAGAAAGTCCACATAGAGACATACATTGGCTAAGGCTGCTTTCAGTTTAGCAGCCATGCTTCTAGTGAGCATGCCTTCAGTAGGCACACCAATGATGTTGACAAGTTCTATTGTTTTGGACTTAGATCAGCTATCTTAAGGTCTGGGATAGGAGCTAGAACTTGTAGAAGCCTAATTAGTTGGAGGAGTGGGTTCAGTCACTAGAGCCCGAGGTGCCTCAAGATTAAGATCTTCATCAACCTCAGTGTGATTAGTTTGAATTGAGGTATCCTGAACAATTGGTTCAGTGGTTGTAGTCTCATTGGAGACTTGTTGAGTTTCTATGAACTCACTGTTGGTTGGTTGAGGTAAATTGTGAGGATTGATGAAGTATGAGATGTCAGCATCAGCTTGGTATTGAGTAGAGAGGTTATTCTCAGGGTGATACTCATCAGGAGGATATCTTGATGATTCATCAATACCAATTTCTTAAACTGAGGAATATGAGAACCTGACGGATTCAGTACTCTCATCAAAGGTGACATGGAAGGTTTCATCAGTTTGTTGTCTCCTTGTATTGAACACCCTGAAGGCTTTTGAGATAAGGGAATACCCTAGAAAGTAACCATCATCAGCTTTGGCATCAAATTTTCCAAGATGATCCTTATGATTATGAATAAATACAGGACATCTAAACACATGGAAATAGCTAATATCAGGGATTCTTCCTTTAAACAACTCATAGGGAGTTTTGCTATGTCTCTTAACAATGATGGACCTGTTTTGTATGTAGCATGCTGTTTTAACTACCTCAGTCCAAAAATGTTTGGAGAGTGCAGATCCATTAAGCATTGTTCTTGCAGCCTCAATGAGGGTTCTGTTCTTTCTTTCAGCAACCCCATTTTGCTCAGGAGTATAAGGAGAAGAAAAGTTTTTAGAGATTCCTTTCTCATCACAAAAACATTCAAGGTCATTATTTTTGAATTCAGTCCCATTATCAGTCCTGATTTGTTTGACCCTGGTGTCATTTTGGTTTTCAATCTTCCTGATAAAGGACATGATTGTTTCAGATGCATGACTCTTTTTGGTCAGGAAGTAAACCCAAGTATATCTTGAGTATTCATCCACAATGACTAGAGTGTACTTCTCATGGTGGATTGACATTGGACTGATGGGTACAAAAAGATCCATGTGAAGCAGGTGAAGGCAGCTGGTGATAGAAGAATTTTGATTGGTTTTAAAGGATGCCCTGTGGTGTTTACCTTTTTCACAGGCAGGGCAGGGTTTATCCTTTGAGAACACAAGTGATGGTAAGCCAAGGACTTTGTTTTATTTGGCGAGGTTGTTTATGTTTTTGAAGTTCAAATGGGAAAGTCTTTTATGCCAAAGCCAATTGAGGGTTTCAGTGGCTTTAGCGAAAAGACATGTTCCATTCTGAGTGAGTGAGGACATATCTAAAACATAGATATCCTGCCTTCTTGGTGCAATAAGAACAACTTCTTTGTTTGCATTAAAGATGGTGCCTTGCTTATCATCAAACTGAACAATGTACTTAGCATCACATAGTTGACTGACACTGATTAGATTGTATTTGAGACCATTAACATAAGCTATTCTAATAAAAACTATTCCACTACAGTTTACTGAACCATAACCTTCAGTGAGACAAGATAAGTTATCAGCAAATACCACCTTAGGTCTTGGTTCCTTTACATATTTGTGCAGATATTCTTTCACGCAAGTCATGCTTCTTGAACATCCACTATCAAGATGCTAAACAGGCTCCCTGGCATGCCTATGCACAAATGTAAACTGAGTTAGTTTTTCTTGTGAACCCACTTTCTGGTGGGTTTGGCTCTCATGGCCTTTTTGAACTGAGAAATTGATCCATGATCAGTGGTTGTGTGAACAGTGTTGCCACAGACTTTACATATGGGAGAAGAAGAGGTAGGTTGTGGGGTTGGTTTGATGATGCCTCTTCTGGTCTGAATGACATGTTCATGTCCTGAACTGTCATGAGTAGGGTCAACACAGATATCACAGCATGGATACATCAAACAATCATCAGAAAGGTGATCATTAAATCCACAGTGAGTGCAAGGTGAAAAGGGTTTTGCCTTTTGCCTTATCTGTTTGGAGCCTGAGGCATAGTCAAGAGACTGAGCATTGTAGTAAGATGCTACACCCGATGAGACAGTGTAAGATAAATGATCAGAGGTTCTGTGATCTACCTTTTTACATATCATGCAGAAAATGATTCTTTAACAGTCATCAGTGGAATGAGTGGTATAGTTACACAATTCACATATCAGCTTTGGCTTAGATGTAGCTTTTGATTTGGTAGAACTTGAGGAATGATGACGCTTGAATTATACATATTTTATATAGCGTTATTTGTTAGTTTCTATATGATTTATAAGGACTTTCGATACTTAATTGCATGAAAATACATTTCAGGTCCTCTTGGCAAAGATCTTCAAGAACCAAGGAAAAATATGCAAATTCAAGCTAATCTTATGATAAAGCCTATTCCAAGTGAAAGAGCGCCGAGTTTATATGAAAAGAGTGCCGGTTACAAGGGCGAATCTATTCCTACACAATCTAAGTAAAATCAAGTAAAGAGCGGCGATCTTATATTTGAAGACCGCCGACCTTCAAGCTCTATTAATGACCCTTTGGCCCCAAGAAATTATCTGAAGGTCGCCATAGTTTATCTTCAAGATTGTCGGTATTCAGTGCAAAGCCCGCCGACCTTTTCCTCAAGAGCGGAGTATTC
Source organism: Artemisia argyi (assembly GCA_030686995.1). Taxonomy (NCBI): domain Eukaryota; kingdom Viridiplantae; phylum Streptophyta; class Magnoliopsida; order Asterales; family Asteraceae; genus Artemisia; species Artemisia argyi. The sequence goes on from CM060700.1 coordinate 21,446,172, forward strand.
CAGTGCTTGGCTAGTCACCCTTCGCCTATAAATAGAGCCTCATTTCGCCTCATTTTAAAAGACACCAATACACCGACACTCTTCCCAACAACCAACACAACTCTGATAATAATCCATCCCTCGTTCCAATTATTGGGGTGATAGAAATAAAGTCACAGTTCTAAAAGCGTTGTAATACTATCTCGATTTTAATTGTGGTGATCGCTAGTGACGGTAGTTTCTTCATTACATTAATTCAGAAAGTATGTTGATCATTTCATACGATATTAACACTGTAAGCATGATTATTAAAGCCATGTTAGGCTAAACTCCTTATGGTTCTTGGATATGTTAATATAATAAAGTGTTTGGTTATGATTATGATCTCTTGTTGATTTCCTGTTTATGTCACGATCTTGCTATGTTCTAAACTATTCACCATTGTTTATCTCTTTGATTATAATTACTAATTGAAATGGGTCGAAAGATTCAACTAGTATTTAATGGTTTTTAACATATGTCTATGTATGTTGATCAATTGAAGGAGAGATCGCTTTTGTATTGAAATAAACAATCAAGTTTGAAACATTGCAACTAGTACTTATACTTGTCAACCACTCGTGTAAGGACTAATAGACATAAGTCTTGAATCATTTCTATTAACTAATGAAATGTTATTTTGACTAAAACAACTACTCGTTTGTTAAACTTACTGAGATCATTATCATATACCATCACTGAGTTATACGAACTATCCAAGTAATCATATTTGTCTCATATATGAATTTCAAATCATTTGCATAAGTTTTCTAAATCATCTCGATTAAACTGATTGATATATAAGTGCATACCATAGTCCCTGTGGAACGACCTGGTCTTACCAAAACTCTTTACTATAAACGAGGGTTATACTTTTACTTGTGTATTTTGAGTAATAAGGAATCGGTAAAATTAGTCTTATAAATTTAAAGCTTTTCGAAACACATCAAGGAAGCTGGTTTAATTTCCTTACCCAAGGGTTGAGCAGTTTTCTCAGATGATTCAATCTTTTCACTCAGCTTCCTAACAAGTTCAGCCAACTGATCATACAGAATCAGACTCATTAATGGACTCAGGATGACTAGGTTCATCAGTGACTCCAAGCATATTTTTGATGGCCTGACTTTCAGGTTCCAATATTTTTCTAGTGTTAAAATTTGGCATTTTACTATCTGGATTGACTCTTTCAATCCAGTCACTGGGGTTTGGACCTATCTCCTTATTAAAGGATATGCCTGAAGGCAGGAATGCCTTTTCACTATGACTTTCACTTGAAGATTCAGTGTTTTAACCCTCACCAATAATAACTTTCTTATTGCTTGGTGTGAGACTCACTGTGTCAAAAACTCTAGGGTTTTTCTGAGTCCACTTATATATGACATCTTTTTATTTCTTAAGTTCATCCTGAAGAGCTTGATTTTGTTTTACAAGTTCAGTGTTTTGAATTTGTAGTGTAACAGCCTCAAGTTTGGCTTGTTTTAAAACAAGTAGTTCATCTCTACACTTATTTAACTCGAAAACTATCTTATTGTATTTAGAAAACAAATTTTGTCTTTGCTCTTCAACGAACTTAAGATCCATATTCAAATAGTTCAAATACGATTGCCAATTAGCATCATCATCCATGGATAGTAAAATGTTTACCTTTTTCATGGTGATGTTGACCCATTCTCCATTTCTAGCATGGCTTTTTCCAACCGTCAGCTTGTTATCATCTGAGAGTGCCATCAGTGCACTGACCCTTATTTCTTCATCAGAGGAGACATCTTCCTCATCCCAGTCAAAGGCTTCATCAACTAGTACCTTATTCTTAGCTTGAACAGGTTTGGATGGTACAGCCTGAGGTACTGAGGGAGTGGTCTCAAGGAGAGCAAGTTTAGCGTTAGCCTTTCTATACTTAGCTTCAACAAACTAAATTTCATTAATTCATCAAATAAAAATACAGATTACAATACGATTTGTTCTTGTATTTTTTCCGCTATTTTACAAGCATCCAAATAATATTAGTCCTGTTTTGATCTTGTATTTTCCCTGCCATTTTTAACAGAGGATTATAAATCTCCCAATCTTTCCAATATTATTCTTTTAGAAAAAGTGTCAATCAAAACTAATTTATCTTGCGGAATGTCTTTGTGTTCCGCGTATGCTTTCCTTAAATAATCTTCAGCTGTGCTCGCATTGTCAAACTTCACAGCTAGGTCGATAATCGTTTGTTAAAGAATGCTATCCTCATCAATTTGTTTCTGAACACTAGCTTTGATTTCCTTGATTGTATGTCGAAGAGAACAATCCATGATATTATTGGTAAAGAGAAGTATTTTTAGTAGAGAAAGTTGTGTGAAATTGGTTAAAATGAAGTATTATTTAGGACTATTTATAGTGTTCAAAAAGTTAATTTAAAATTTTAAAAAATAATAATAATAAAAGTTTCAAAAAACTAGCCATTATTAACAGCAATATCCTTTTTTTTCCATCTACTCATGCAAGTCAGACCACTGTACAAAACCTCCACTCGGTGTTGTGGCTTGGTACTGGCGGCACCAAAACACAGTCTGTGTCGGATTGAAGAGAACCTCACGCCACCATACCCAACACTCTTATAATATCACCAAATTTTACGAGAAACTCTTCTACACATACAAACTTATACACCTATTTATTTTTTTAAAAAAATTTCTACATATATATCTTAATATTTTTATGAATCAGTTATTTATGCTTTAGATTTTATTCTTATTTTTAATTTTCAATTAATGAAATACCCGTTATCCTTTGTGAATTGTGAGGCTGATGCTAATGGTAAGGTTGCCCTCTCAACCAACCGAATTGGTGACCGTGTTTTCTACATTAGCCCATCCGAATTGGTGATCGATCACCCTCAACCTTTTCAAAGTTATGGTTGGCCTAGCAACCGAAAGTTTTCATTCTCTTTCGTGTGTGTATTTTTTTATTAGTTTTTGTGGGGTATATTTTTGGGTTGTTGTTGCGGTTGCCTTATTAACAAATTGTGGTTTGGTGTATTCTTAGAGCACTCGGCATCGTCTTTGTTTACACGCAATTCGTCCCTTTGCTTACCAATAACGCGCCAACAAAGGTACCGAGGAACACGTCACTCACAAGCCATTCGTGTTTGAGTTACTAGAGTGGCTCACGCCAATGGTTTCTTTTTTTTTTTTTTTTTTTTTTTTTTTTTTTTTTTTTTTGTATTGTGAGTGTGCCGAGACGGACCTTGGTTTCCGGTCTACGTTTTATAAAATGTCTACTAGCCCAGCTTGTAGCTTGGTTTCCGGTCTAGCGCACTTACTGTCAAAGTGTAAATTTATGAAGATGAAGAAGAAGATAAGAATGAGTGAAGAGAGAGAAGGAGAACGAGGGGTCAAAATAACTTGTTGACTTCTTATCTTTACTTAATTATTTTATAGTATTACATTCACAGCTTTCTAATTTTGTTATACACCGTAACTTTTGAACAAAACAATCATTTCATATATGTTTTTAATTATTCTTTTCTTATTGAGTGTGTGGGTATTTTTAGTGTGATATTATGTAAGACCCAATAACATGTTAGTTATGTATTATGAGGGAGAGTGTGTGAGTGATTAGTGTGTTATTGGAGACGGGATGACGTGGTGATGAGTTGGCATACCGATAACATGTTAAACATCAACACGATGCCTAGTGCTCTTAGAGAAAGAAAACTGATGTAGCGGTGATGTGACAGGGTGTGACCACAATAATTATGGTTACCTTCTGGGCTGGACCAAACCTGGTTGTGTGGGCTTGCTACACCTTCTGGGCTAGGGGCCATGTAGTTAAAATTGCCGTCCAAAAAATAATAACAATAAAATAGAGTGGTTTTAATTTTTTTAATCATTTCCCTCCTGCCTAAAATTTCATTTCCCGCTAGTTCCCATCCCACTTTTTAACTCCCTCCAAAAATGAGATCTAATGTTTTAATGCCATCATCTCCATTGGAACCGCCACGTCTTCTTCTCTCATATATGCATCCGTCACAATTCTTGCCCACTTCGTCTAATTAGAATGAAATTAATTTTTTAATTGTCAATATGGGCTACTGATGCGTGGGATTGCACCATCACAAAAGGTTTTACCTCTCAAGGGATCTTGAGAAGCTTACAACCCCCACCAGGCAGTGTACCTGATCGTTGTAGTATAGTATAGTGACAAGTACCGGGGGATTGATCGTTCAACTCAGGAATAGTGTCGCTAAGATTAAAAAGTCTACTAAACTAGGTCTAGAGATGAGGGATGATTCTTTTTGTATTTTTATATTTTTATGGAAAGCAAGTAAAAATCTCGGGTTTTGAAGGAGTGGGCGAAATTAGTTGTTAGCCAACTAACCCAAATAACTACAAATGCAATCAAAATAAAATAACAAAAATGAAAATAAACTAATTATACTAATGTGGTGTAACAATAATGAGGAAAGTTGTGTTTACTTAGGTTTTCATTACTCCCTAAATATCTTTTATAGGTTGATAGCTTGTTACAATTGCATGGATGACGGGTCATATTCCTTAATACTAGTCGTAGGGCCGTGTACAATATTCCCTAACTCTATAGGATCCAACTTCACTCCTATGTCGAGCCGTTAGAAGCTCCTAACATGGGATCATTAGAATTCTCCTATGCATTAAATACAACAAAAAATCGTAGTACACCTCCGATCATGTTTCTTAAGACGTTCAAGCAAGTTACCAATGGAAGTCTGCCAGTTTTCTTAAGCCTAACATCGAATACAATCATCCGTAACAATTATAAACAAACAATCAACCCATAATTAACATCTAGGTTTCACTACATCTAAGCAAACACAAAAGAAATCTAGCCTAGCATGTAGAAGACAAGCGTAAGATATAATCAAACAACACATAGACATATTGATTGATTTGAAAGAGTACTTATCTCCAATTGAACATGAAAGATTCAAAGGGTTGAAACCCTTGAAAAAGCTGGAAAATTCGGACTAGGGTTTTTCCCTCAAAGTTGCACACTAATGAATGAAATTTGGAAAACTATATATAGATTTTACAGGGTGACGGCGTCATGTATTGGATGGTGACGGCGTCATGTATTGGATTGTGACGCCGTCAACTCACCGCCTTAATAGAAATTGTATTGCCTAGATCTGATTTTGACCCCGTCATGTATAAAAATCTTCTGGGCCATCATGTACAAATGGACACTGACGGCCTTGGTGACGCCGTCAGGTCCTATGCTTGAAAACACTCTGGACCGTCACGTGAATTTTCCACTTCCACCTCTTTTGTAACTCTTGATGCCGTCATGTAGAGAGTTGTGACGCCGTCAGGTACTGTTCCTAGCAAGGAAAATTAAGACTTTGCCGTTTTCTTCACTTTTATGCTCCAAAAACGTCCAAAATGCTTCCTTTTCCAGATTTCTCTCCAAAAGTACCTAAAATGACAAAAGGAACGATTTAGGGCAATATTTGATCAAATAATCTCGAATTCGGGCTTAAATGACCCCTTAAAAGTGGTTTACTTTTCGCCTTATCAAATACCCTTACACTTGAGATTTGCTTGTCCTCATGCAAATGCGCTTTTATTCTGATCAAAATACAAGTTAGGGTCATTTAACACTAATATAAAAGTAATTACAATAAATAATCGTTCCACTAAAAACCAAAGACAAGCACGGATGTCCTACACTAGCACCTCACAAATAGTATTTTGATACTCACATCTCTCGGGTGTAATAAAGTATATATTACAATATAGAAATGGAAAACATCTCTCACTACCTGTCATTGCCAAATAGATTACCATAGGCTTGAGAAAGGATCAAACCTCCACCACTTGGCGTAAGCACCTAGGATAAACTATCAAAGAGGTCTTTTAAAGGGTTATAACATTAGGTGTAGGGATATGGAATACACGGTTTTGTTGGATAAAGGCAATATTTACTGGTGGCGAGTTAATCATCTTGGTTAATTACATGTACAATACGGCGTTGCTAAGCCAAGACTAGACTCGACTTAAGCTAATGAATAAAATAACAAAAACATAAAACAAACATAGAATGAAACGGGATGGTAGTCCGTATGTTTTTTTTTTTCTATTTTTTTTTCTTTTTCTTGATTTTTTCGATTTTTTCTCGTTTTTTTTTTTTTTTTTTTTTTTTTTTTGCATACACTCTTACCCTACCATCCAAAATAATATATCATAGGGAATGTACATTCCCCTTACACTTGAATTTTTACATACTTTACAATAAACTAATCTAATTACTCGAATCAAGATAATCAAAACACTTCGAGTACTTTTAAGATTAACGCACATACGGGGGTAATAATTTGATGTTCTTCCCCATTACTCCATAACATAAGTACTTCACCCATGAGTCCCAATCGTCCCAAAACAATATGTACAAGATATGACTCGACTTAGCAACCATGATCAATTAGATAATTAACTAAGGGTTTAAACATGTAACAATAAAGCACTAAAGATGAGTGCATACACGGAAGGCTAAGGCGATTTGGTTGCAGTTTCTTTTTCTTTAGTTTTGGGCTCCGCAACAGTAGCCTATAACCTATAATAGATATAGATGCAATAGAAAGCCTAGCTAGTTAGGAGTATGAGCTACTGGTAAAGGATCCTGTTCTGTAGGGTCAGTCTGTCTCTCGTCGTCAAAGCTCCTCGACTACGATTTTTCCCTGCAAAAGTTTTTCAAAGAATCTCCTAAGAGAAGAAAGATGAAAGACAGTCAATTCATAGAAAAAGAATGCATTCGGAGGATGTTCGATAGCTTTTTCTCACTTTGTTGAGACTCATGTGGTCTTTCCACCTATCTCTCCCATGTTGCCTAGGACAATGGTTCCAAAATGATAAATCATTGAGCGAGTGCCTAAATCACTAGCCGCTAGAAGATAGGACCCCATTAGGTCGAATCTATTTCGTTTGATTCCGAACATGGCCTGCGAATCGTACTCGTGCTATTTTCTTTCTTCCAACAACTACAACTCAGTAGATAAAGAAGGACTCGATTAGTATGACTCTATATACGGATCGACTTGGTCTTGGTGAAGTGTTCCAGAACAAGCCCCATGGCTAACATCCTCTAACGAAACTCTCTTTCTTCTTGTCTATCTTTGCTAAGGCCTGGACGATGGGTGGGTTGTAACAAATTCTTCCTTTAAGTAAAATGCTTAAAGTTAGAAACGAAAAAGATAGGCTCGGAGGGGTGTACTAGGGGTTTCGTGTACTAAAAATGAGTACAACGCTAAGGTGTGGGAAAAATTAATTGACTTTACTAGCCAAGTAATATAACTTAAATGGTCAAGTAATTATGATACGGGTTTAACACAAGGGTGATCCTAATGCCTCTTATCATGTAGTAAATCCTACTACACGAATGTAGTCTCACTAGCGATCTCGAGATGCATCACTAACGCAAGTTCTAGAATCTAAATGCTACCGGTACACTCATAAGCACTAATAATGAATGCTTTTCCTATTAAATCTAAAGGCGAACCTCATATTTGGGTGGAAAATTTTTCTGAATGGTACAGTTTTGTGCTAGTCATACAACTCCTATCCATGAGACGCTTGCTAAGGCTAAAGTTTCACTCCCAAATATTGTAAAAAATTTTAAATTTGGCGCTAAAATTACACTAACAAGTATTTCTCTTAGTTTTATTACTCACCTACCATCAAACAAAAAAACTCAAGAAAGTAAAACATGTAAAAGAATGAAAACAAATACTCCCCTGATTCGTTCGGTGTGGATAGTGTGTCAACAAGGTTAGATCTTCCTCCAAGAAAATGAACATTCAAAGCTTCCCTTCCAGAAAATAAATCATCTTCTTGTGATATATAACCTGTTAAACATGAGAAAACAAACAAGGCAACCTCGCGTAAAATCAGCAGCAATCTATATATACAAACCAATCCTAGAAAACAATGTAAGATATAATGCTTGTGGAATGAATGTTTGCAGATTTACTGGAGTTTATAAAACTAAAGAATTAACAAAAACTTTAACACTCCGTTAGAAAAACAAAACTCGCAAAATTTCCATAATTTTACACATGACGCCGTCAGGAGTTAACTCCTGACGCCGTTTGAAGTGACCTACAGAAATCTTTTCGTTAAGTTTTCGAAAAATTTCTAGAAAAACTTATGTCCTACTTCCTGGAAAATCTTGCAAAACATCATTATGACTCGATACAAGCATTTGACTCTAACAAATACTAATATACATGTTCATTTAATATTGTGGCGAATCAAGATCAATTTCGTTCTTATAAACAAATTTGGAGTTTCCCCTTACACTTAGCTTTTGCAAAATACCTTTATATGAAGTTAAGACGAAGTTAAATGACAAAATAAAGTATTTTCACAATTTAGTTGAAACATGATCTACCAACAATAAAAATAAAACATGCATACGGAAGCAAATAACAATCAAACAAAAAAAAATCACACAAAACATGGGTTGCCTCCCAAGAAGCGCTTTTCTTTATTTACGAGTCTTGTACCTAGACTCAAGGTCATGGGCTATCCTATATGTGTGAGCTCCTCGTTGAGGACATCTTTGGGATCGAACTTGGGTTTCAATTTCTTATCGGTTTTCTTGGTACGGTATGACCTCTCAAGCTTTTCTCCATCCGGATCATATAAAATCATCTTCATATGCCATGATCCATCACCTTCCTTAGGTGGCTTGTCCCACTTCCATTTACACTTATCCCCTTCCCTTTTCCACTTGTTCATCTCTATGTTGATAGGCATTACGCTTAAGAACTCAATCATTTTCCTAAAGACTAGGGCATCCTCAAAAGGGTCTAGTTCCTCATCTCTAGCTATGAGTTGTTCCACCGAATGTGTTTTATCGATGAAACCTTTTTCTAGATAAAATGGGCGTTGAGGTCCTATAAATTTCTTTCTATCCAAGGCCCATATCTAGATGGTTTCCTATTCATCTCTACCCAATGTGGTGTCGGTTCATCCTCACAATCGTAGCTATGCTTCTTAACATCATAAACCGACCAAGTCTCACCCTCTCCTACCGCTATCTTAGACTCCTTACAATCTATCATTGCAGTAGCGGTTGCTAAAAATCCTCTTCCTACTAACAAGGGGCATGTAGTATCACTAACCATATCTAGGGCGTGAATCCGCTAAAATAGTTAACTTTCCTACGTGAACAACTACATCCTTGATCATTCCAACCGGGTGGGCAATACTTCCATCCGCTAGACCAATTAGTACTTCCGTCTCCTCTAACTTTCCTAGCTTAAGAGTGGTGAAAAGGGATTAGGGAATCAAGTTGAGGCTTGATCCTAAGTCGGCTAGTGTGTCAAAAGCTTTGGATCTTCCTATCTTATAAGGCAAAACAAATATACCCGGAGCATCAAGCTTCTTAGGCAGCTTGTTTTGAACGAAGGCGGTCCCATTTTTACCCAATTTAAATTTCTCATATTTTTCTAGGAGGGCACTATAGTCGGGAGCACGGGCTAAGACATCAATGACGGGACGTTCAAGGTGGAGCTCCTTGAATTCATCGTCAAGGTCTTGTGTAGGAGGTGTTTCAACTATGTTATTGACCGGTTTGATATCGGATGTTTCATTCAATTGGTCCTTTGAAGAATTTGGGTTTGCTTGAAACACGTGCTCATTGCTTTGACTGAATAGTACTATGGACAAGAAGTAGGTGACGGAACCGATGATATGGCATTAACGTTTAGTTTCGGGTTCTTAACCGTGTCACTTGGGAGTGCTCCCATTTCTCGGTCATTGAGAACTTTCAACAATGTATCGATTATGGTGGTCATCTCGCTTTGCTTTTGTTTGAAATCGGCTTCAAACTTAGATATGCGAGCTTCTTGAGATGCCATAAACTTGGACATCAACCCTTCAAGATTTTTGGTACTACCTGATGAGGCGAAAAATGATCCGTTTTTAGGGGGTCATTTAAGCCGGAATTGGAATTTAATTGATCAAATATTGCTCTAAATCGTTCCTTTTGTGATTTTAGGTACTTGGGGAGTGAATTCTGTAAAAGGAAGCATTTTGGACTTTTTTGGAGCATAAAAGTGAAGAAAACGGAAAAGTCTTGATTTTCCTTGCTGGGAACAGTACCTGACGGCGTCAGGAGCAAAATGGATGACGGCGCAGAGAAAACGTGACGGCGTCAGATTAAGGGCGTCAAGAGTAAATTTGGTGACGGCCTGGAACAAGATTACACATGACGGCGTCAGATCTAGATCTAGGCAATCCGAGAAGATTATTGGCGGCGAGATGACGGCGTCAGAATTTTACTCTTGACGCCGTCACCTCATGAAATCTATAAATACTTTTCTAATTTTCATTCATTAGGAGAGGAACTTGTGTGGAGAATTTTAGGGCCGAACTTTATAAACCCTAGCTCGTTTGTAACAGTATTTTCAAGGGTTTCACCCCTTGAAACCCTTCATGTTCAATTGAGATAAGTTTTCTTTCAATTCATTCAATATGTCTATGTGTTGTTTGATTATATGTTACGCTTGTCTTAATTTTAACATGTTAGGCTAGATCTTTTGTGTGTTTGCTTAGATGTAATGAAACCTAGATGTTGATTATAGATTGATTGCTTGTTTATAGTTGTAATGGATGAATGATTTCAATGTTAGGCTTAAGAAAACAGGCAGATCTCCATTGTGTAACTTGCTTGAACGTCTTAAGAAACATGAACCGATGTGTACTAGGTTTTTATGGTTATATTTAATGCATGAGCGAATTCTAGTGATCCCATGTTAGGAGCTTCTTGCAGGCTCGACATAAGAGTGAAGTATGAGCTTATAGAATTGGGGAAGTAAGTACGCCACCCCATGATTGGTATTAAGGAATATAACCCGTCATCCACGCAACTGTAACAAGTAATTAACCTGTAAAAGATATCTAGGGAGTAGTGAAATCTAAGTAAACACAATTCTCCCGTATATTGTTCACACCACTAGTTTAATTAGTTTTATTTTCATTTTTGTTATTTTATTTTGATTGCATCTTAGTTATTGGGTTAGTTGACTAGCAACTAATTCCGCCCTTCCTTCCAATACCCGAGATTTTTAATTGCTTTTATAAAATATAAAAAAATACAAAAAGAATCATCCCTCACCTCTAGACCTAGTTCTTAGGTTTTCTAATCCTAGCGACACTATTCCTGAGTTGAACGATCAATCCCCCGGTACTTGTCACTATACTATACTACAACGATCAGGTACACTGCCTGGTGGGGGTTGTAAGCTTCTCGAGATCCCTCGAGAGGTAAAGCCTGGTGCAATTCCCACGCATTATAACGGAGTCTTAAAGTTTTTGTTAATTCTTTAGTTTTATAAACTCCAGGAAATCTGCAAACATCATTCCACAAGCATTATATATAGATTGCCGCCGATTTTACGCGAGGTTGCCTTGTATGTTTTCTCATGTTTAACAGGTTATGTTTGACAAGAAGATGATTTATATTCTGGAAGGGAAGCTTTGATTGTTCATTTTCTGTGAAGAAGATCTAACCTTGTTACCATACTATCCATACCGAGCGAATCAGGGGAGTATTTGATTTCATTCTTTTACCTATTTTACTTTTACAATCTTTACTTGAACATTGGGGCGCAATGTTCATCCTAAGTGTAAGGGGAGGGTAAAATGATGATACCTCATAGGATACACTTTCGCTTGAGTTTGTTTGTTTGATGGTAGGTGTGTAATAAAACTATGAGAAATACTTGTTAGTGTAATTTTAGTGCCAAATTTAAATTTTTTTACAACATTTAGGAGTGAAACTTTAGCCATAGCAAGCGTCTCATGGATAGGAGATTGTATGACTAGCACAAAACCGTATCATTTAGAAAAATTTTCCACCCAAATATGTGAGGTTCGCCTTTAGATTTAATAGGAAAAGAATTTACTATTAGTGCTTATGAGTGTACCGGTAGCATTTAAATTCTAGAACTTGCGTTAGTGATGCATCCCGAGACCGCTAGTGAGACTACATTCGTGTGGTAGGATTTACTACATGATAAGAGGCATTAGGATGACCCTTGTGTTAAACCCGTATCATAATTACTTGACCATTTAAGTCATATTACTTGGCTAGTTAAGTCAATTAATTTTTCCCACACCATTAGCGTTGTACTCATTTTTAGTACACGAACCCCCTAGTACACCCCTCCGAGCCTATATTTTCGTTTCTAACTTTATGCATCTTACTTAAAGGAAGAATTTGTTACACCCCACTTAAATGTACAACCAAATCGCCTTAGCCTTCCGTGTATGCACTCATCTTTAGTGCATTATTGTTATTTGTTTAAACCCTTAGTTAATTATCTAATTGATTACATGGTTGCTAAGTCGAGTCATATCCTTGTACATATTGTTTTGGTACGATTGGAACTCATGGGTAAAGTACTTATATTATGGAGTAATGGGGAAGAAAATCATTTTATTACCCCTATATATACGCTAATCTTAAAAGTACTCCAAGTGTTTTGATTATCTTAATTCGAGTCATTAGATAGTTTATTATAAAGTATGTAAAAATTCAAGTGTAAGAGGAATGTTCATTCCCTATGATGTATTATTTTGGATGGTAGGGTAAAAGTGTATGCAAAAAAAATAAAAATAAATAAAATAAAATAAAAAATAAAAAAAATCGAGAAAATTAAGAAAAAGAAAAAAATAGAAAAAGAAAAGAGAAAAAACATACGGACTACCATCCCGTTTCATTCTATGTTCATTTTATGTTTTTGTTATTTTCATTTATTAGCTTAAGTCGAGTCTAGTCTTGGCTTAGCAACGCCATTATGTACATGTAATTAACCAAGATTATTAACTCGCCACCAGTAAAGATTGCCTATATCCAACAAAACCGTGTATTCTATTTCCCTACACCTAACATTACAACCCTTTAAAAGACCTTTTTGATAGTTTATCCTAGGTGCTTACGCCATGTGGTGGAGGTTTGATCCTTTCCCAAGCCTATGGTAATCTATTTTGCTATGACAGGTAGTGAGAGATGTTTTCCATTTCCATATTGTGATATATACTTTATTACACCCGAGAGATGTGAGTATCTAAACACTATTTGTGAGGTGCTAGTATATGACGTCCGTGCTTATCTTTGGTCTTTAGCGGAACGATTATTTGTTGTAATTACTTTTATATTAGTGTTAAATGACCCCTAACTTGTATTTTAACTAGAATAAAAGCGCATTTGCTTGAGGACAAGCAAATCTCAAGTGTAAGGGTATATGATGAGGCGAAAAATGATCCGTTTTTAGGGGGTCATTTATGCCGGAATTGGAATTTAATTGATCAAATATTGCTCTAAATCGTTCCTTTTGTGATTTTAGGTACTTGTGGAGTGAATTCTGGAAAAGGAAGCATTTTGGACGTTTTTTGAGCATAAAAGTGAAGAAAACGGCAAAGTCTTGATTTTCCTTACTGGGAACAGTGCCTGACGGCATCAAGTAGGAAAAGATGACGGCGTCAGGAGCAAAATGGATGACGGCCCAGAGAAAACGTGACGGCTTCAGATTAAGGGTGTCAAGAGTAAATTTGGTGACGGCCTGAACAAGATTACACATGACGGCGTCAGATCTAGATCTAGGCAATCCGAGAAGATTATTGGCGGCGAGATGACGACGTCAGAATTTTACTCTTGACGCCGTCACCTCATGAAATCTATAAATACTTTTCTAATTTTCATTCATTAGGAGAGGAACTTGTGTGGAGAATTTTAGGGCCAAACTTTATAAACCCTAGCTCGTTTGTAACAGTATTTTCAAGGGTTTTCACCCCTTGAAACCCTTAATGTTCAATTGAGATAAGTTTTCTTTCAATTCATTCAATATGTCTATGTGTTGTTTGATTATATGTTACGCTTGTCTTAATTTTAACATGTTAGGCTAGATCTTTTGTGTGTTTGCTTAGATGTAATGAAACCTAGATGTTGATTATAGATTGATTGCTTGTTTATAGTTGTAATGGATGAATGATTTCAATGTTAGGCTTAAGAAAACTGGCAGATCTCAATTGTGTAACTTGCTTGAACGTCTTAAGAAACATGAACCGATGTGTACTAGGTTTTTATGGTTATATTTAATGCATGAGCGAATTCTAGTGATCCCATGTTAGGAGCTTCTTGCAGGCTCGACATAAGAGTGAAGTAGGAGCTTATAGAATTGGGGAAGTAAGTACGCCACCCCATGATTGGTATTAAGGAATATAACCCGTCATCCACGCAACTGTAACAAGTAATTAACCTGTAAAAGATATCTAGGGAGTAGTGAAATCTAAGTAAACACAATTCTCCCGTATATTGTTCACACCACTAGTTTAATTAGTTTTATTTTCATTTTTGTTATTTTATTTTGATTGCATCTTAGTTATTGGGTTAGTTGACTAGCAACTAATTCCGCCCTTCCTTCCAATACCCGAGATTTTTAATTCCTTTTATAAAATATAAAAAAATACAAAAAGAATCATCCCTCACCTCTAGACCTAGTTCTTAGGTTTTCTAATCCTAGCGACACTATTCCTGAGTTGAACGATCAATCCTCCGGTACTTGCCACTATACTATACTACAACGATCAGATACACTGCCTGGTGGGGGTTGTAAGCTTCTCGAGATCCCTCGAGAGGTAAAGCCTAGTGCAATTCCCACGCATCAATACCATAGTTATTGGAAGGATTGTTGTTGAAAGTACAGTTAGAGGGTGGACCGTTTGGTTGGTAACGATTAGGTGAATTGGAAGAATTGTTTTGGGGCATATTTTGGTTTTGTTTCCACCTAAGGTTCCGGTGATTTTTTCAAAAAGGGTTGTAGGAATCATTGTAAGGGTTTGGCTCGGGTTTAAAAGTTTACCACTTATCTCCCGCTTCGTCGGTACGCGAGGATGCGTAATCCGCAAAAGCTTGTCCGGGGAGTTCCACGCAATCACAAGTGTCATGGGGACCACTACATAATTCGCATGAAGAAGTGATTTTATTCACTTGGCTTGAAGGCTTAGGAGCTTCGTAAGATTTCATGAGAAACTTGACTTGGTCGTCAAGATCCATGATCCTACGGTCGGGAGTGCTAGAGTTGTTCGAAGGCAAAGATATTGCCTTGACCGTTTTGTTCAAATCACGGGGATCATTCCAACTTTTGTTGTCATAAAGAGCAAGATCTTCTATGAGTTCCCATGATTCTTCCGCACTTAGATCACGTAGCTTGCCACCGGCCGATTGGTCAATGGTTCGCTTTGTGGAGAGATCGATATGGTCATAGAAGATTTGGACTTGGAGCCAAAGATCTATGCCATGATGAGGGACTTTTTGGAGTAAGTCCTAGAAACGAGTCCATGCTTCATATAGAGTTTCACCTTGACGTTGTTGGAACATCAAGATATCATTTCTAAGTTTGGTAGTTCTCCCCGGTGGGAAAAATTGAGCAAGGAAACGAGTGGTGAGATCATCCCATGAGGTGATGGATCCCGCGGGTAAACATTCAAGCCATTGACTAGCTTGATCACGTAGAGAGAATTGGAATAGGCGTAATCGGGTCGACTCTCTAGTCACAACATCAAGGTCTATGGAATCTACGATTTTAAAGAAATCCTTGAGATGTTGATTAGGATCTTCGGAACGAAGTCCATGAAATGCACATCCGCTTTGCACCAATCGGATGGTGTCGGATCGCAAGGGGACACGTTGGCTCCTTTAGTGAGCTCAATAGTGTTTCGATAGCCTTGGTGGCTAGGTCGGGAGTACTCTCCTAAAGTTCGGGGCCTAGGAGGTTGGTTTGCTAGTGGTGGGTTTTGTGGGTGGTTTTGTTGTGGTGGGTTGATGGGTTCAAAGATGTTACCACCTTCCATGATGTCAGATGGTAAAGGTTACGAACAAAGACACGAAGAAAAGAAAACCTACAAATAAAAATAAAATCTTACTAGAAAGGAATCTAGCAAGTAGACCTAATAAAAAAAATCCTAACCTAGACAATAACTATTCCCCGGGCTGCGGCGCCAAAAACTTGATGCATGGGATTGCACCCTCATAAAAGGTTTTACCTCTCAAGGGATCTTGAGAAGCTTACAACCCCCACCAGGCAGTGTACCTGATCGTTGTAGTATAGTATAGTGACAAGTACCGGGGGATTGATCGTTCAACTCAGGAATAGTGTCGCTAGGATTATAAAGTCTACTAAACTAGGTCTAGAGGTGAGGGATGATTCTTTTTGTATTTTTATATTTTTATGGAAAGCAAGTAAAAATCTCGTGTTTTGAAGGAGTGGGCGTAATTAGTTGCTAGGCAACTAACCCAAATAACTACAAATGCAATCAAAATAAAATAACAAAAATGAAAATAAACTAATTATACTAATGTGGTGTAACAATAATGAAGAAAGTTGTGTTTACCTAGGTTTCATTACTCCATAGATATCTTTTACAGGTTGATAGCTTGTTGCAATTGCATGGATGACGGGTCATATTCCTTAATACTAGTCGTAGGGCCGTGTACAATATTCCCTAACTCTATAGGATCCTACTTCACTCCTAAGTCGAGCCGTTAGAAGCTCCTAACATGGGATCATTAGAATTCTCCTACACATTAAATACAACCAAAAATCGTAGTACACCTTCAATCATGTTTCTTAAGACGTTCAAGCAAGTTACCAATGGAAGTCTGCCAGTTTTCTTAAGCCTAACATCGAATACAATCATCCGTAACAATTATAAACAAACAATCAACCCATAATTAACATCTAGGTTTCACTACATCTAAGCAAACACAAAAGAAATCTAGCCTAGCATGTTAAATAGAAGACAAGCGTAAGATATAATCAAACAACACATAGACATATTGATTGATTTGAAAGAGTACTTATCTCCAATTGAACATGAAAGATTCAAAGGGTTGAAACCCTTGAAAAAGCTGGAAAATTTGGACTAGGGTTTTTCCCTAAAAGTTGCACACTAATGAATGAAATTTGGAAAGCTATATATAGATTTTACAGGGTGACGGCGTCATGTATTGGATTGTGACGCCGTCAACTCGCCGCCTTAATAGAAATCGTATTGCCTAGATCTGATTTTGACGCCGTCATGTATAAAAATCTTCTAGGCCGTCATGTACAAATGGACCCTGACGGCCTTGGTTACGCCGTCAGGTCCTATGCTTGAAAACACTATGGACCGTCATGTGTATTTTCCACTTCCACCTCTTTTGTAACTCTTGACGCCGTCATGTAAAGAGTTGTGAAGCCGTCAGGTACTGTTCCTAGCAAGAAAAATTAAGACTTTGCCGTTTTCTTCACTTTTATGTTCCAAAAACGGCCAAAATGCTTCCTTTTCTAGATTTCTCACCAAAAGTACCTAAAATGACAAAAAGAACGATTTAGGGCAATATTTGATCAAATAATCTTGAATTCGGGTTTAAATGACCCCTTAAAAGTGGTTCACTTTTCGCCTCATCAGCTACACTTAATTGACAAATAATTGTATTTCGTGTTTTGTAGCCCAGATCATATGAAAGGGGTAAATTTTATGTATTAACCTACATAAAAAAAGTATTGAATCTTCGTCTAATTACACATGAAGTGTGATTATGTAGGTGGTTAAAAAAAAAAAAAAAAAAAAAAAAAAAAAAAAAAAAAAAAAAAAAAAGCCCTAGTGAATAGCAATTGAGATTATATAAAATTTTAATTTTTTCTGGTGACTATAGATATGCATATACAGTGGCTATTGCGGTTTTGATTTTACGATAGTTGGTGTTTTGATTTGGGTTTTTCAGTTGTTGTTTGTTCACGATCACTTTTGCTTGTATTATTACCATCGGAAATTCACATCGTATATATATTGTTGATATATCTCTACTACAGCTTGTTCATCTTTGGTGTTGGGATCCACTTTGGTGAGGCATGTTTCACAAGAACAAATTTGTGTTTTGTTTATGGCATATCTTATTTATATGAGAAAATAATTCATGTTGTTTGGCTTTATCCTTTACAGCAGAACATCTAGGCTACGGCGAGTTATGAGAATTGGCAAGGTTACATTAGCTTTTGCAATGACATTTCGCTTCTTTTTCATGTTTGAATGGACTCATTCTTATATGAATTGGTGAGTGGGTTTTACTCGTATCTTCAAGTTTAATGGAAGATCTAGTACATTTTATCATTAATTTATGTGTGAAGACATGGATATATTTTACACCACTTTGTTGTTTTTTCATTGTGCAAAATGATTGGACTGACCGCACTCGTTGAGGTAGATTGAAGCTTAGTTGACCTATTTACTTTCAATATTTTCTAGCAAATTTACTGAAGTTTCACATTTCTTCAGTTCTGCCTAGATGATAATGTGGCTTCTCGCAGTCGGTCTTTTCACATTTTAATTTTGTCACAGTTTGTCATCTCTCTAACTTCACATAAAGATTCAATTGAATGTATCAAGCTCTTATATAGGTATTTATTTTTTAGAGATATGTGAGTATGTGTATGTGGGGCCTGAGTGTGGGGGATGGGATCAAGGTCAATATTTTTGCCTAATTGTCACTAGAATGGCAATTATAAACCATTACTTATGAGTGGGTCGATTCATGATCTAGATGTAAGATTATCCGATTTGGCCAATAATATTGGCGAGGAGTAATCCATGGTAATGTCCTACCATTTTGGTAATGTAAATATTTTGGTAAACATGATATTGCCTATGAAACAATGATTTTACCAACACTCTTTACTTATACTAGTATATGTACTTTTGACAATAGGTGGATTCGGATCATAAGGCAAGGATGTCTTCAAAGACGTTCACTTGGCAACAATGATATTTTTCTTATAGGAATTTTTGTACAATGACTTAGCTTATTATTCTTCCTTGATTTATGTATGATTGTTAGATTATTTCTTCTGAATGACAATATATGTTGTATAGATACTAGCAGGGTCCCCGCGCGATTCAGCTGCGGGCACCCTGTAATTTAATTTTTTCGATTAATAATTTATTTTATTTGTACGTTTTTTGGCAATAGCTTTACTGATTAGTTGTTTATGGCAAAAGTTTGATGAAATTTTGCTTTGTTTGTATAATTTTATTTATTATTTATTTTATGTTTTTGTTTAGTAGTTTACTTGGTTTGTACAATATGTGAACATATTTTAGTTTATTATGTTCTTTTTGACAATAAATTTACGGATATCAAAAATTTCGTTTAGCTCGTGTCCGTTCGGGCTCGAGCCCATTTGACCCGTGCCCGTTCGGGCTCGAGCCCATTTGGCCCATTGCCCGTTCGGGCTTAAAAATTTATATAATATGTTTTATTATTTGTATTAGTGACATTTAATGCAGGAATTGTGTTTAAGTTGGTTGTACAATATGCTTGATAATTTGTATTTCTTATGTAATGGATGTTTTAATAAGTGTATTTATTGACTATTTAATTAATTGTATTTAATATACATAATTTTCAATTTTAAGTCATTAATTTTAAACTTTAATGGTAAAAACAAAGTGGTGTGTACTTTAAGCTTCTAAACTTGTAAATGTCTAATTATATTTAATTTATGGTATTAATTGTCGAATTGTGTTTGAATAACTTGTACTTTAAGCTTCTAAACTTATAAGGCTTAATTTTAAGTATTCTGATTATAGTAGTCCTTTATGCATTATAAGATAGTTAGATGTTGCAACTTTTGTATAGTAAGTGATTAATTTGAATGGTAATGATTTCTTGATTTATTTGTAGTAATTATTGCTTCATATTTGTGTGCAAAATGACATTGATCAATATTATATTTGGTACATGATTTAACTAAACACGGGAAAATATCTTTCATAACATCAAATTTGGTTTTAACAAAGCACTTATGTGTTAGGACCCTTTTCTTGGTACTAAAATAAGACTTTATCCATTATGTTTTTGTCCTATGAAAATGTGTGTTAAGACCCAATAAAAGTGTCCCAAAACAAAAAAATAGGTAAGCATATATTAACACCTAATAGCATCCTATAATGTGGTCTATTAGGACGCCATTTGGTCGCATAACCATTTTTATCGGACCAAATAATTAGTTTTAAAATGTTCGAGTTTATTAAGACGCCAATAAGTGCCCTAAATATCTATTATAACCCCTTCCTATGTGACACTTTTATTTTGATCCTATTAGGTTAAAGGTCCTATAAACTATTTTTATAAGACACTAAGGGGACTGGCAACCTTTCGGCAAATGGACCTCGGCAAAGCTTGCCGATCGGCAAGACGGGCTGCCACCCTTTCGGCAAGTCCAAATCGGTGCCACAATCGGTATGTATCACCGATTCGGTGTGATCTTTTCCAAGACAAAAGGAGATGTTGGCATTGAATTTAAAAGGGAGACGTTGGGCTTTATTAAATTATATAATTAAATAAAATTTAATGCTTGAGAGGACCAAGATTGCCACTTAAAATCCATGTTGAGTCATGATTAGACATGAAATTTGTTGTGACCTTATTATTGGTTGATTTTAGTTAATGTTGAGGCAAGGTGTGACAAGTTTGACACCCCTAACAGGCGTCCTATAAGGACCCATTTCTTGTAGTATGATCTTGGGTACAATTCTAAAAGTTAAAGTAAAGCAGTAAAGGTACCTGCTTATGCAATTTTCATCTCTAGCTTCTTGCTAAAGTTTTTATTAAATTGCACCGTTACAAAAAACAGTAGACATACCAAACACAATGAAAATGAAATCTCTTGCATTACAAATTTGTCTCATTTCTTTCCCATTTAGACCTCGCAAAATTTACTAAAAGCGAAATCTCTTGTATAGCCTTGACATCCACGCCATTCCTTATAAGTTGCGGACAGAGCAACCAACCAAAGGTAACAACCACAAACGCTATCGTAATTGGCCATGTCACCCCCCAGTGCAACTGGAACCTACCTTTAGCCGCCTTCTTAACTGCCACCTCGGTTGCAGTACACACTCCATATAGTACAAAGAGACACGTCACCTCCCATGTAGGCTGAACACGTGTCATATATAAGAACATCAACTCATGCATTATACCTGATACAAAAAATGTAACGAAAATACCAAACATCTGGCCCTTCAGCTGACCGAGAATCGGGTCCCACTTCTTGCGAATCGGATTGTAAACTGCATGTCGAAGGATGCTTGAAGACATGAGATTCCATCGACGTCCCCAATAATCTTGAAGTGATGTAGCTAGGTAAGGTTCATTGAATTGTGGTTCGATCTCAAAGTCGAATCCGAGATAAAACTTAACAAATAAAGCTGCCATAGCGAAACCTAACTCAATACCAAGGTGAAAATATAAAAAGTAAAGAACATTAAACACATTGTGGTGTAAATAACCTTTATATTGATACGAATAAATAGTTATAGCAAGAATCACTGCCTTAAAAGCTAACACAATTGGTTTATGTGATGGCGGCATTTTTTTAACGGATTTTTTAGGATTTATTGGAAAGAGAGCAGTGGATACGAAAACGAGGAATGGTAAACGGGGTTTAGAAGCTAAAGGGCCACGGTTAAAGGCCAAGAGCAGGAGTTTAAAATTAGCGAGCCATGCAAGGCAGAAGAAGGTGGCAAAGGTAAAATGGACAGTGGAGAGTTGAAGCGGAAGGATGAAAAAGGTTGCGATGATGGGAAGAATTGAAAGTAACCTCGGGATGTCATTGGATATCCGTACTGGAATCAAGTAACAATAAGAGATGGAGAAAATAGCGAAAAACAATACTCTGATGAATGTGTGGAGTTCATCAATAGTTTCCATTTTTTTCTTTCCTTTTAAAACGGCTGCAGTTTCTTATTTTTTATAAGCTTGAAAACGTTGATCAGTGTAATCTAGAGTCCCTTTGGAAAGCATTTATATGCACCATTTGGTGCTATTTCAAACCATTTATGAATAACCAACAAGTATTGGGTCATTTACTCCCAGCTAAATAACTGTACTGGCATGGCAGTACCATGGATTCACATTTCACAATGTCATAAATACAAGATTTAAGATAATTTATTAATATACCAAACTTTATTAAGATAATTTACATACCAAAGTTTATTATACAGTACCAAACTTTTTTTCCTCTTTGTAATTGGTGTCTGTCTGTATACATGTGAGATGTTGAGAATAAGGTACATATGAGTAAAATGTTGTTTCTTTATCATCCTGAATCAACCATATATCTTCATTACAATAAATGACCTTTTCACCCTTTATGTAATTTTGAACGAACAAATGCTACTTTTATTATATTTAAAAAAGGAATAGATAATGAACTTATGAAATGCTAAATAAATAGCACACAAACAGTGATGCTGTGATGGAACGAAACTTGGAAAGAAAAACAGTGTAGATTGGCAGGGACACCTCAACCCTGTGTACCATAATTGTACCCATCAACCTTACCCAGCAAAGGTTTGATGCCCGTGAAATACCTCCACCCAAAACCCAACCATGCTGCGGAACGGAATCGAACACGCGTCATTTGTTGGATCAAGACATCACATGGTTGGGCCCAGGCTTCTAAGGTAGCTGGTGGCCAACTGCACTAGGCAGTTGGTTGATATCATTAGAGCTTGTTGTCCCCAAATTAGGACTTCCCGGTTGGTCACCTAACCCGGTACTACTCTCAAATAGGTTCGCTTAACTTAATAAGCTTCACCCAGTGGACCACAAAGCCTGATGATGGAACGAAACTTCAACAATGCTTAAAATTGCATAAAGATATATTAAACGTGAAAACAATAATAGATGATGGTAGAGGTGCAAAAAAAACGGTTAATGAACCGAAATGGAGAAAAAAACCGAACCTGGTTTTCCAAAAAAACGGTTATTGGGTAAACCGGTTATACAAGACCTGGCAGTTTGTAACCGGTTTTGTTTTTTTATGGCCGACCGGTTTGAAAACTGGTTATAACCGAACCAGACACGTGAACCGGTTTTGAAACCGATTTTAAACAGGTTTTGGACAACTTTTTTTTTACTACGAGTAGTATTTTGCCCCATTATGACAACTTTTGCAGCCCCTAGTACTAGCTTACTTGCTTTTAAACTGCATGACATGTAATATCTCGTCTCAGTGTGTTGGAAATTGTATTGAAAAAGTACTAGCCTACTGTTCTAATTTCAAAAAGATACAGTTATTTTGAAATTAACTTTTTCCCTTGCCCATACAATATAGACATATAAACATTCAATGAAAAAAATATATAAGAGGGTTGACAACACTTGTGGCATCATACCACTATCCCTCACTCTCAACCAATCCCCTTGTGTCACATCATTCACCCATTTTTTCCATCTCTCACCCTTTTTTTTGTTGGCATCACTTGTGGCACCACACCGCCATCCCTCACTTAATTTTTTTTTTTATTTTTTTTTAAATAAAACAAACTTTATTTTTTAGAATATGTAAAAATTAAAAAAAAACAACAATGTTCACATAACAAATATCAACCGGTTTAAAAAATGTAGCCCAAATGTTTTTAGTAGACCCAAAAAAATCCAACCCAAACTTTGTCAGCCCAATTGAAAAGTGTAGCCCAAAACTCATCCATCCATCCCTCACAGTGTCTTCTTCCTCCACTCATCCATCCCTCACAGTCACATACATAGCAACGGTTAAAAGAAATACATAGCAACGGTCAAAAAATATAAAAATTTCTCCCCCAAACGGTCAAATCACAACAGTCAAATCACTCCAACGTTCGAATTTTTTCCTCCTTCCCGTGCGTGAAGACTTCCCATGCCAGAAGCTTACCATGCGGTACCGTGGGGATGGCGGCGGTGTTCCCGCACGGTACCACGGTACCGTTCTCCTCTTACCGTGACCGTTGCCAACCCCCTAAGAATCCCAAGTACAAAAGTAACAGTGTTTACATTGGAAGTATACTAGACGAATACTCGTGCATAGCAACGGGATTTTATAACGACAGATCGTTTAGTGATAAAAGAAAGTTTATGCGTTATAAATGAAAAATAATAAAAGTTAGGGGTGGCAAATCTTGCCCAATTTGTAATTTTTGGACGATTTTTGACATTTTTTTAAAAATTTGGGGCGTTTTTTGCCCCCTTGCATTTATTTGATGAGCTCTTACAGGTAAAAGATAAAAACAGATATTATTAGATAGGCTTTCGAATCACACAATTCAACTTTCAAGCAATTACTCTCATTTTTTTTCCGACCAATTCACTTGTCACTGATAACTATAAAACATTCCAACTATTTTAATTTTAATTTATCTCATTTATTAACTATTTTATGCATAATTATTTAATACTCTAATTAATTGATAGATATATTTAATTAGTTGCATTTTTATTCATTTAATACTTTTTTTTTTAAGAAAAAATAATCAAATATAGTTAAGAATTAGATGCTTGATCTTTTTTTACAAGATGAATTAAAGGGGTTTTTAGGACTGTTTCGAATGTTTTTAATAGTTGAATTATAATTTGCTCGTTTTGGCCCGTTGTAACACCCCCAAAATTTGGTACAGCGGAAGACTCAACAAGCTTTCGGGGTGCTACGGGGATTGGTATCCAACACAAGACATAAAAGAACGAGATAAAGTAAACATAAGAAAAACGCAACCAAAACGGGGATTTAAAGTTTACATTTATCCCAACATCATTCAGAGTCAGGCCCAAAAGAAATAAACGTATGTCCACAATTAAATATCAGAGTTTTAGAAAAATAGATCCATAAACCAGGTGCCATAGCCGAGCCTTCCAATCTAAGCATCCAAATCGTCACTTAATTACCTGAGAAAACGTGCTAAAAGTCAGCTTTCGCTGGTGAGATCATAGGTTTTAATTCATAATCAATATAGTGGACATATACGCAAAACGCTTGCTAGCTAGACTAGGGATTCACAAAAAACCTGCGGATACCCTCCGCTCCAACATAATACACGGATACCCTCCGTAACAAACCTGCGGATACCCTCCGCTCCAACATAGATATTCGGGTAACTCCCGCAATATCATAAATACTCGGATAACCTCCGAAGTATGAATAACCTATAGGTGCACACTATAGTATCTAAATAAGCCAACCTTGAATAGTACACACGAAACTATGTGACTAAAGTTGACAATTCACCAATATCAAAATAAGCCAACATTGAATAGTACACACGAAAATATGTGACTAAAGTTGACTATACATCCTAGTCCATACGCATAGCAAGTTTTATAAAGAATATAAAAGCGATAATAGTCCACATAAAATAATTTGCACGTTTCTCACCTCAAGTATTGAAAACATAGTTCAAGAGTAAAAGTGGGGCTATGACTCACCTCAAGTCCAGAAATCAGCAATAAGAAATCGGTAGAAGTAAGACGTATAGTAACTCGAAGACGGCAACTACGGACTCGGCACGACCTAACAATATCAACTCGTTCAGAAATCATTTCCTCAAAATCGAATATTCCCAAACCCGAACGTATTCCATTTTATTTTCCGAAAATCCATTTCTCGTATTAGTTTGGAGTTTGGCATTTGGTATCCATACGGGTGGTGGGTCGACACAACTCGAACCAAGAAGCCACAACAAAAAGGAATAATAAACCATCTATAGGTCTAATATTAGCCCAATATATTATTTAAATAAATTATCGAAGTTTATCAAATCCGTCTATTTGGTAATCCCCCATATTTATTTACGTAATATACCGTTCCAAGATTATACCCAACCTAAAGCACATAGCACAAAGAATACTATATGGTATATATCGTAGTCCAATAAATTCCCTATATATATCGTCAAATTGGCCAAATTCCACGAGATACATAGTAATTTATTATCCTAATACATGTACCACAACCTATGGGCGTCGTGGGATACGATGCCCATTAATATACTCATTTTATATAGCCAGATAACTCGATTTAACCCGTCGATTAAATAAGTTACTAAGTTATAGAAAATGTTTATATTAATCGTCATATATCCGTGACAACACAAAAGTCACAAATATTAAACCACTTAGTTATAGAAAATGTTTATATTAATCGTCATATGCCCATTAATAATAACTCGATTTAACTCAAGTGACCACGACCCCGTATAACTTGATAGTTTTCCTCGTTATTTAAAAGATATTATTTTATTTAATATTTATTCAATGTCAAGAATTCCTCGTTATTTATAATATTTAATCATAATAACGCTCCCAATAATATTACACTACTCTTGTAGCATAATATTTATAGTCCCGTTATTGTTATAATATTACTCGTGATCTTGTTATTATTAGTATACGCATTTATATGTTTATATATACGTTATTCACGTCTATATATTTATATAAACGTTTATATTACCAATAATATTATTACGAGTTTTGTTATTTGCGTTTAATTATAAATAATTATCGAGTCATACGAAATGGTCACATGTTCGAGTCATCACTCTCGGCTCATTGTCCAAGTTCAAAAATAACATAATCTAGTCATAAATAAGTAATCCAACTCCGTCCAAAACAATCCCAATACACGTGCTACAACAATAGGGTCCGACTACGGCACCCGACTAACCTATCTCCGTCAATCTAAGTGACCGTCTCACAATCGGTCCCCACATTTACCACTTTCGTCAACACAACTCCAATATATACCACGAGTCCATATAACTCGCCATTCACTTCAACATAATATTAGTAATCACATTAATATTCGCCAAAAACATAAACCATCAAATATATATGCGACGCATATCAAAATACAAATTCATGGGTCGACCTACCAAGTCAAGCCCGAGTCAAAGCTTCACCACAACTCGTGTGGGTCCCACCCGAGACCTTTATGGTCTCGGATTAGCTCTAAACGAGCCAAACCAACCACACGACCCACTTGGGTTGTCGGCAAAAATTCCAAGCGACAACAAAGGTCATCAATGACCAAACAAGAATCGATCAAACATCAAAATAAAAATCCAAACACCCTCAATCGAACACCAAGAATCATCAAGGATCAAATAAATCGGCAAATGGCACAAACGGAGAGTATTACTCTCGGATACGCCTCGACCCAACTAGGACAAACCACAACCCGGATACTAAACGAATATATATATCAAAACCATTAATTTCCCATCATTTTTAATCCATATTTCATCAAAACCCATTAAGTTAATCCATGATTCCACGGATTTATAACTACATCGAGGCACCCAAGATGCCAAACCATCGCTACTCACCTTCTTGAACCTCAAGACTCACGAATCTAGTGAAAACAATAATACTCGAACCGGATTTATAAAGATTTCGTGATGTTAAGATGGTTTTTAGGGCGCGTGTTATATGTCAAATGAAATAGGAGAAGATAAGGGTCAAGATGATGGTGGTGGTTTTGTTGTGGGGGCGGTGGTGCGGCTGTAATGGCCGGAAAAGGTGGCGGCGGCTAGGGTTGATGGTGATGAAGGGGATGAGCTTTTAGAGAGAGAGATATTAAAAGTTGTGTATGTTTTTGTGTGTGGTGTGGGAAGCAAAACACAAGGACGATTTTTGTAGTAATACTCTAAAAAAAATGTATTAATTTTAATAATAATAATAATAATTGTATTATTAATATTTAGGGTAGGATGGTTAGGTGTAGAATACACGAACCAAAAATCTGAATCTTGTTTCAAATCATATAATATTTCACGAGACGTTCCATAAATAAATATATTGTCGAATTCGTAAACTCGAGACATAAAATTTCTGTTAGGTTATCCTAGTGCCGGAGTCAACGTAGTGCCAATAAAAATCTCGAAATAAATTCTCATCACATCGATAATCCAAATTGATTCCATAAAAATATTAAATATAATCAACCACCATATAGGTTTTACAAGTTCGTTACGAATAAAATTTCAAATATAAATTTATAAACGAACTTTAACGTAATGCGGGTTTTCAAAATGGCTCCCTAATTTGCCAGTTGTCACACCCGTGCCCGTTTGGCCCGATTTATAATTTGTCCGTTTAGCCCGTGCCCGTTTTAACCCGTGCCATTTTAGCCCGTGCCCGTGCCCGCCCGTTTTGCCACCTCTAATAAAAGTTTGAAGATTTAGGGATTAAATGTATTGACTTATTGACTTTGTTGACTTATTGACTTTGATACTTAAGCTCATGTCAACATAATGTTTTGAAACCCGGTTGAACCGTTCCGGTCGAAAAATGGGTCGATTTAAACCGAGTCATGCTTTTAATAACTGAACCCGTCGTGTCCAGTTTTCAAAACTATATGTTTTTCCCAGTTGAACCCGTTGGTCCGGTCCAGTTTTCAAAACTATATGCAACATCAACTTGTTAGCTTGTATAAAGTTTTGTGTGTTTTATTAATTTGTATAATGTGTATAGTAACATATACTTTTCATTTTAGGGTGTTTTAAAAATAACATTAATTAGTGTGTTTAATTATTTTATATTTTATATTATGTTGTAGCTTGTTTAAATTGTATATTGTGAAAATTTTATTGTACTTTTTTTAGTAAGAGGTGTTTTAATTGATTATTTTTAATTTGATATAGATGCTTTTAATTGGTTGTACCATATGAATAAATTATTGTAATTTTAAGTTATGAGGTGTTTTAATAAGAGCATTAATTACACAATTTATTTTCTCTCACCCTTGTAGTATAGAAGGGCAAAATGGGGATTGACTGAAAATTCAGTTTTCCACTTTTCCCCTTTGACTAAATCTACATTATAAGTAGTTAAGATATGTATTCTTTTATCTAGCTACTCTCAACTCCAAGTTCCAATATACACATACTTAGGTTATGTTTGGCGAAATGGTCTGGGGCTTGAGCTAGGGTTGGAGCTGAGACTTATATTATAAGCCGAAATTAAAATTTGTATTTTTATAAACTTGTTTGGCAAATGGGCTGTGGCTGTGGCTTATTATTGCAAAATTACAAAAAATAACATAATTAAATGAGTTTTTGTATATATGTTAGATATTTTTGTGAGTAAGGCTGTGTTTGGCGAGAGCTTTTTTTTTTGGGTAAAAGGTCAACGACTCGGTAAGTATATTACTCCAAAAAGCATTTAGGTACAACGGATATGGGTGAATCCCATCTTAGCCCGTTATATAGGCGAAAAGCTTACATAACAAGATACTTCCTATTTTCTAAACAAGAAAACAAACCATTAACCACATGGTAACAAAAGACTCTGAAAAAACTGTAAACTATTTCCTACGACCTTTGAGATTAAAGCCATATATGGCATTAAGAGCGTCCAAATTTCCTAAAAGATCATAAATTTGCTTCGAATAATCATCATAGTCATCAAACACATCTTCACGCTCTTAACCAAACAAATTTTCTGATTCGTCGAACGTTTTAAGAACCTCATCATCATCATTATCAGAAACCATAACCTCACCCACCTCATCATCATCGAACGTGTTTAGCGAGGGCTTATAGGGGCTTGGGCTTTTAAAATAAGTCGGCTAATAAAATAAGTCTCGTTTGTCATGTGGCTTATAGAAGGGCTTAAAAAATAAGTCGGCTAAAAACTTTAGCCCCATATATATATGCTAGCTGTGTACCTAACGTTTGGACTTTTTGCTAAGAATGGCCCTAAAGGTGCACTATTCATGCAAATTCGCGTTTTTGACTAACGATCATTATAAAATCCTGTTAGTCAAAGTCAAAGTCCATGTGAAATTACTAATTTACCCATCTTCTTCTGCACTCAAGAACATCAAGAACACTACCCAGATTTTGCCCGGAGTTTTTAAAAAATATATGGAGTCTTTGATAATTTTTAGTCAATAACACAGTCATAACCAGTGATGTATAAGACACAATATTATAGAAACTTTGTGACGTATAGTTACGATTAACAACTCACATTTTAGACCACATTAAGAACGATTAACAAGCGGGAGGTACGTTGTGCCATAGGGTGGAGCCATGGCCACCAGCCCAAAAACGATGACGGCGCACTGTACCGTGGGTGGCGCCATGGCCGCTCACGCCGTGGTGGCCTGCCCACGCGGTGGCATTTTTTGTTTTTGTTTTTTTTTCTTTTTTAATTTAGGAAGCTTAATGGCTATATAGGCAAAAAAATCATTTTTTAAAAAATTTTTACACCTTTAAAATCTATAAAAACCACTTTAATCCTTCATTTTTCACACACTCTTCCAACTTTCAACTTTCTTTCTATTATGGATCCAAACAATCCCAACGACCCAATGTATGACCATTATGATGTTTATTTTAAAGACGATCGGGAGCGATATCTTCGGGGTTATGCGGCGTATGAAGAATTTATAGCTTTGTGTGATCAAGAAGCAGGGGGATTGGGATCGGGTGAAAAGAGAACGAGGAAATACATACCACGTGAACGAGAAGAGGCGGAACAACGTTTATTCGACGACTATTTTGGTGACGATGAGACTGATCCTAAATATCCTGAAGAAAAATTTAGGCGAAGGTATCGTATGAGTTATTTTAATAAAATTCTCAACGATATTTTAAGTTATGATGTTCATCCTCCTCCCGAGTACTTTAATTGTTTTAGACCAAGTTACGATGTTGTCGATCGTGCAACTATTGGTACTGTTTTAAAGTGCACATCCTCCATCCGCCAATTGGCGTACGACACTGCACCTGATGCATTTGATGAGTACTTGCAAATTGGTTGTAGAACCTTGTAAAAATTCCTTGTAATTATATCGTTAATAAATAATAATTCTTTATTACCGTTACTGATTCCCATTATTTCAGAAAAATTTGAAATTTTTCTTATTATATTAATTAGTCGTTATCACGATATAATGTAATTCATGAAATGACGGAACCAGTTCTCGACACGTTTAACGATACACAAATATTTCACTAATTCTAAATTAAATTTCCTAAATCTAAATTAATACCAAACGGACCCTTAATCATTTCAGCCCAAATCCATGTGGTACTATTCATCAGCCCAAGATTCAAGCCCAATTTTGATTTTTATATTTCATGTATATCGACTAGTAACATGCTACCAAACGCCTCTTGTATTCGCGATTTTTACACACGACACCGATGTATTTTTAAACCATCTCGTTTATCACCTAGCCAACTATTAGTGTGTCGAATCTCAAGTTCATATGTCGACTTTTGATACGTTTTTAGAGGGAAAAGTGTTTGACCAAAATCAACCTAAATCGACACCTAAATAATTCAATACGTAACCATTTTGTTTCCCGTTTGTTTCTAAGAGTTCCTAATAACATTTCTAGCATGGTTTTATGTTTAAATGTCAAGTATGATCAGCTATAACCAAGTGATACACGATTTCTCAAATCGTGTACAAATATATATGGTTTTATGTTATTCATGAGTTTTAGCAACATCATTCAAAAACATCTTTCTTTAGTTTTTCGTTCAAACTTCTCATAACACTTGAACTACTTTCTATCTATGTCTTCCGCAAACGCAATAATCAATTAACTACAATCCTAAGAGAACGCTTTCTTGGACTTCTAAGGTCAAACATAATACTATGTAAATTAATATTCATATGTCTTAGATTATAAACTTTGACATTAAACCTTTCCAGGTATCTAAAATACCTTATAGTCTATCATACAAATATTTTGAGTCTTTATAAGAGCCAGAATAGTGGTCATATCAAAGAATTGCTAATATCGTTTTAATTAAGACTTTACATATTAAATCCTTTATTCAGAAGAAAGGTAATTTTGTATATTTCTTATATATATATACTAAATTACCATTCAGTAAAATCAGTTGACAAATAAAAGTGTACAGCAGTAAATGAAAACTTACGGCACCTACCCCGGAAATGGCACGCTCTTTTTCTGTACCCTGCCTTCATCAACTACAGAATCATTAACTAAATATCACTTTCTGATTGTAAAATTTTACACTTAGTAACATCGAACAACATGGTATATAATAGAGAAAACATGCAAATTTAAACATGGATACTGATAATCATAAAATGTAGTAGCCGGATGATGACCACCTTGCTCTGCAGCTGCCTTACTGACACCGTTTTTTAGAGATGAAACAACAACACCTGAAACGATGTCATGCCAGAACTTAGAGAGGCGACATGTACAAATTGATTGCAATAAATTTGTAATAGCATGAAAATTATTCAACTTGTAATCTTATAGTACTAATTATGGGAGTGCTTGACATTGTGCTTGGAAGTAGTTATTATTGCATACCATAACAAATTATCAAACTTTAATTATTCTATGTTACATAAACACCTTTTAAATGAAAACTTAGTGAAGAGGTACCTTGGTGAGGCTCGAGTCACATTCGGACCTATTAACTAAACCATACATCTTGGCACAACCAACGGAATTCATTGCTGTCGTCACAGTTTTAGTGCCTTAAAATGGACTTCCTCAAATGAAAGTTAATTATGAGACATGCATGGCAGGTTAGTAAATGGACCAAGATAGGTTAGCTATGAATGTGATTGTTCGTGAGCAGACTTGCAAGAGGAATAACTTGCAACTTACACTGTAAGTTGTTCATTTTATATGATAAGCGTCGGCAGAGAGACTTCAAGCGTAGTATTTGAGCCTACGTATTTTTTTGTAATACATGAACATAAACTTTGGGCCGGTGACTTTAAGCCTACGTATTCAAACCAGTTCAAACTTTTGAGCTAGTTAATGCCTACTTTCCATCAAAACAACATTGTTTTAATTTCGAAGTTTAAAAAAAATTATTTGAACCAAGAGTACTGAACAAGTGAGTAAAGTGCAGTTCCACATCAGCTTTAAGGTAGATTTGCACTTTTAGTTTCACGGTAGCTTTATTTAGATTTTTAGTTGCACTTTTAGTTTGTGTAGTTCAACATTAGCTTAGTTCTTTTACCTGTAAGAATGAAGAATTGTTGTCATTACTTAAAAATGAAAAAATGTCAAGAAGATAAACCGGTCACATTTCCCATTCTTTGACTTTGATCGGTTTATTGCCTGCCTGCAATTTGTTACCTGCCCACTTTCCCCCTCCTTGATAATTTGTCATCATCCTAATCATATACCACTTCCATATAAAAATGCGCATTAAGCAGAAAAAACACATACCTAGCTCGAACCTTCTTAGCAAGCTTAACATTCTGCTGTGACGGCTCCTTAGCAAATAAATCCTCAACATTTTCTGTGATATGAGACCAAATAAAGGCAGAACATTCATTTCATTATGAAAGTTGAAAAACATGGCATACCTGCGCATTATTCAAAGGACATAAAGTTTACCTCTTCTGTACTTCCTCTTCTTCATCCTTTTTTCTGCCATCTATTGATAGTATAAACAAACAGTGAGTTATCCTGTTTTTTATCTTTCATGTATAATCAACTACATTGTCATCTGAGCATATGTAACTTTTAAAAATATAAGCATAGCCATCTTTGATTAATAATTTTTAAGACACATTCATGGCTATAATGCTTAGTCCTAACTTAAAAGTTGTTATAATAATTTCATAAGCACTACAAAAGCACTTAAAGTCCTAAACGACCAAACAACACTAAAAGTAAAACATAATGGATTTTAATTGTGATTGTTGGCAATGTAATTATATACTCACTTATGGTTGCAAGTAACAACAACACCCCTAAGAAGTTGAATCTTTGCCAGTGGTTTTATCACACTCGGTGTCATTGGTTGAAATTTTAGTGGTATTGGAAAGAGTCGTTCATGACAGTTTCATTGGTTGAAATTTTGTTAGTCATCAGGGTCAATCATATATGTTCTTGAGGTACATTGCTTTCTCATAAGTGCATATGAAAAGTAGCCAGCCTTACGTTAATTCTTCAAACAGGGCCTTGACTTAACAAAAGCACAAACTTGAAAATCAAACCAAAGACTTGTGTTTGTAGAGTAGCTAAGACATAAATTAATATGTCTTAGTTCAAATCATATGCAATAATAGTCAAGGTATGCAGTGTTACCCACTTAGAAGATGAATAAGAGTGATCATACAAACGAAACCTTTAATAGTTTCAAACTGAATTACTAAATTGTATTCACATAGTTTTATGGATTTGTGCACATCTTTTAAGTGTTTGCTTAGCTTTCTTGTTTAGATAGTACCGGTTCAATAACCATGACAACATGGGTTGATTCAGGTGATCTATTCTTTAGCGGGTCAAACATGCATACTAATATCACTGAGTTTAACTTAAGGAAACATTAACAGTTGCTGAAGGTATATTTTCTATGTACAATACATTATAAATCATTTAGCATAAGCTATTATAACTTTTTAATCATATTTTACCCACTAATCGGTCACAAAACTATTAAATTCTTTGCACAGAGTATTTTAGTCAACCCAATTTAATCTAAAGTAATTAGATATATAGTTTTGTCTAGAACTTACTACAGTTCGCGGTTTATCAACTTGTAGAATAAACAGAAACACACTTAGATAAGCAAACCCAAATACCCTTTAAGAATGATTAACTATGGGCTTATTGTGTTTAGACATAACATGTAAAGTTAAAAAAGTAAAAACTTACAATGCAGCCACAAATTGTTACACAAATGCAATCCAAAAAAAATTCTAGATTATCGTAAAAGAAACAAAAAAAAAAGACGACTTACAATTTATGAAAGTAGTCCTCTCAGCAATCTCACCTTTCTACCGTATAGTCGGAACCTTAGCTAACAGATAATGGGGGCTGCTAGTGTTGTTCTTCACACATGATCTACCAAACAACATCTTCTCATTATGATCTACGTCCATGGGATATGAGTTGTAAACTGATAGGTTTACCAATCAAGGTTAACAGGCTCATGTTCATTATATATGTTGGTAAGTTCTCTGTACGGATATTCACACATAATCAATTATAGTATGCCTATTCAGAATGAATATATGTTGGCAAGTTCATTATATTCTTCATTATACAGCTATGGGGCCATGAATTCAGGAGTTCCTGCAATCCAATGAACATATTATAAAGTTGTAAGCGGTTAAATTTAAAAAATCCCAAAGATCCCCTATATATGCAGAATCAATAAAAAATTATACTCCGTAATGCATTTTAAATAAGCAATTTCAAACAACCTTGTGGAGCATTTATTGAATTTTAATGATTAGTTTGTAATTTTTGTTTCTTGTTTACGAATAAAGTTTTCTATTTTTATGTAAATTTTTTTTATTAATGTAATGCATTTTTTTTTTTTTTTTTTTTTTTTAAATTAACGAAGTTTATTTTAGTTAATATTGTGTATGTTTTATTTTATGTAAAAAAAAAAAAAAAAAAAAAAAAAAAAAAAAAAAAAAAAAAAACCGACAGCACCACATTTTCTGATGCCAAGAGTTACAGCCAGAATGTGACAGTACTTTTTCCCCACTGCACAAGCCCGACGGCACGAGCATACCTAATGCTCTAATACAATCAGCTACAAACAAAATCATTCGTAAACGACAACTATATCCCACGTTAACCAGAAACAGCAAAACAAGGATCATAATTGTAAACTACTATTTATTAAAAGTATATTTGCAATTAATCAACATATATTCAATCATTAAAAAAAAAAAAAAAAAAAAAAAACATGACTGATTTAATTTTAAAGATGAAGAAGTTACTATCAATAAAACAGATCTTAAATGAACCCACGATGAATTTGATGGGTTTGCGTGAATGAAATACGGAAAATGGCAGGTGGGCTATATTGTACATTTGTTGCTGGGGTGGCTGTCGGTAAGGTTTTAAAAGGCGCACAAAAACCTCGCAAAGGTCTCGTAAATACGTGAGGTTTGGCTATGCCGGCACCTCACGGCTTATATTACGTCTTTTTATGAACTTGATATATAAAAATTATAATATAAATATATAAATATTTTTATATTTTGTGTCATCTTATGCAACGCCTTATAAACGCAAAAGCTTTCATGCTATTTATAACTTTGGTTGTGGGTTTAATTTTATTTGATGATGAGATCTAGGGGTGAGCAAACAAAACCGAAAAAATCGAAACCCAACCGAAAACCGAAAAAACCGAACCGGAAAAACCGACTGAAACTAAAAACCGATGGTTCGGTTTTTAATTTTTCAAAAACCGAAATATACGGTTCGGTTTCGGTTTTCGTCCAAAAACCGAACCGTAAAAACCGAACCGAACCGATTTTATTATATAATAATATATAATTAATATAATATAAATAAATAACTAAATAAATCAAATTTATAAGTTTATATTGGTAGATATATAATATATTTATCTTAACTGTTATATTTATATGCGTGTTTGTCGTGTCGTGTGTTTACTTGAGAATATATCAATAAATATATAACGATGATCATATTATGTGTATGTTTATTTACATGTGTGTGTCTCATCTATATGTGTGTAATTATAGAATTATGGAATGAACATTATTATGCTTACATTGACAAAAAAAAATAATAATAAAAAATAAATAAATAAATAACCAATTTTCTATGTAATACAAGTTTATTAGTATAAATTTGTCATGCCCAAATATAAACGGTTAGAAACCGAAAAAATTGAAAAACCGAACCGAAACCGACGAAAAACCGAAAAAACCGAACCGCCAAAAACCGAACGGTTTCGGTTTCGGGTTCTATAAAAACCGAACATTTCGGTTCGGTTTCGGTTTTAGCCAAAAACCGACCCAAACCGAACCGTGCACACCCCTAATGAGATCGATAAATGGTAGGTGGACAATATTATATTATTATTGGCATACAGTAAAACCTTTATAAATTAATAGTGTTGGGACCAGGATATTTTATTAATTTAACGTGATATTAATATATCAATAAATTAACAATTTATTAATTTAAAGAGGTTTTATATATTCCATTTAAATTTTCAAGTGTAATATACTAGTTACAATGTATACTCCTTAGAGATGAAAAATAAATTTGAAAAACAAGTTCCAATTATAATTTTATAAATTCGTATTCATACTTTATGAAAATAAAATTAACACTTTTTGTTGCAATACGAGAAGAAAACACACCAATATTTTAAAGCAATAAGAAGATTTTGAGATAAACTCAATATAGATTTGAAGTTCAACAAAAAATAACAAGTGACAATGAATTTCATTTTTACTAAACAATTTTAGGATTTTGAATTGTATCTCTCTCACACACATATATACATATATATGGAATTTTTAGTAATTATTAATTTATAGTTTCGTTGAGACTAATATATATACACTGTGTTTCAAAAAAAATTATTATCTTATTATTTTATCGATTGGGGTCCAAATTTGCACTGGTCCCAAGTTGGGACTGGACAAATTATTAATTTTATCAAGGTTATTAATTTATCGAGTATTAATTTATAGAGTTTTTACTGTACAAGCTATTGCCAATCTAGTTGTAACAAAAAAAATTGGCGTTATTACTATGTTATTAACTGAAAATTGTCAAAGACTCCATATATTCCTTGTAAAAATTCAGTCAAAATCTGGTTGTGTGCTTGATGTTATTGAGTGGGGAAGAAGACGATGGTAAATTAGTAGTTTCACGTGGCCTTTGACTGAACAGGATTTTGAAACGATCGTTAGTCAAAAACGCGAATTTGCATGAACAATGCACCTTCAGAGGCATTCTTCGCAAAAAGTCCAAACGTTAGGTACAGAGCTAGCATAATTAAAAAAAAAAAAAAAAAAAAAAAAAAAAAAAGACATTTCTCGCAAAAATAGCAAACATTATGGACATAATTTGCAGTTTACTCTAATAAATAATATAAACACATGAGGGACCACATTTCACGTTTCCCGAAAAGTGAAGAATTCACCTTTCGTTGCTCAAATCCGATGCTTGCCAACGTCTCACTCCCACCTCCCAACCATGCTTGCCGCGTGAATGGCCCTTGCCATTTGCTCACTCCCTCCAATTGGGACCAGCCTAACTATGATTTTTGATACTCTTCACAAGTGTATGTCGGGTTTTTGACCCAGGCGTTTGGGACACGTTTCAACTCTTTTGGTTTTCGCTTGTTCTTACCCATTTGTTCTTATAGAGAAAAAACATTAGAGACATGACATTATTGGTCCATTTTAAGTTAACGGAGCGAGTTTGTCACCTTTAAATGCTATACTAATTGTACCCGGTAGAATACATGCTAAGCTATTTTGATGGATTCTTGATCTAGTGTGTGATATGTTGATCGATACCTAAGAAAACACGTGCTAGTGACATATAAGATGAATCACAATGGATAATTTCACGCTATGCTGATACATGGGTTTAGTGACCTGCATATGATTCATTTTAAATGCTTTTAATTTCAAACAATATTTGACCTACTAAAACACTTCTTTATAAATAAAACAGGTTCTAATTAATGACCAAAAGACACGAGAACAATAGATCATTCCCAGATAAAGATCAGATTCATTGCATATCTTGTTACAACCATAAGAAATGAAAATAAAGCAACATACCATACTTCAACTAAGCCTATAAGGTAAATATAACAGTTAAACGCAACAGGGATATGATTTCGGGAGCATCGAGTGTCCTATATCCATGAAGATCTTCCACCACCTCCATAAAAGTGTAGCATGAACTCAATCTCATCCCCATCCTCCATTTCTAGCTGTGGAAACCACGTTTATTCCGTATTAGCATCTCAAGTAGTAAACATCAAGAAAAAATGGAGTTAAATACCTAGAAACATGTGGACGCACAGATTTGTTTTTCTTACTAGTCATTCAGACCCGTTCGATGCACACGGGCTGTATCTAAGTGTTTATAGCGTAATGTTCAACACTAATTTTTGTCATGTTTGAAACAATTACTTTTTGGTCATGGACGGATTTCGTTGGTTAATAAGTAAGTTTCTAAGTTGTGATGTTACCACAACTTTTGTTAGCATGGCATGAAAATTATTGAGGTCGAGTAAAAAAAGTCAAAATAAGTACGATGGCGCATCTAATTACAACGTAACGCGTCATTTTAAGTAAATAGTTATAAAATAAGTTTAGTTATAAGTTGAGTTAAACGGATGTTAAACGCATACGGCTCTTTCAAAATAAGATTTAATAAAAAATGGCACCTTACAAAAACTCAAAGAAAGAATAGTAATAATTATGTAATTTCTTAAACTGTGTGTTCATTACTTAATGCTTACTTTCGATCGGGGCTACACGATAGAATTGAACTTTACTTCCACGGTCAAATTTTTTTTCACTATTGATTAATGTCGTTTCTTATCTTCAACAGTGGCTTTCAAGATCTACCACTAACTGCAAATCTTAGCTTCCTGCTCTACCTATTTTTCTAACCATTTATTCTTACCCACACAATGCTTAAAAAGCCTAGCCAAGGCCTTCTACGCTCAATACAAATGAAGAATTCCATCATAATTCAGTTAAAAAGAACATTCTATAACTTTGTGGCTTCTTTTGGACAAAAGATTTAGATCCCTTGCACTTAGAAGTATAAAATCACTACATGATCTTACTGCAATACAAAGATTAATAAGAACCAATAACAAAACATATATCCATGTCCCTCACTTGTGCAATACACTCTTTTTTGGGAGCTTTCTTTTTCTGTGTGTATTTTCTGCAAACAAAAGACAAAACATTACCATACCATAGTTAGTAGCCAATAGGGTAAGAAACACAACTTCCTATGAAAACTGGTAGAAAAGGTTACCTTCTCTCTTTCCAAGGTCTACACATCTGTTCTCTCCTTCCAGTTGCTTTTGCGTAGCTTGATCATAACTCTTAATCAGTCAAAACTTTCGATGATATCATAACTTGGTCGATTAGAAACCTGGTTTATCCCCACCAGGTTAAAAGGATCAATAAAAGATTCAACAATTTCTAGTCCTTAACGGCATCCTATATTTTGTGAAAGAAGAATGGGCATGTATGTTCTAATACCTTGTTCGTAAAAGTTGCATTGATTCAAGCTCGAAGGTCATATCAATGATGGTACTCCTCATGAACTTGAAACGTATTGCAGCACGATTGTTGTCTAGTATCCCATGCCCACACAACACACACGCAGCAGAAATTGTTATTTGCCATATTCAACTGTTACCCATCCACACTGACCTACCTATTTGCCACCAATCTATGAACTACAATCTAAGTGCAAATGGTTAAAACATGGAAGAAAACTTAATCCTATATGGCTATACATTCAACAACATGTATTTCTCTTCTAATCGACTAATCATAGACAATGACTAAAATAAGACTGAGAAGATGAATTTGACCTTGTAAGAACCTACCAATGGCATGCGTGCAACCATCCGTTCCATGTTTGAAAGCATGGCCAACTCACATTCCCACACAACTCTTTATATAATGGTTTAGTATGATTTGCTTGTAAGTTGTAACTCATGGGAGGCAAAGAGATTGAGGGTTTATAATCTTTTGGTTTTCTTATATTAATGACATTCCTATAACTCCAACAACACTTCAACTTCAAAGTCACTCTTCATATTCTTACATTCAATTCGCCCATCTTGAGTCTTGCATATGGTACCATTAATTCATGAAACATTTATTGTGAGCACTTTGTATTTATAAGACAGCTTAAGCTTTTAGTATACTAGTCATTCAGACCCGTGCGTTGCACACGGGCTCTATCTAATTGGTCATAGTGTAATGTGTGGTATTTATTTTCGTCATTAGGTTTATAAGTTGTGATGGTATCACAACTTTTGTAAGCATCGCATAGTTTAATTAGTTGTTTGGTGACTTTTATATTTAGACCGATTCATTCATACTCGTGCGATGCACACGGGCTTAATCTAAATGTTCGTTAGTGTATTGTTCAACACTAATTTTCGTCATTACATGGGCTGTATATAAGTGTTCATAGCGTAATCTTTGGCTTATTTTCGTCATTATATATCTAAGTTGTGATGTTATCACACCTTTTCTAAGCATGACACGCATTTAAATAGTTTATTCACATTAAAATAGTATATGTGAAGAGACTTTTTTCAAGATGTTACATTTAAAAGAGTCTCTTCATATGTAATTTTTTAATATGTATAAGTTACATGCTAAATGTCAAAGGGAGGTTAAACGAATACGGTTCTTTCAAAATAAATGTAAACCTTATATAAAATCATAACAAAGTGATATTCTCTATATTTTGAGATCTAACTTGTGACAATGAATTATCCTTTTGGTTTATCATATCAAATACGATAACTCGAAATTACTATGCTTAGTTACTCGAACTTTATTTTATCCACAAAAACCATTTAAGTTTCAATATTTTTTTTATTGTTGTGAAAATCGGTCCAATATTGTTAGTATATTTAATTTGTAGCATATTGCATATATAAATATATTTGAAGACATCAATCTCAACATATAATTTTTCTACTCTTAGTAACTAATATAACAATTTCATTTTGCCAAATTTGTTTGTAATTCTACAAATGAAACTAAAATCATATTAAGATAATCAATTAATCTCCATAGTGATATTAACACACCGCAAGACAAAAAACTACATTAAGAGCAAAAATATTAAAATGCACCAACAAAGTGTAGTAATAATTATTGATTAAAAATTGAATGCTCGTCACATTATTTTCAAGAAACTTACTTGTTAACGAATCAATAGTATTAGCCCGTTTATCGGTATTACATTAGGTAAAATATTGTATGTTTAATTTGTTACGTACAATTAATATGTATGCTAAGTATTCATTCCACCGATGGTCGTGGCGTTGTTCTTGTTTTTGTTGTTGTTCTTGTTGTTGTTGTCATTGTCGTTGTTGTTCGTTGGCCTTTTGCATGTTTTGTTCTTGATACAATTTTTGTGACTTCTCGATCGCTTTCTTTAACGATTCTTGACGTGCTATAAAAAACAATTAGATATAGTTGATCGTTAGTAACTTAAATACAATTAATCAATATATTGCATTTTCGGTCAAAGTAAAAATGTCCGTGCATGTTTCACTTAATTGATAAGACAACGATGTGTAGGATCTCTTAAACCATTAGAGAAGATGATGTTACTACCAAATCTCCTAAGCGCCATCTTAGTGTCCTACATTGTTACACACACAAAACACACGTGAAATTTACATGAAACAATATAAATCAATATGCTAAATAAGTAAGACGATATGACGATTACTTTACCACCATAATAAGTTGTAGCCCAATGTGCACGCGGTGTGGAGGAAGTTATGGTTTGTTGTGTGTGATTTTTGACACATTATATAGTTGATAAAATATTGTAACTCATGGACGGGAAGGTAAAAAGACTAACACTAATTGGTGTGTTTAATTTATGCATTTATGGCACCAAACACTTCATCTCCTATGTACTTATGCTTATGCATGACTATTAAATCAATTTACTAACAAATGAAGCATCTACATTTCACTTTCAATTCATGAGACATTTATTATGACCACTTACATTTATAAGGCTACTTAAGCTTTTACGGAGTAGTATATAAGATAAGATGTAGGTAAAGTGCATGGGTCAAATCCAACGTGGAGAAAATTAATCTCCTTGTAACCACGGAGGTTCACCTGCGCCGACTCTGAGCTATCAAAAATGGTAGTCGCTCTGGGATTAATAATGATTTAATTATGCTTTAAAAATTTTATCTAAAAACCGGGGAACTTTATTTATATCCCTCTTTTGCATCAAAATTACATATATATCCAACCTAACTTAAAAATTACATATATATATCCAATCTAAAACTTAAAATTATATATATATATATATATATATATATATATATATATATATATATATATATATATATATATATATATATATATATATATATATACAACCTAACTTAAAATTTTCATATATATCAAATCTAAAACTTAAAATTATCATATAAGTCCAATAATTAAAACCTTAACAAACATATTAGATAGGGGTGTTAGTCGGGTCGGGTTCGGATCAAATCGGGTCGAGGCTAAAAAAGCATACCCGAACCCGACTCTATTTAGAACCTTGGTTAGTCAGGTTTGAGTCTATTCGGGTCACTTTCTAACCGGGTATTTTTTTTAGCATCGACCTTAATTGACCCAAACCCAACCAACCTGACCCCACTAACACCCCTATATGTGATTATAATGAAAAGAGAAACAAAGGTATAATGGTCATTTTGAAATTAAATGATATTTAATATGTATTTTATGGTTTTAATTATATACAAATTGGGTATTTGAACATATGTGATAATTTGAAGTTTTAGATTTGATATATATAAAAAATTTTAAGTTAGGTTTGATTTATATATAATTTTAAGTCTTAGAATGTATGTACATGTAATTTTTATTTTATGTTAAGTTGGATATATATGTAATTTTAATGCAAAAGAGGGATATATATGAAATTTTTCTCCCAAAAACATAAAATGTTTACGAGGTTAGAATGTTACGCTGATTTTGAGAACGTTTGACCCATTAAACAAGAATACACTACGCGTGGTTTCTTTCGATTGTTTGTCTAGCGTTTGCAACTTTTTGTTACGTTTGATCCTAAAAGATACTTCCATGCCATCCTACACAAGAACAAATAGCAGTTAGTCACATAGTTCAGAATAATCCAATGAGTAACAAACATTATGCTACTTGGCAAATGCGTTTTTTAAAAAAGTGCAACATATAAAACATAACTGCTTTAAGATTAGAGATCTCTTTATATCGCTTTCGTAGCACAATTCCATATTAAACACTAACCTGGCTTTTAACTTTGAGATTGACGAGGTCGTGAGCCCGCGCGTTGCCGCGGGTTGTTGTGAGAAAAAAGTGGTTTTTTTTTTTTTTTTTTTTTTTTTTTTTTTTTTCAAAGGAATGTTTGCTTTAAGAGAATATGACGATATCATTTGTTTCTTGGTTGTGAGATATGCATAATATCATTTGATTGTAAAGGCTCGTGTGAAACATGTTTATACGATTGTATGAATTCAGCCAAAAAAGTCATTGTAGTAACGAAATCAAAGATTGTTTTAGTTTGGTTAGTATCATTGTTTTTAGTTAAGTGGTTCACCTATATAAGCATTTTTTTTTTTTTTTTTTTTTTTTTTTTTTTTAATTTGTATTTGTATACGTAAGTTAGCGAAAAAAATCCACAAATGATTTGGCCGCACGTTAGTGACAAATGATTGACTTTGCAACGGATGTATAACATGAAGGATCAACTACGTAAATTATGTGAGGACTAAAATTGCAACAAACCTCTAATGAAGGACCAAGTGCGTTTTTTTTTTGAAAGAGATAACGGTCGTTAGTTAACGACCATTAAGTAATTAACGACCGTTAGTACTTAAGGACTTACTTTGTAATCGATGTATAACATGAAGGATCAATTACGTAAATTATCTAAGGACTAAATTTGCAATGATCCTCTGAGATGAAGGACCAAGTGCGTACGAACTTTTTTAATGAAAATGATAAACGACCATTAAATAGCTAACCACCGTTAGTTACTATTCCTAGCACTATTTGTTGTGAGTACTTTACACTGTTCATGGTGTGTTCC
Source organism: Artemisia argyi (assembly GCA_030686995.1). Classification (NCBI taxonomy): domain Eukaryota; kingdom Viridiplantae; phylum Streptophyta; class Magnoliopsida; order Asterales; family Asteraceae; genus Artemisia; species Artemisia argyi. Next base: position 21,490,672 of record CM060700.1, read on the forward strand.
TGTAGTAGTTGGGGGTTAGCCCTATGCTTAGTATATAGATATAATATAATGTGAACACTTTGATTACCAAAAGGTTTATTGTCTTCCCTTTTTCACTGGCTTCATTTTGCTTTGATTAATATTATGATAATCTTGTTTTACCCACTATTCTTTTATAAAACTCTTTTTGATATTTTGGACTTTGGGTTTATTTATTTATTTATTTATTTTTTCTCCTTCTATAAATGCTTTTAAAGTTTAAACCCAAGTTTTTTATGAGTATCTTGTAAAATCGGCCTTTGGTTTGACCAAATTGCATATTTCGTTTCTAACTTTTCGAAAGTGCAGACACAACCTTATGGAGAATTTTGGGTTGCAAATTTTATCCTTGTCCAATATAAAATGACTAAAATGCCGTTGTCAGAAACGGCAAAAGCCAAAGACAAAAATTGCAACTCAAAGTTCCCCACATAGACGATTTTTTGTTCAAATCACATGGACGATTTTTTGCAATTTACTCTTTTTAAAAGTTACTAGACCAGGGATTTCAATGGATAATTGATACAATATCCACTTGATCCGATCAATGGATACAAATGAACCAAATGAGTAATTAATGGATATGGATATTGATTTGAATGACATTTTGTCATCCATTGGTCACCTGTTTACCACTCGAAATTTACCACTCGAAATACAATATATTTCATATCACTCCTTAGATGATGTGATTAACTCGTTAAATTATTTTCACGATATTTAAGGCCATTATAGTTGTTAGTTTAGTTTTTCCTTAAAAAAACTTAGTTTGCATTACAAAACTATCGTATACGAGTATATGCTTTATTTAAGTAATTCAAAGTTATAAATAATTGACAAAATTACACGGATGGTCCTTGTGGTTTACACAGATTTCATATTTAGTCCCTATTTCATTTTAATTACACCAGAGATCCCTATTTTGAGAAACGTTGCACGCATTTGGTCCCTAAGTTGGATGGACGTTATCTTTGACCGTTAAGTGTATAATTATTATTTGCCCGTTAGTCCCTCCGTTAGTATTTTTTGCACCGTTAGTCCCTCCTTAGTATTTTTTACAAAAAGTACTTTGTTTTAGAAATTAATTTTTTTACAAAAATTAATTTTTTTTCTAATTTAATTTTTTTACAAAAATTAATTTTTTTTTCGAAATTAATTTTTTTACAAAAATTACTTTTTTTCGAAATTTTCTTTTTACAAATTTTTTTTTTCGAAATTAGTTTTTTTTAGAAAAATTAATTTTTTTTCGAAATTAACTTTTTTAGAAATTTTTTTTTTTTCGACATTAGTTTTTTTAGAAAAATTAATTTTTTTTTAAATTAATTTTTTTACAAAATTACTTTTTTTTCGAAATTATTTTTTTTTTCAAAATTATTTTTTTCCGATATTAATTTTTTTTCAAAAAAATAATTTTTCCGAAAAAAAAGTAATTTCGAAAAAATTTCCAAAAAAATAATTTTTCGAAATTACTTTTTTTTTGGAAAAAATAATTTTTCCAAAAAAATTAATATCTGAAAAAAATAATTTCGAAAAAAAAAATTATTTCAAAAAAAAAAGTAATTTTTGTAAAAAAAATTAATTTCGAAAAAAAAATTAATTTTTCTAAAAAAATTAATTTCGAAAAAAAAAATTAATTTTTCTAAAAAAATTAATTTCGAAAAAAAATTAATTTTTCTAAAAAAAATTAATTTCGAAAAAAATTTAATTTTTGTAAAAAAATAATTTCGAAAAAAAGTAATTTCGAAAAAAAAAATTGTAAAAAAGTTAAATTCGAAAAAAAAAATTAATTTTTGTAAAAAAATTAAATTTTTTGTAAAAAAATTAAACTTTTTGTAAAAAATACTAACGAGGGACTAACGATGCAAAAAATACTAACGGAGGGACTAACGGGCAAATAATAATTATACCCTTAACGGTAAAAGATAACGTCCATCCAACTTAAGGGCCAAACGCGTGCAACGTTTCTCAAAATAGGGATCTCTGGTGTAATTAAAATGAAATAGGGACTAAACATGAAATCTGTGTAAACCACAAGGACCATCCGTGTAATTTTGTCTAAATAATTTTTTTGATGTAAAAGTAAACATGAAACCATGAGAATGAAATGTCATTCAATATGGTTCGTGTCACGTTCTATTTGCTTACATGACAATATATGTTTTCGATTAAAATCTAGATTTTTTAGCTAAGCGAGTTTTTGTTTCGATATCCAATGGTATTCATTTACTCGTTTCCTCCATTGAATATTGATATGAATGAATGAATCAAAGTCAAATAGACATGTGTATGTATCTGAATGATGTAAAATTATATGAATCTAGATATGAATAGGGATGGACCAAGGATTTTCAATAGGATTTTGTACAAAAGAGTTGTTGTGCTTACTAAAGTTAAAGCGTAAAAAACAAAAGTAGAAAAAAATATATTAAGTGTTGCACATAAAAAAAACGACAGTTTTTAATTTTTTTTTTAGACTTTGTGATCTAAAATCAGGTGTATTCGATGCCACACCCAACATCCATGTAGGCAATGGCGAACCTTAATGGAGGCAAGGGAGGGTCCCGACCCTTCCAAATTTCAGGGTTACTAATGTAAAACAAGTAAAAGTTCAAGGGTAATTTATGAAATATCAATTATCATCTCACAAAAAAACTTGGAAACTAAATGATCGATTGCGTTTTTCTAGTTATTTGTGATTAGTCATTACTTTTTTTTACAATTTTTATAGTTCGATATTCTTTATACATATAAAAACTTATGTTTCGGCCCTCCCAACGAAAGTTCTCAAGTTCCGCCACTGCATGTAGGTCAGTCCATAGATATGAATACGACTCCACTCGCTTCATAGCTGATCCCTACACTCAGTTCCCGAGTTTTGAGTGAAGGGAAATAGAAAAGAATATGAAAGTGGAAAGGAAATGAAATGTTAGTTGATATATTTTTGAGATAGAGGAAAAGAAAAAGAAAATAATAATAAGCCATGTTATTAAGTGAGAGGAAAAATATAATTATTTAAATTACATATATGCCCTTTAGTTGTTAATTTCAAATTTTTTAAAAATGGTATATTAGTCTTTAAGCAACATATGCTTTCGCTTTCATCCAAAATAAAAGGAAAATTTTCTTACGCTCTGTTCTTGAGTTTTTCTTTGTAGGAATTGAAATGATAGGTAAAGAAGAGTGAAGAAACGAAGTGAAAAAAAAAGAAAGTTGCATTTATATTTCATGTTCTCGAGTTGAAAAAAATAAACAGAAATGGAAGGAAAATAAACAAAGTCGTGTTCTTGAGTCGGGAGGAAAAAAAAGAAAAAACTATAGTTATACTTTTTTAAACATAGAAATACATTTATAACAAAAGATATATAAAATAATGAAGGTTATATAATTTATTTTATAACAAATAGTTTAGGTGTAAATTTGTTTCCTTCTAAATCCGCCCATATTTAGGCGGAAATTTTTGAAGGAAAAAACCTCTTAATTTTCCTATCAAATCCTTCCTATTTCTTTTCTTTTCTGTTTGATAGAAACTCGAGAACACAGTAATTTTTCTATTTCCTTTCATTTTCTTTCTTTTCCATTCAAAAACAAATTCAAGAACGCAGCGTAACAAAACTTCCTCCCATTTCCCACTCTTAAAAAATAATAATAATAATAAAATAAAATTAAAAAAAAAAAAAAAAAAAAAAAAAAAACTTTTACATTTCTTTTCCATAAACTCTCAAAACATGACCGGAGAATCGAGTGTAAAACTTGAATGATAATAAAGGGCAATTACGTCATTTTGCCAAAAACAGAGAGTTCTCGAAACTACTATAATCCCCCGCCCTTTTCTTTCTCTCCACGTCGGCAAAAACCCTAACCATAAAATAACAACTCATTTCCGACCAAAACTTATTATTAATCACCTGAAATAAAATAAAGAAATGGTTACCGGCAGTATGATTTACCGGATTTCAAGGTCCTTGATGACTCAATGCAGAGGCTCCTCCTCGTTAATTATCCGTAACCATCATCATGACACTCAGAGGTTTGTTCCGATCATTAGCAGCTATTTTCACTCGCTTCATGGCTATCCAAACAAGGTAAATGACTGTTCACGACTTTCATTTTACTTTTTTTCTGTTAATTACATATAGTTGTGTATTAAAATCCTATTTCGACTTTTGTGTGCATTTTGTTACCTTTTTACGAGTCGGGTCGGGTCGGGTCACAGGTCTAGGCGGGGGACGGGTCTAAGCGGGCCGGGCATAGATGGGTTTTCTAAGAAAATGGGTCTAAACGGGTTTTGTCCGGGTCTAGATGGGTTTTGGTCGGGTTATTTTCAGGTTTTTTTTTTTTTTTTTTTTTTTTTTTTTCGAGTAAAAAGATGAAAAAAGAGTAAATTTTTTACCCGTTCGGTAATTGTTATATAATTGCATTTTCACTCAAATTGCCACCTCTAGTTTTACCCTGTACCATATTAACATCGAGGGGAAATGGTCATTGTACATGAATAAAATACACACAGATGTTAGAAATTCAAGAGTGTGGGTATATAATAGCAAAAACACAAAAAGTTCGTAACACGAAAAAGTCACAAGTCAGTTACATTTTCAGTTAGTTATTCCTTGTGTTTATGTACTAGCAAGTAATACGTAGTAATATAATATATTTGTGTTTACTTACTAGTTACTTCCACGAGGGGAGCTAGATAATTATGGTTGATAGGGGCAAACTTCGATAATTTTAAAAGGGAAAATTACCGAAAGGATCACATTTGACCATTTTGTTTTTAAAAAGTCCACCTTTTTGAGATATATTGGAAATGGTCATTTGACCTCTGTCACGCGGGGCATGGAAAGGTTGCGACAACATTAAAAAAAAACTAAAATTATGGACACGTGATGCGTTTTTATTGGATAACTGTCTTACGCCAAAGGTGCTACAGAAATGACCATTTTTTGTTTTTCTTAAAAATGTTACTTTTTTTTTTTTTTTTTTTTTTTTTTTTTTTTTTGAAAATGGTCAAATACGGCCATTTTTGTAGGGGCGGAGCCAGAAATTTTTGTTCGAGGGGCACACTTTGATAATTTTTAGAAACTACACTACAAATTGGTTCTTAAGGGGGGCAAATTACAAAAAAGCCCGATATTTTCGAAATTTTACACTACAATTTTTTCCGCAGGGGGGACACATGCCCCTTGTACCCCTCCCCTATCTCCGCCCCTACATTTTTGGTACTTTTCACTCTTTCTAAAAGACTGTACTACAAATCCTTTCATTAGAGGGCGCATTACAAAAAGAGCCGTATATTTAAAAAAATTACGCTACAATTTTTTTGGTAGTTTAAGACTTTAAGTCATGCTTATGGACTTCCTTTTATCAAGAGAAGATGGTTATTTCCTACTTGTTAGCATTGCTATGTTATAAAATGGCTACTGTTAGGATAATAGACGGATTATCTGCTTATCGTTCTGTTATAACATTACATTATACTGTGTGCGCCTGGTAAATTAGTGAGTCATACATGGACGTATCATGATGATAAGGACATAAGGTTGCTAAGATTCACGCTCAGCCACTCTTCGTCTGTTTGGTGGGTTGTTGGGGTATCTGAGGCTTATTTTATGTTTGCGCAGGGTTTAGTGGGTCAAAAAGAATTACAAACTACTATTTTCAATTCACACGCCTTTCAAAGATTGGGAATATCATCATCTGCGTCTCCAGAGTCTAATGAAAATGGAACTCCCAAAAATGGGGGAGAAGCTGCTGATATTCCCAAAGGCACAAAAGAAAGTGCAGATGCTGTAAATTCTATTAAAACAGATGCCACTGAGCACAAAGAAGAAGGTTTGTTTAAGGGTTTTTTTTTTTTTTTATACTATAATCATGCATCTTAATCTGTCCCGTTGTAGTCATTGTACTTTATTATGTATACCTGAGTCCTTATCTTGTGTCCCATTTGGGTCATTTTATAACTCGTTTTCTAAACGCTTTTGTTTTTATAAAACTTAGCATTATACGAGTAGATAAACCATAAATCTAACTTTTATGTACATACATTTGACATTTCAAAATTATAAGTATCATTTTATGAAAGACGGGTTGTAAAATTAACTCAAATGGGACATAAAGCCATTTTCTAATGGCTCATATGCACACAAAAATGATCAGTTACTAAAACACGTCAGATTAAGAAGTACATTCCTATTTTATGCAAAAAGTTTTAATAAATAAGGTTTATAACGTTCTGTCTGGTTCTTAGAGTCGAGTTCAGATGAGGAAGACTTGACAGTGGAAGATCTAGTCAAACTTGTTGCTGAAAAAGATGAACTATTGAAGACACAAGAAGAAAAAATCAAGGATATGAAAGAGAAAGTTCTACTAACTCTTGCCGATTCGGAAAATCTAATGCAGAGGACAAAACGAGAAGCAGAAAACTCGAAAAAGTTTGCAGTACAGGTTAACTTTTGTCTATTTGAAGTATTTTGAATGTGTTTAATACTCTCATATTACTGTCTAATGCATTTAAAGCTGCAGAGTTTTGCAAAGAGCTTACTTGACGTTGCTGATAATCTCAGTAGAGCTGCTTCTGTTGTAAAAGAGAGTTTTGTTAAGATTGATGCATCTCAAGACAGTGCGGGAGCTGTACCACTCTTGAAAACACTGTTGGAAGGTGTTGAGATGACTGAAAAACAACTAGCAGAGGTAACATAGTCGTGTAGTTAATGTTAGTCATGCACTTACAAATTATGATACATCAACGCGTGTCTTTTCCACGTGGGCTAATGAATATCTTGTTTTCAGGTTTTTAAGAAATTTGGGGTGGAAAAATATGATCCCACGGATGAACAATTTGATCCCAACAGACATAACGCGGTATTTCAAGTACCAGATTCGACCAAGCCTGCTGATCGTGTTGCGGTTGTATTGAAGGTATGCTAATTTGAGTATAACTATAAACTATATAATGCAACTTCTTTACGTTAGCCAAGTATACTGTGTCAATCATCAATCTTGTATCTGTTTTTTGTGCTTATTAAAACCACAAAACAGATTAGAACCACAAGGTGTAAATGTTATAGGTTTATCATAGAACAACTGGGCTTAAATATACTTCCATTAGATACAATCAAATTTCAATCAAGTCGTAAGTTAATCACCATTGGTTGTTAAGTCATTTAATAAAGTTGATCTCTCTATGACTTGACAAATTTTGATAATCGTTTTCTATTATGGCCTTTTTAAGGAGTCATCAATTTATAGTAACTATTAGACTCTGTTACATCAATTATTCGATGTATTTTTAATTTTTATCTTTACTTGTGGATTCATCAGTTTGGGCTGCGTTTGTTTTATCAAAACGTCAAATATAAAAGTTGGCTAATAGAGAACTCTGTGGTCAAATCATCATCAATGTATAATACTTTAGCTTACTAATTCATTAAAATTTAGAATTAGCTTACTAATCTGATAGTAGTTTTTGTACTTGTTTTGAGGCATTACTTGGTTACAATTTTTTATAAATGGGTAAAAAAAAAAAAAAAAAGTCTTTGCAGGTCAGCCCCGGTGGAACCTGTTTGACCTTTTACTTAATTATCCTGAGCAATATCTACGGGTTTGAAACATTTTTGGTTAGTATGTAGTTATTATAAGTTACTTTTCACTGGTTTTGCAGGCAGGATACATTCTTCATGACAGAATTCTAAGGCCAGCTGAAGTTGGCGTGACCATAGCTGCAGATGAAAAAGATGAAAACAAAGAATCAGAGACTTAAGACATATCCCTTATATTGACACCCAAAAATTGGGAAAAGTTTGCAGTTTAATCAATAGAATTTGTGGCGGAATGTAGGGACATGAATTTCATGCAAAGACCAATGGAGTTCCATTTCGAAAATGTTATGTTGCTAGCATTATCAATGGTTTTAGGTCAAGTGGTTTGAATTTTTTTGACAATTATAATAATTTAAAGATCTTAAGTTCGTATCTTGAATATGTGCTCACTGTTTGCATAGGTGTATAAAGGCCAACATAGATTTGATAGTGATGTTACGTCTTTCGGTAGGTGAAGCAGCATCTAATAAAACACCAAGAAGTTCATCCAACAATGTCATAGTCTTTGGCTACCAAAATGTGATATATCCAAAGTTTAAATTCTCTCTAACTTTGTCACTACTAGGCTTTTAACATACACGATTGATACAAATTTTGTTCTTTGTAATGTTCACAAAGTTGCATAATTGTCTGTATAAAACAAAGATATTGTGCACAAGTAAATGAGAGCTAATGCTTGCTTGATCACTCGTAGCGACTTAATTATCCCAAGACCAAGAAGGAAAACGTAGAAATGGCTAAAATTGCTGGCGGGTTTTGGTTTGTTATCACTGTTGTTCTCGCATTACAACTTTGTGGTAAGTTTGTTCATTTCTGTCACGCAGGTTTATGGTTTTTCGATGTTAATGTTCATTTTCTGTTTACTTCCTTTAGATGGAAAGGTTATGATGGAATACATTGGAGCAACAGGAAAACCAGTAACATTTGATGAGGTTCCTATCAATGACAACATCGATTTCTACTTCATACTAAGTTTCGCAATCGATGCCAGCCCATCCGGGAACCCACAAAACGGCATTTTTAAACCATACTGGTCTGATGCCCTAACCCCAGACTCCGTATCGGCGATAAAATCAAAACACCCAAACGTAAAAGCCTTAGCAAGCCTCTCGGGCTGGAGCCTTGGGTCAACAACGCTTAGTTGGTACAAACCACAAAATTCCCAAACATGGATTAAAAACGCGTTCACATCACTCAAATCAATGATTCAAACATATCACCTAGATGGAATCGACATAGATTATGAAAACTTCCCAAAACATAACGAAAGTTTTAGCTATTGCATTGGTGAACTTATAACATATCTAAAGAACCAAAGTGTTATATCTGTCGCGACTATTGCACCATATCATTTAACTACTCTACCTTACATAGAGCTATTTAACAACTATGGCGACGTTATAGATTATGTGAATCATCAGTTTTATACAGATAAAGTGAGGTCGGCTAAAGCTTATTTCAAGGATTTCAAGCAAAGAACTATAGAGTTCGATAGAGCAAAAGTGTTGCCAAGCTACGAGGTCGATGGAAGAGGGATTCAAGGGGACGCGTTCTTTGATGCGCTGCGTGTTTTGATTGAAAAAGGATTTGATGTGAATGGAATTATGATATTTTCAGCTGATGCATCTGCTACAACTAATGTTACTACTAAGTTTTATTATGAGCAGAAATCACAAGAGTTTTTGCTTAATTTGACTAAAGTTTGAACTTTTTTTTTTTTTTTTTTTTTTTTTTTTTTTTTTTTTTTTTGGTAATGCTTAACTTCTTAAGCATAATGGTCTATTATAAGTTGATTTGATTAAAATACAGTTTATAGAGTTGAAATAAATGCAATTCCTATGGTTTTGTAAATAAGGTAAATAAATAATTGTTGATGTTTTTTATGCTAGCAACACATTTTAGCAACGCGTTGTTCATTGGCCATAACGATAAGTGAAATATTTTGTTTTGTATATGCAAGCATGAATAATCATGATTCCAAAGAATCATTTATGCGAAAAGAAATTAAAAGTAACAAGAAGATCTTTAATCCTTTAACTACTCATAGTTTGTATGGGTTTATAGATAGATAGGTTACCCAACTTTTCAATTTTATTCACCTAAGTTACAATTTTTTTTAATTATTATTATTATTATTATTATTATTATTATTATTATTATTATTATTATTATTATTATTATTATTTTGTTCAAACGGGGTATTGGACTATATGGTTTTGACATTCGAGTTATTGAACTTACCAACTTTATTCACCCAAGTTATCAAACTTGTAAAAACACGACATTTATGTTACTTAACTTACCCAAAAATATATGTTCAGGTTACTCGGATTACACAGAAAATATAAGGTGCATGCTACCCAACAGTTCAGTCTTAAGTGAACAAAAAAAAAGTTTGATAACTTGTGAATAAAGTTGAAAAGTTGGATAATCTATCTATCTATAAACCCTTAAAGATCCTTGTATATACTTCCTCAACATCAAAATTATTGTACACAGATGAAAAGAACACAGTTTTCTATGACGGCAAAAGATAGTTAATTAATGTGTTCTTTTAATGTTGTAAATATCAATTGTGATTGACCGTAATATAGTAAAATAAAACAATTTTAACTACTTTTAGTAATGAATAATTATTTTGACACATTTTAAAAATGAAAGATGCACAAAAAGTTGGACATATAACAAGTTGTTACAGATGTATTTTGAAAATCTAATTTGATCAAAAACTAGGAAACTATATTTTTGGAAATTGGTATATCCTGAAATAAGTATAAAGTTTGCATGTGCCAGCAAATATCGAGATTCATTTCAAATTTAGGTCAAACATACCTAGTTTCACTTTGAAATACACTAAAAAATAAGGAAGAATTAAATGCACATCTTTAAAAAAAATTAAAATTTCAAAATTTAAATGCTGCCCATTTTCAGCATGGAAATATAAAGGGGTCTTTGATACGAGTATTTGCATAGTAGTTTAATTTTTGAAAATTTAACACTTGAGTTTAAAAGAATAGTGGGTAAAACAAGATTTTCATAATACTAATCAAAGCAAAATGAAGCCAGTGAAAAGTGAAGACAAGAAACCTTTTGGTGATCAAAGTGTTCACATCAATCTGAAAGTTAAAAGCCAGGTTAATGTTAATCCTTAATTTGATCACATTGTTTTGCATAGTTCTAAATTATTTGTTTATATGATATGATAATCATTTTTTGATTCGGTGTCTTTTTTTTTATCGGTTTTGTTGTTAGGGTTTATGTTTTAGCCTTGTGTTGGTAACTTAAACGATTAAGGGTGTATGGAATTGTGCTACGAAAGCGATTAGCTCATTATGTGATGATTTAAAAGTTGATATAAAGAGATATCTAACTTACTATTTTTTTATAATTTTGTGTATTGGACTTTTTTTCCTATTAAAACTCAACACTTAAATTCATGCTTTTCTATGTATTTTGCTCGTGAAAAATGACCATTTTACCCCTTAGTGTATCAATATATTGTTAACAAATATGTTGACACCAAAGGGTAAAATGGTCAAAGGATACACAGAAAAAGCACAAATTCAAATGTATTGTGTTTAAAAAAAAAATGTCAACTACATAACCATAAAAAGTCCACTACAGAAAAAGCAAATAACCCGACTCATATTTGCCAAGTAGCATAATGTTTGTTACTCATTGGATTATGAACTATGTGACTAACTGCTATTCGTTCTTTTCTAGGATGGAATGGAAGTGTCTTTTAGGATCAAACGGAACAAAAAGTTGCAAACACTAATCAACGAGTACTGTGACAAACAATCGAAACAAACTACGGCTAGTGTATTCTTGTTTAACGGATCACGCCTTTCAGTTGAGAAGACACCCGATGAGGTCTACTCTCTTCTGCATCAATTTTAGTTAATCTGTCACACACACATACAGTAACCAAAACCAGTAGATGGCATTTGCAAACCATTTGTTTATCATTGGATTGATTTGCATTGTCTTTTTGAATTTTATCAAGTCAAATGGGTCAAAAGACTCTTTTCAACCCACACCCTTTTGACCTGTTACTTGACCCATTCATTTTGCCTACATAAAACATACTAACAAAAATACATATCCACATGTTTCTACGTAGTTAACTGATTTAAGTATTTAACTCCATTTCTTCTCGATGTTTACTATATGTTTGTATGATTTTTTGAGATTTTAATGCGGAACAATTTGTCTTTTTGTTGCCACAGCTAGAAATGGAGGACGGGGATGAGATCGAGGCCATGCTACACATGAATGGAGGTGGTGGTAGATCTTCATGGATATAGGACACTCAAAGCTCACAAAATCATATCCCGGTTGTGTTTAACTGTGATATTTACCTTTATGCCTAGTTGAAGTATGGGTGGGTTGTTTTATTGTCATTTCTTATGGTTGTAGCAAGATATGCAATGAATCTGATCATTATCCGAATGATCTATTGTTCTCGGGTCTTTTGGTTATTTATTACTCGTAGAACCTTTTTTTTTATTTATAAAGAAGTGTTTTAGTAGGTTTTTGCTTGTTATTACCCTTTTCTTCTTATAGAGATATGACATTATCGATCCATTTTAAGTTAACGGGGTGCATTTGTCACCTTTAAATGCTACACTAATTGTACTCGGTAGAATTCACCCTAAGCCATTTTGATTGATTCTTGATCTAGATACCTAAGAAAACATGTGCTAGTGACATATTATATATAACATGAATCACAGTTGATAATTTCACGCTATGTAGTGAGAATTTGTCAAATTTTTATATGTGTAGCCTTCGGCATTTATGCTTGTTAAATTTTCAAATGCCAAAATCATGTAAATATGCTTACGGTTCATGAAAAAACCCACATTCTTCGTGTGAGGAAAAATCCCTTAAATGTTATTAGGGTGTCTTCTTGTTTATGTGTGTTTTCTAGATTTATTAAGCTAAAGTTGAACCAAAAGGAACTAATAACTGAACACGAAGCTGAAGTCACGTCGCTCGTTCTAATTCTGGAACCTGCTATCCAAAATACATGCCAAATATTTCTTTTAAACTTTATGTCCGTCAATTACACCCATATTTTTTGGATGTGTCAACATCATATTATGCTAGCAACGCACTGGCGTTGTTATAGATTTCGATGGATTTTTGTGAGATGGTTGAATAAGAATTTTGTGACGATACATTTATGTTGGATTATTGGTTGCATATCAAAATTGAAAATCAGTTCACATTTAAAAAAAAAAGTTCCAATGACATAATTACTTAAATAACTCAATACATGGTATTTAGAAAATGATTACTAGTTAAAAAGCCATGATTTTGTTTTCTTAAATAAGTGAAGATTTTGTATATAACAACAAAGATTAAAAATTCATTTTAACTTTTTAAAAAAAGAAGATTTACATATATATTGGTCAAACATAACTAATTTTAGTTGAAATACACCAAGAAATAAGGAAAATTCAAATTCACATCTACGCTATCCTTATATATTTTTTACTTGCACTTCAGAAGAAAAAAGGGTATTAACAGGATTGTCATAAAAAACTGATCAGATCAAAATGAATCCAGTGAAATGTGAAGACAAGAAACCTTATGGAGATCAAAGTGCTCACATCAATCTCAAAGTTAAAAGCCAGGTTTGGTTTTGTATACTAGATTAAGGGGATGTTTCGCGTTGTGTTTTAGATCGTTATGCGATATAATATAATCATAATAAAATGTTGGTTTTCTTAAAAGCAGTCTCCTTACTATCGGGACGTAGGGGTATGACTGTTAACATCCTAGCATGCTTATGAATTTTGAAGTAGCATTCGAGTACTTATTGGATTACAGGCTGTTTGACTAACCCCTTTTCGTTCTGTTATAGGATGGAATTGAAGTATCCTTCAGGGTCAAACGTAACAAACAGTTGAAAATGCTGATAGACGAGTACTGTGACAAACAATCGAAAGAAGCCAATACTACTGTATTCGTGTTCAATAGGAAACGTCTTCAAGCGGATAAGACACCCGATGAGGTCAACTCTCTTCTGCATCACTTTTTGTTACTCACTCTCGCACATGTAAAATAACCAAAACTAATAGGTGGCAATTGTAAACCATTTAATGTAAGAATGGATGATTCGCAATGTCTTGGACTTTTACCAACAAGGAAAATGGGTCAAACAGGCTCAAAATTGGCCAAGCTTTCATTTTTAACTCATACAACCTGGTAAACAATTTGTTTTTGAAGATATATTATAACACCAGTGTTTTGTAATCATTACGCAATATTTTCTACCATGGTGAGTTCCAAAAGATAGGCAGATAGCAACGTAGTTTGTAAATTGATCCGGTTTAGTAATTATACTTAGTGACTTGCCATTGCAAGCTCACCTGTTACTTGACCTGTCCATACTGCCGCATCTAGAAAAAAAGAAAAAAAAAAAAAAAAAAAAAAAAAAAAAAAAAAAAAAAATACATATATGCTCCTGCTTCTAGCTGGTGACATGCCGTTGCAAGCTCTTTTAACTGGTCAATACACTCAAATATTACTTGCCCGAAACTTGCAATGGTGAATTCCTTGTGTTTTTAGTGTTTGTTCATACAATATATCGAGATGCTAATGTGGACCAATATGTCATTTTGTTGCCACAGCTTAAAATGGAGGATGGGGAAGTGATTGATGCCATTCTATACCAGATGGGAGGTAATGCTAAATTCTTTTTGAAAAGTGTCTAATCCATTAGAGATAAAGCATTCATTCTCAATCCTAAGTAAATGGACTGAAATCGCCTCTCTAAATGAAATTTTAATGTTACCCAACAGAACAAGTTCTCTCTTGATGGATTATTTATAGAACATACTATGTTGATTGTTACAAATAGAGCGATAAAGATTTGATCAATCAGCATTTGATAGATGCATGATATACTGATACCAATTGTATCATACTATCATAGTCATGGGCGGAGCTATGTGAGGACCGGGGAGGGTCCCGGCCCTCCTAGGTCTAAGCCCGTTAGTGTATTAATTTGCGATTTCATGTGTATTTTCAGAAAAAAAAAAAAAAAAAAAAAAAAAAAAAAAAAAAAAAAAAAAAATTATTTCGGCCCTCCCATTTAATGTATTTCCTGAAAAAAAATTGTTTCGGCCCTCCCACGAAAATTTTTCTAGCTCCGCCATTGATCATAGTATCATATATACTACCTCTTATCCTGTATGGGATACCAAAAATCTTATTAGTTTGTGAATCTCATCTTTACGCCTTGAGCCATAGAGACCAAACAAGCCATACATAGAACATTGCTACACTGGCGCTAGTGGAATCGCAATGATGCAGGCTGCCCATCAAGGTTTGAAAGTACCATGCCCGGCCCAACCTTGACACAACCCACAAGGCCACAAGTGACCAACCGGGATAGCACATAAGTCTTATACGAAGGGTGTAAAAGACTTCAACTTTTGAAAGGTCTATAAGTTTGAAAACCAATAACAACCAATATTATAGATGTTTTATAATTCTTCTCTAAATCCGTTTGACATGTTACCCGGCACTGCAATGTTTAACTCCCTATTTTCATGTTTATTGTATGTTTGTATGATTAGCGAGATGCTAATGCTGAGAAATTTGTCATTTTTTTTGCCACAGCTTAGAAATGGAGGACGGGGATGAGATCATGCCATGCTACACGAGACAGGAGCCAATGCTAAAATTCTCATGGCACTCGATACTCATGAACTATTTATTGGATTTAACCATCTTTCATAAACTATTTGCTTTTTGGATTCAACTATGTGCTATTAAATATTTAAGTGTCATCTGGCTTTATGGGTATGTTATCTTTCAGTACTTTGTGATGCTTCCAGGATTATGCTCGTGTCATAGGGTCTTATCAAAAAAAAAAAAAAAAAAAAAAAAAAAAAAAAAAAAAAAAAAAAACCTTTCGATGGAACTTAGAAAAATTTCTTCTAACCTATTTTTTGTTGGTTAATAAGTTTCCAGATTAGGGTTAACATAATCAATAAAGTACCGGATATTCACTTGAAATCGTGGTATCACTTTCCAATAGAAACTATTCGACCCTATGCCTGGGTTACACGAATATCTCTATGGGATAAGACCAAGTGATGTTCTTGTTTTAGGCACAAATCAAGAACCAGATGCGTATTCAAGTATTTAGGGTTTTGTGT
Organism: Artemisia argyi; assembly: GCA_030686995.1. Lineage (NCBI taxonomy): Eukaryota > Viridiplantae > Streptophyta > Magnoliopsida > Asterales > Asteraceae > Artemisia > Artemisia argyi. Next base: position 21,506,462 of record CM060700.1, read on the forward strand.
TTTCGTATCTCCATGCAGATGTGTTATGACCTCTATTTATAATAGAAAATACTCAAAACCCTAGCCCATGGAATTATATATAATTAACGGCCCATTAATTATATCATAATACTTTCCATAAGAAGGAATCAGTGGTTAAAAACGAGCAGCAGAATAAACTGATGCCGTCAGCAGAATCATACTAGCAGCAGATTCTACTAGCAGAATCCATCATCAGCAGAATCTCTCATCAGCAGAAACATATTCCACTAGCAGAAACAGATTCTACTAGTAACCACTATTGAGTCAGGGGATTCAGTGACCAAATGGGTGTACACTCCGTACCTCCAAACCCATTACCAGGTGTGAATTAATCCCTCAAGTGCTCTAAATTTTTCTAACAATCCTCCCCAAATTTAGTTCACTTCCTTTGCATGAAAAATTAAACACAAAACAAAACAAGTGCATAAATGAAAATATCCTGAGGATTGAATTTCCACATTAGTACATATACTTTCAAATATTCGAGAATCAGGGTGTTCTAAGAATTGAACCCTTCAACCCATTTGAATACCTGATGATAAATACACACAAGTTTTCAAACACTAAAATACTCCTGACACTATACAAGCCATGTGTCCATATCCAATTCATAAATGTTGTAAAAGCTAAAAGTCCAAAGCTTCCTGAAGCGGCAAAACTTCAACATTCACATAGGTGATTCATCTTTAATTCATGCTCCTGCTTAGCACTTTTTCAAAGAAAATTAACCATTAAGAAGTTATGACTTCATCCTCCTTTCCAGCAGATAACAAGCACAACCTTGGGATGTTTGTGATACATGTGCTTCAGTCCACTAAATGATCAGCTTTCCACATTGAACTCAGCTTCCAAGTTTCCTTAGAAGGGAGTTGGGTATCCTTGCATTCAGTGACTAAGTTGGACTTAAACCCATCCCTTTAGCAGACTTCAAAACCAAGTCTCTAGCCAAACCCTTCGTCAAGTGATCAGATAAGTTTTGTTGAGATTTAACAAACTCTATAGATATCACCCCATTCATGATAAGCTCACGAATCATGCTATGCCCAACACCTAAGTGTCTAGACTTCCCATTGTACATCTGGCTATAAGCCTTTGCCAATGTAGCAGCACTATCACAACGGATAGAAATAGGTGCTATAGGTTTAGGCCACAATGGAATCTCAAGAAGCAAGTTTTTCAACCATTCAGCTTCTTTGCCAGCAGCAGCTAAAGCCACAAATTCAGATTCCATGGTTGAACTGGTAATGCAAATTTGTTTCTTGGATGCCCAAGAAATTGCACCCCCACCAAGTAGGAATACCCAGCCACTAGTAGACGAATTGTCTTCAGTGTTACTGATCCAACTTGCATCAGTGTATCCTTCTAATACTGAAGGATAACCAGTATATGAGAGACTATAATCCATAGTTCTCTTCAAATACTTAAAGACCCTCTGAATTGCTTGCCAATGATGAGCACTAGGATTACTAGTATACCTACTCAGTTTACCCACAACAAAAGCAATGTCAGGTCTTGTACAAGTCATGGCATACATCAAGCAGCCAATCACCCTAGAATACTCAAGTTGAGATACAGCTTTGCCAGTATTAGGCATTAGCTTCTCACTTGTATCCATAGGAGTACTCACTGGAGTACAATCAAAGTAATTAAATTTCCTTAACACCTTCTCAATGTAATGAGACTGAGAGATAGAAATTTTGTTACTTTCATGTTTAATCCTAATACCATGGATAACATCAGCCTCCCCTATATCCTTCATGGAAAACTTTGATGACAAAAATTCTTTTGTAAGATCAACTTGATTTTGGTCAGTGCCAAAGATCAACATGTCAACAACATATAGACAAATGATGACTCCTTTACCAGATTCATCAAATTTGCTATATACACATTTGTCAGCTTGATTAAGTAAATAACCACTCGACAAAACCACTTCATCAAACTTTTGATGCCATTGCTTAGGTGCCTGTTTTAGTCCATAAAGAGACTTAATCAGTTTACACACCTTGTTTTCATTGCCAGGCATGATGAAGCCCTGAGGTTGGTTCATGTAAACCTCCTCATCTAAATCACCATTCAAGAAAGCTGTCTTCACATCCATCTGATGAATAATCAGATTGTGAATTGATGCCAAAGCAATTAGCAATCTTATGGTACTGATACGTGCCACTGGAGCATAAGTATCAAAGTAGTCTATTCCTGACTTTTGTTTAAAGCCTTGAATAACTAATCTTGCCTTGAACTTTTCAACAGTTCCATCTACCTTCATTTTCTTTTTGAAAATCCATTTGCAACCTAGAGGTTTGCAACCAAGTGGTAGATCAGTCAACACATAAGTGTTATTGCCCATAATGGAGTCCATCTCATCATTTATTGCTTCTTTCCAGAAAGCAACATCCTGGGACTTCGTTGCTTCTTCAAATGTTTTGGGATCATCCTCCACAATAAAGCAATAGGAGTATTGGTCAGAGACCTCACTCCTTGTACCTTCAATTAAGTATAATTGAAACTCAGGTCCAAATGACTTTGGAGTCCTCACCCTATTGCTCCTTCTGAGCTCAGGTTCAGGTTGTTGTTCCACAACCTCAGCAGGAACCTCATCAGGAACCTCTTGAACACCATTGCCATTGGTTCCATTTGGAATCCTTTGACTTGGTCTAGGGATAGATGAGAATCTGTTCTCATCAAAGAGTGCATCCTGTTGGTCCCTTTTACTTGGTTAACAGTAACTACAAAGCTAAAGTAACCAAGTTCTATGACATTTAGACAAGGATGTATAAAAGATTAACAATAAAGTAACGTAAATATAAGAGACAATATTTTTCAACGTTTAATTCTTTATTAGAAGTTAATCAAAAGAATCGTACCCAAGTGTTTGCGGAATAACACTTGGGATTGAAATGACAAGTGTGGTAATGACTCCTCTCTAAACTCAATCTATGTTGAGTGACAACTTAAATTACCCACTGAGCTATCTCAGGGGCTTGCGTTGTTCTTTGGAGGAGTAAAGTGGTTTGTGAATGCTTTGCATTAATTGCACAAACTTACTCCTCACAAATGCTACCTATTTATATACAAGTATGGAACAACTAAATATACATTGGACATAAAGCTTCCTTAACAATATCTTGAAAGATATTATTCTTCTGGCAAGGAACCTTCATTGAGTTTGGTCCAAAAGGCACTTTCTGATGACAGACTGGTTTTAACCATTTTGGGAAAGTTTGACATTAAAGTGATAAACCTACTTTACTAATGCAGCTCAGACTTTCCCGCCCAGTCCCGCCAAAACATCAGTCTTCAAGTCATCAGTCCTCAGTACCTTGATAGTTGTTGAGGAGTCTTGGGGTTCAGTGAGTTATTGTCATCCTCATTGAACCCATCACCTTCTTCTTGGCTAAGATCACACTCACTGAGTACCGCCTCACTGAATGGAGAACCTTTCTTCTTAGGCTCGGTCTTAGCATCCTGAAGGTGACTCACTGAGTTACTGTTCACTCAGTGACTTGTTTACACTTAGGGGATTTTACGTTCAAATCCTTGTTAGAAAAAGATTGGGGAATTCAGTGACCCAACAATCTCCCCCTATTTGAACATACAAATAGCCTAAGTGTTTCTTGATTCAGCATGAGTTGTCAGGGTACTTCTTCTCTTGCTGAATGTTTGTTGTAATTGTAAGTAGGACATAACTTTTAAACAAAAACATCAGTTTATTCATAGCTATTACATTTTCCTACAAATTACAAACAAAATAAAGATAGTTGTTGCAAATCTGATGTTCAGATGATAGCCAAGTCCCTCAATCTTAGCTTTCTTTGATCTCAGCAGGTGTTTCTCAGGATGCTTCTCAATCATAGCCCTAAGGTCCTGACAGAACCTTTGGTTTTCAGCACTTTTTATAGGAGAAGCTAACATCAGGTATATTAAGATTGCCTTGACCCCTGCCCTGTCCATGTCAGACCATCTTTGGAATCCAGGGTTTCCATACTCATCCATAAAGCATAGACCTCTTTCAGGGTGTTCAAGCACAACGTTGTTCACGAAGGTGATTCCTTCAGGAACGGACCTATCACAATCCAATCCTGGGACCTTGATCTCAGGCTCGGATTCAATGTGCTTCCTCTTTTTCTTTGTAGCTTTTGATGAAGCAAGAAGAAGGGAGGGAATATTTAGGGCTTCAGGCATTGCACTCAGTCTGTCATACCTTTCCTTCAGTGACTTGAGAAGGCCGTGTACTACAACATTGTTTTTCTTGGCAATGATAGGACGGAGTTCGTCAAGTTCAGTAATCCCAAAGTCAGCAAATCTGAATGGGTTATGAATGTCAATAATTCTTTTATCAGCCCCCCTGAAGACAGTGACCATTGCGGGTTTGGTGTTCCTGTGGATTTTAATGTCAGTGATGGTTTCAGGCTTCAACCTTTCCTTCATCACCCAATGATACCTTTCAACCCTGGTCTTTCTGATTTGAGCATCCCTTTTTAGCTTTGCTTCCCTTTCCCTTTTAAGAGCATTCATCTCTTCTTCCTGAGCCTTTTTAAAGGCTGCACCAGCTTGCTCATGTGCTAGTGCCTTAGAATCCAGACCAATCTTTTCAGCTTCCTCATGAACAACCTGTCTCAGTTCAGGCTTGCTCAATCTCTCTTCTTCAGCTACCTTTGCCAATTTCTCAACTCTTTCCATGTGGGCTTGTATTTGGTCGTGGGTGAGTTGATAGACTTTTCCATTGATTATATACGGGACCCTGATTGGTTCATCAGGATCAACTCTGATCATTGTGGAGGCAGGCTGGAGCATAGTTGTAGGTTCAGAGGTGGTGGCAATGCTTTTTCCTCTGTCCTGAATGAGAGTGGAGGAGGCTGGTTCCTCTTGAGGTGGAACTTCGGTGATTGGTGTGGCTTCAGTGACATGCTCCCCCTTAGTGTGAGAGGGCTGTCCAGCTTCTTGTTCATCAGTAATAGGGGTTTCAGGAACATTCTCCCCCTCAACAATTGCCGGAGCTGCAGTGATGGCAAGTGTTGGAGTTACTGAAGATGAAGTAGAGGTACCCTTGAAGACTTGAAACATCTCCGTCATCATTGACTTGATCTCCGCAGTATCCTGATGGATGATAGATACCTTAGAGTCAAGTGTAGCCTGAGAGCTTTCAAGGGCAGTCATTCTGGATCCCATGGTCCATGCCAGAGAAGTGGACTTCATGGATTGAGCTGTCACTGATGCTTCCAACTGAGTGAAGGAAGACTTGAGAGACTCCACCGTAGAGCTGAGATTCTGAACATTGGAACCCTTTATCAAACCAAGTAACTCAGTAAGAGCGAACGTGTTTACCTGGTACGTCTCAGATGCCTGAAGAAGTTTTTTGTTGAGCTCAGGATCATCCTTGACTGATTCTTGAACCGACTTAACCCCGGTAGTCAATTCTTTAAGGGATTCCAAAAATGAGTTGATGCGAGAAGTCATTTGTGTCAGGGAGTAGGTGACAGTGGAATTTTGCTCCCTGACGTCATCATTGTATTCTTTAACAGCATCTTTGAGGAGGTAATAGTGGACTGCTTGCTCAGTATGCATGTCAAACACCTCGTCAGTGACCCCCTGTACAAAACATTGGTCATTTTCTTGATGAATTTTCAGAAGGCTTTTTCAGTGAGAGGAGCTTGATTGTTTCCTGAGGTTTCCGGCTCGGAATGTGTTTCATCTTCATCATGGTTAGAGGCTTGAGGAGACTGAGTTACAGGTTCAGGGACTGTCTCCTCAACCTCCATATCATCTCCGGCCGTGAAGACTTCCTCGTCACTGTTATATTCATCATCAGAAAATAGGACAGCCTGAGCATCTGCCAGGGAGGTAATCTGCAACAAGTGGAGGTTATCCGGCTCCTCTTCATAAGAATATTTGCCTTCGTTTTGGCCAGGTCCTGACCCCTCAAATCCGGTAGATTGGGTTTTATCTACCTGGTCTTCAAGGCCAGTTCCCAAGTTATGCGCACCTCCGGGATTGGTTATGGGTTCCATATCAGCGGGTGGTGTATATCCCTCTGAATCTTTGTCCCCCGTGACCCCTTCAGACACTGATGGGTATTTCTCAATGTCATCCTGAGGAGTCGTGAATGTTGTGTCCCTATCAGCAGGTTGTTTGTTTCTCTTTGAGTCTTTGGGATGAGTTTTTGTTCCCTCAGACAAAAGCGTTGTTTTGCGAATGTCCTCATCAGGCACCTGAGTGGTTATGCCCCCCTTTCCAACAGGCTTGTTCTGGCCTGTCGAAGGTTTAGGGACGTGAACTCCCTGATGCTTGGGTTTTGATTTACCCGAGCCTTTAGTAGGATGTGATTGTTTGTGGACCCCCTTCTTAGTGGAGTAGTGCTGCCCCACCGAGGATTTAGGATCCCTTACTCCCTGAGACTCTGGTTGTGATTTGCCAGAGCCTTTAGCAGGATGTGAAGGTTTGGTTAGTTCCGGCTCCACTGTCTTGTTTATGACAGTAGAGTCTTTGGGAATGGGTATGCCCGAGGACACTGAGTGTGATGTCTCAGTGCCCTCCGTTGGCTTTTGTTGCAGGCCTAGTGACTGTGTTATTATTCTCATGGTGTCAGCAGTCAAGGGCGATTGTGGTTGCCTCCTTATGGTAGGCTTGGGATCAGAGGTCTCAGTGTCGAGTGACTTGGGTTGAGCCACCTTCCTGGACCCCTGTCCCTTCTTCCTCTTTACCTTCTTGGTGGGAGAGGGGACTGGTGAAACTTTATTGTCACCCCGGATAGCAGAACGCATATACATTGTCAGGGTGACAGGTGTAACCTCAAGAGGGTCACGAGAGTAATTTGCCTTGTGTAGGACATCAGGCTCAAAACCTGCTATGTCAGTCTTAACATACTCAGACCCAAGCAAGTCTTGTAGGGCACAGGAAACGAATCTAGGATATGACATGTGTTTTTGCCTAGACTTCCCCCCTAATTTTGCTATGAGGTCCCTGAAGATGATTTCTCCAAGGTCAATCATTTTACCCTCAATGAGACATAACACTATCATTGCCTGAGTAGTGTTTAATTGCTCAGTAGAGGATTTATTTCCCCAGAGAACCTGAATGACAAAAGTCATTAGAATCCTCCAGGGAGCTGGGAACCAGGTCTTTATTATAGGGGCTTTGAATCAGAGGGACCCTGGTGTCACCTCAGGGTGATTTTTTTCATAGGGTCCCAGTTCCAGTAAGACCTCCTTCACCTCTTTCTCAGAGGGTTGAGCAGTGAAGGTCGTGGTGTAGTCAAGGCCTGTGGCTTTGACAAAAGTTTTATAGTCAAGAGTTAGGGACTTGGTTCCATTCTTGACTGTGAACTTTATTTTGGCCTCTTTTGGTGCATCAGGGTTTTCAACCACCGCTGTGCACCAAAATTCCCTCAAATAGTCATGATAGATGACTGAGGGGGTTTTTGTGAATGAGGTGGTCAGAAAGCAGTTTTGAAGGAACTTCACCACATCCCTGTATTCAGGGTACCCTTCAGGGTAAGCAAAGTTCCCCACCACATTGTTCTTGGTAAGGTCTACACTTTCCATTTGGAAATCCACATTGGGTGCGTATTTTATGACCTTAGAAGAAGCCATTTGGTTTAGATAAAAGCCTGGTTTTTCTTGAAAAATAGGTATCAGTGAGGGAAACACACGCAGTTTTGAAAATGATTTGCAAGAGTTTTGTTATGATTTTGAAAGCGTGTGTGTGTTCCCTTTTTTGTGGGGGTATTTATAGGGTGAGAATTTAGGGTAGTGATGTTGTGGATACCAAAGGTTAATTTATTTAACCGAAACGACATAATAATTTTAGTTTGATATCCGCATTAAATATCACGATTCCCATTACCCTATTTTCTCTCACATCATGGATGAACAGTTGTGCGGCTCTGCAAATAATGCACGTTTTGCAGAGTAGAAATCATCACAACTTTTGTGTGTGAGGGAGCATTTAATGCTCAGTGGTGTTTGGTGAGAGAGATGTGGGGGCCCAAGGAGTGGATGCCAGTTGTGTAAGTGACATATATTCCTATATTTAATAGGATTCAGTTACCTACCTGGGACATTAACTAACTAAATACTTAGAGCATTTAGTTAGGGTATTCAATGCCATTTTTCATCCTGAGCCCCCTGAATGAATTATCATTCAAAAAAAATTCAGGAAGGGTGTGATCAGGGACCTAGAGAATTTACATCATGTTGGAACACTTTTGATCAGTTCCCTAATTCTATGTCCAACATGCCCAGTTCAGCTTTCAATCTTGTGAAAGTGGGTTCATCCAAAGGTTTAGTGAAGATATCAGCTAGCTGATACTCAGTGGGGATGAAATGTAGTTCAATTTATCCATTAGAGATATGGTCCCTGATGAAGTGGTATCTGATGTCAATGTGTTTGGTTCTTTGATGAAGTACTGGATTGTTTGAGATGGCTATGGCACTTGTATTATCACAAAAAATAGGTACCATCTTATACTGAATGCCATAGTCACTCAGTTGGCTCTTCATCCATAGTACATTTGCACAACATCCTGCAGCAGCCATATATTTAGCTTCAGCTGAGGACATGGCCACTGACTGTTGTTTCTTTGTACTCCAACACACAAGTTTACCACCAAGAAATTGGCAGGATCCTGAAGTACTTTTCCTATCCATATTACATCCTGCATAGTCAGAGTCAGTGTACCCTTTGAGATCAAATCCTGAACATTTTGGGTAATACAAACCAAGGTTTGGAGTACCCTTCAGGTACCTGATGATTCTCTTGACAGCAGTGAGATGTGATTCTTTAGGGTCAGCATGGTATCTGGCACACAGGCAGACTGAGAATTGGATATCAGGCCTTGACGCAAGTAAGTACATCAGGGAGCCAATCATTCCTCTATATTGGGTTTGATTCACTGATTTTCCAGTGAGATCAGGGCCAAGGTTGTTAGGAGGAACCATAGGAGTCTTTACTGAAGAGCAATCAGTGAGCTCATACTTCTTCAGTAGGTTCCTGAGGTATTTTTCTTGCAAATGGATATTCCTTTTTCAGTTTGTTTAATTTGGAGTCCAAGGAAGTATGTGAGTTCACCCATCATGCTCATTTCAAACTTTGTGGACATCAGTTTCTCAAACTGTTTGCAAAGTTTGTAACTTGTTGAGCCAAAGATGATGTCATCAACATATACTTGGACAAGAATGACATCATCCTTTGTTATGTAGATGAACAATGTGTTGTCAATTCTTCCTCTGACAAACTTGTTTTGGATCAGGAAGGCTGAAAGAGTTTCATACCATGCCCTGGGTGCTTGTTTCAGTCCATAAAGGGCTTTGTTAAGCTTGTAGACATGGTTAGGGTATTCACTACTTTCGAAACCAGGAGGCTGTTGAACATAAACATCTTCTTTGATGTTACCATTCAGGAATGCACTTTTAACATCCATTTGGTAAACTTTAAAGTTCATGTAAGTTGCATAAGCAAGGAAGATCCTGATGGCTTCCATTCTAGCAACTGGTGCAAAGGTTTCCTCATAGTCTATACCTTCCTGTTGATTATATCCTTTGGCAACCAGTCTTGCTTTGTTTTTGATGACTGTGCCATTCTCATCGGTCTTGTTTTTAAAGACCCACTTCATACCAATGATTAAAACACCCTGGGGGCATTCAACAAGGGTCATGACATCATTTCTGTCAAATTGTTCCAATTCATCTCTCATGGCCTGAACCCAACTTTCATAAGTCAGGGCTTCTTTGACATTTTTAGGTTCAATCTCTGAGAGATAGTCAGCATAAAGACATATATTGGCAGTGGCAGCCTTGAGTTTAGCAGCCTTGCTTCTTGTGAGCATGCCTTCAGTGGGTTCACCAATGATGTTCACAAGCTCAATGATTTTGGATCTAGTCCAGCTATCCTGAGGTTTGGGATAGGAATTTGAGCTTGTAGGAGCCTGATTAGGTTCAGACTCAGGAACATGAGGTAACTCATCAATATGTGCTTCAGTGAGTACTGTAGGAACAATTTGTTCTGCGGGTTCCTGAACAATTTGTTCAGTGGTGTCAGTCTCATTTGAGACAGGCTGAGTTTCAATGAACTCACTGATAGGTGGTTGGGGTAGGTTGTGAGGGATGATATAATAGGAGACGTCAGCATCAGCTTGGTATTGGGTTGAGGGATTGTTCTCAGGATGATACTCATCAGGAGGATATCTTGATGAGTCATCAATACCAATTTCTTCTACTGAGGAATTTGAGAACCTGGTGGATTCAGTGCTCTCATCAACAGTTATGTGATAAGTTTCCTCAGTTTGTTGTCTCCTTGTGTTGAACACCCTGAAGGCTTTAGAAACCATAGAATATCCCAGGAAGTATCCATCATCAGCTTTGGCATCAAATTTACCCAAGTGATCCTTGTGATTATGTATAAACACAGGACACCCAAATACATGAAAGTAGCTGATGTCTGGAATCCTTCCTTTGAATATTTCATAAGGAGTCTTGTTATGCCTTTTCACAATGATTGACCTATTTTGAGTGTAGCAGGCTGTTTTAACTGCCTCAGTCCAAAAATGTTTTGAGAGGACTGAGCCATTCAACATTGTTCTTGCTGCCTCAATGAGTGTTCTATTTCTCCTTTCAGCTACTCCATTTTGTTCAGGAGTATAGGGAGAAGTGAAATTTTGAGAAATTCCTTTCTCATCACAAAAACACTCAAGGTCTGGGTTTTTGAATTCAGTGCAATTGTCAGTCCTGATCTGTTTAACTTTGACATCATTTTGATTTTCAATGTTCCTGACAAATGACATGATGATTTCAGCTGCCTGATGCTTCTTGGTCAGGAAGTAAACCCAAGTATATCTTGAGTATTCATCCACAATGACCAGAGTATACTTCTCATGGGGAATGGACATTAGACTGACAGGTCTAAAAAGGTCCATATGAAGAAGATGTAGGCAGCTTTTAATGGAAAAGGTTTGTTTGGTTTTGAATGATGCCCTGTGGTGTTTTCCTTTTTCACAAGCAAAACAAGGCTTGTCTTTGGTATACACCAGGGATGGAAGGCCCAGAACTTTGTTCTGTTTGGCCAGGTTGTTGATGCTCTTGAAGTTGAGATGAGAGAGTCTCCTATGCCATAGCCAGTTGATTGTCTCACTTGCCTTTGAGAATAGACAAGTCCCATTCTGAGTCAGGGATGACATGTCAAGGACATATACATCATCCCTTCTAGGGGCAATCAACACAACTTCTTTATTGGCATTAAAGATGGTCCCTCTCTTGTCATCAAACTGAACTATGTATTTGGCATCACATAGTTGGGAAACACTTATCAGGTTGTACTTGAGACCGTTAACATAAGCTATTCTTGTAAAAACTATACCATTGCAGTTTACTGAACCATAACCTTCAGTGGGAGCTGATGAGTTATCACCAAATACTACTTTGGGTCCTGGTTCTTCCACATATTTGTGCAGAAAACTTTTCACACCAGTCATGCTTCTGGAGCATCCACTGTCTAGATGCCAAGTAGGATCCTTGATGTGTTTCTGCACAAACAGTAAACTGGGTTAGTTTTTCTTGTTGACCCACTTTCTAGTGGGCTTGGTCCTCATGGACTTTTTGAACTCAGTTAGTGAATCATGGTCTGAAGTTGTGTGACCTGAGCTTCCACATGTTTTACATTTTGTGGAGGTTGATGCCTCAGGTGACTGAGAAGTGTTGGTCTGGTTTTTCCTTCTGGACTGAATAACTTTGTCATGTCCCCTGGTTTCATGGGAGGGATCTCCACAGATGTCACAGCAATCTTTCATCATACAATCATCAGGCAGATGATCATTGAAACCACAGTGAGGACATGGTGAGAAAGGCTTAGACTTCAGTCTTTGTTTGGAAGGTGTGGCAAACTGATAGCCTTGGTTTTTGTATAGACCCCTTGCTTTTAAAGAAGTAGTGTGGGGGATGTGGTCACAAGTTCTGTGGTCCTCTTGTTTGCATATCATACAGAACATGACTCTGTAGCATTTATCAGTACTGTGATTTGGATAATTGCACAGTTCACATCTCCCTGAGGGTCTGGGTGTGGTTTTTGGTTTGAAAGAACCTGAGGATACTGAGGGCTTTGTAGATTTTGAGTCAGAGTTTTTCTCAGTAGACTTGATTTTCTCACTCAGCATCCTAACAAGTTCAGTAAGCTGATCAACCTTTGAATCAGTGCTTTCATACTTCACTTCAGTGGGTACTGAAGGTTTTTGGTGTTCAGTGGGTGCAGGAGTAGGTCTTTTCAGAATAGTCTTTCCTAACCCTGATTTCTCTTTGGGAGAATGTGGTTGATAGACTAATGGTGCAAGGTCAGAATTGGGTTTCGCTCCCTGAAGTTGTTTCAGTGGAGGGAGTGGTGAATCAGACTTAGACTCAGTGATGGACTCAGTAGGACTAAGTTCATCAGTAACTCCTAGCAGCTCCTTGATAGCCTGACTTTCAGGCTCCAGAATTCTTCCAGTATTGAAATTTGGCATTTTACTATCAGGATTGTTTCTTTCAATCCAATCACTGGGTTTGGGAGCAAGTTCTTTGCTAGAGAGTATGTTGGTTAATAGAAAAGTTGTAGAATGGCTACTCTCCCCAGAAACTTCAGTGAGTTGATCATCACCCAGACCTGCCTTTTTGGGGCTGGGTGTGAGACTCAGTGTTTCATAAAGTTTGGGGTTTTTCTGAGTCCATTTCCAAATAATTTCCTTTTCTTTCTTAAGTTCTTCCTGAAGAGCTTGATTTTGTTTTACAAGTTCAGAGTTTTGAATTTGAAGTGTAACACTTTCAAGCTTGGCTTGTTTTAAAGCAAGTAATTCATCTCTACAATGATTTAATTCAAAACTCAGTTTGTTAAATTTTGAAAACAAATTAAGTCTTTGCTCTTCAACATACTTAAGATCAACATTAATATAATCTAAGTAAGACTTCCAATCATCATTATCATCCATAGAAAGTAAAAGATTTACCTTCCTCATAGTGATGTTAACCTATTCACCATTTCTTGCATGACTCTTCCCCACAACAAGTTTGTTGTCATCTGACAGAGCCATCAGGGCACTGATGTGAACTTCATCATCATCAGAGGACACTTCAACCTCATCCCAGTCATATGTTTCAGCAACAAGCCCTTTGTTCTTGGCTTGAGTAGGCTTTGGAGCATGAGGAGGCTGAGAGACTGTTGAGGATGATTCAAGAAGGGCAAGTTTAGCTTTTGCCTTTCTGTACTTGGCTTCAAAGTCAATTTGAGGGACTTTTTCAAATCTTTGACTAGACTGAAGCATTTTTGGTTGAAATTTGCTGGGGCCTGAAAAAGAGTTATTTCCTGAAAATTTGAAGGATGGTTCTGAGGTTGTTTTTGAAAAACAATCTTTAGCAAAATGTCCCATTTTACCACATTTGAAACATTCAGTATTATCATTTGCTTTTGAAGGGAATTTATTTTTCTTAAAAAAATCTTTTTGAATTAGCAAGGAGTGCTCTTTCATGAAATTCAATTTGAAGATCATTCAGGTACTCCTCACTGTTTCTTTGGTCAACCTCATCATCAGAACCATCCTGAAAATCTTGCACAACACCTTTAGAATAGAAAGCAGTTGATATGGGTGAAATTGTCAAGGCCTTTTTGGTCTCCTGAGCTTTACCAGGGTATCTCCTGGTGATAAGATTGTCTTCATAGACAAACTTCCCATAGATGGCAGGGAGCTCAAGGTTTTGAATGTGGTTTGCATTTCTCAATCCCTGAGAGAAGTTTAACCACTTCTCAGGGAGACTGTTGACAAAACCAACATTGATCTCATGTTTTGACAGTATAACACCATCATTGGTCAGCTCATTCAGGAGGGTCTTATACCGAGTATAAGTCTCAGAGAGACTTTCAGAATCCTTGGCCCTGAAGGTATTGAATTCAAGCTTCAGGTCCATGATTCTATTCTCTTTGGTATCAGAAGGCCCTTCATAGCTATGAACCAGGTCAGTCCATGTCTGCTGGGCAGTGGGACAGTTGATCACTGATTCCATTATATCATCAGGAAGGCATGATATAATGATGCTTTTCAGGCGCTGGTCTTGATTGACCACCCTCCTTTCATCTGGGGTCCACTGAGCTTCAGGTTTAATTAAACCTTAGGCAGTTGTTGGGACATATGGACCATCATTAATCAACTTAATGTAATATGGTTCCATCCCAGTTAAGTAGCAAAGCATTCGCTTTTTCCACTTATTAAATTTGCCAACTTCAAGTCGAGGGGCAGTTGCTGAATAACTTCCACCCTTTTTGTCGACAAGTTGGGGAACATCTATGTCAGTCATAGTGGGATCTAGATTTTAAAAACTTGAGCACTCTTAAGTTTTGAAAACAGGTTTAAGTTTTACAAATCAGAGGCTCTGATACCACTTGTTGGTCCCTTTTACTTGGTTAACAGTAACTACAAAGCTAAAGTAACCAAGTTCTATGACATTTAGACAAGGATGTATAAAAGATTAACAATAAAGTAACGTAAATATAAGAGACAATATTTTTCAACGTTTAATTCTTTATTAGAAGTTAATCAAAAGAATTGTACCCAAGTGTTTGTGGAATAATACTTGGGATTGAAATGACAAGTGTGGTAATGACTCCTCTCTAAACTCAATCTATGTTGAGTGACAACTTAAATTACCCACTGAGCTATCTCAGGGGCTTGCGTTGTTCTTTGGCGGAGTAAAGTGGTTTGTGAATGCTTTGCATTAATTGCACAAACTTGTCCACTATTACTCCTCACAAATGCTACCTATTTATATACAAGTATGGAACAACTAAATATACATTGGACATAAAGCTTCCTTAACAATATCTTGAAAGATATTATTCTTCTGGCAAGGAACCTTCATTGAGTTTGGTCCAAAAGGCACTTTCTGATGACAGACTGGTTTTAACCATTTTGGGAAAGTTTGACATTAAAGTGATCAACCTACTTTACTAATGCAGCTCAGACTTTCCCGCCCAGTCCCGCCAAAACATCAGTCTTCAAGTCATCAGTCTTCAGTACCTTGATAGTTGTTGAGGAGTCTTGGGGTTCAGTGAGTTATTGTCATCCTCACTGAACCCATCACCTTCTTCTTGGCTAAGATCACACTCACTGAGTACCGCCTCACTGAATGGAGAACCTTTCTTCTTAGGCTCGGTCTTAGCATCCTGAAGGTGACTCACTGAGTTACTGTTCACTCAGTGACTTGTTTACACTTAGGGGATTTTATGTTCAAATCCTTGTTAGAAAAAGATTGGGGAATTCAGTGACCCACACATCCCTTGATTCAATTATTGAGTTAATTGAAACAGACTCATTAGGTTCTATAACATAAAACCTATATGCCTTGGAATGATCAGCATATCCAACAAAGATGCATTCTGTCACACCCCAAAAATCGGGTCCAGCGGAAGCATACGTGTAGCTGGGGTGTAACTCAATTGGTATTACAACACAAGTTCAAAAATGGTTTTCACTTTACTTATTTAAAATAAAATCGTTTAACCAAAAATATTGAATTTACATCGTTAAAAGTAGTGCGGAAGTAGGCCCTTAAAATAGTTTAAAATGGTCCCCATATAAATAATCAGAGTCTTCTATGACCATGCCATGCCCTGCCAAAACCTCCTGTAGCGTGCCATAGGTTAAAACCTGAAAATACATGCTAAAGTGTCAACACGAGGTTGGTGAGTTCGTAGAGTTTGTTTAACAAATAAAGTATATAGAAAATGATCACACAGCAAAGGCATCGTAAATCCACTCAGTTGCAAGTCCCGCCATAAGAGACTTGCAACCTGTGTGTTCACAACCCACTGCTAAAAGATAGTTTACACAATGCACCAGATTATATTCACCCAAGGTCAAGAATAGACACAAGGGCGGGGGCCTCTCCCCAAATAGTACTACGACATCCAAGGTCAAGTATAGACACAAGGGTAGGGGGCATCTTCCCATGAGTACTACCAATACCTCTCCGATAGTATAAAGTATTATGTATGCACGTAAATACTAATCTTGTATTTAAATTAAGCAAGTATAGTGTAACAAGTATGTATAACGCAATCAAGTATAATGCCAATCAAGTATAACACAATCAAGTATAAATGTTTTGAATATCAAGAAAGTATGTTTTGAGTATTTGTACAAGTAAGTAAGTAGTTGAGCATGTATCTCCCCCCAAAGAGTTAAAACAAGTATAAAAAGAGTAAAAGCGGGGCTATGACTCACCTGGTGCGAATAGCTACGATGACAAAAGTGGATACACAGAAATGAGGTTCGATCTCTAACCGCAACCTAATATGAATGATAGTGATCTACTTTAGATCACGCCGTGATGTAATGAATGCACATGCACATGATACCTATACCACTCGTAACTTGAAAATACTTGTTATAGTCAAAGTAAAGTATTTTCCATACTTAGGAAAAATAAGTCCAACTAGGCTTATAAAAACTTGTTGTATTATATCGGATATAAAAGGTTAGTGTTATATTCCTCGTCTTGAAAGCCTTAAAATAATGTCTAGTAGTCGCGTAATAAACCTTGAGTCGTACGTATTTCGTTAATTAAAAATAAACTCCTTGAATAAGAAATCTAGAAAATATATTATTTAGTACATAGTTATATTATTTTCTAGTAGTGACTATATATATATATAGTTTTGACGATTTTAAAACATGTATAACTTGGTCGTTTTAAGCTCATTTTACTCGTTCTTTATATCCACGGATTCGTTTTAGTATATACTAATATATTTTCAATAGCTCGGCTCCTCTAGGTTACGTTTAACGCCTCTATTTGCCCGTCGAAAACTGTCAAACAGCATGCAGTTTTTCAGAAAATAGTTTTCGTCGTTAAATTCGGAAAATCATATCTCCTTCGTTATTAACTCGTTTTAATCCGTTCTTTCGCCCACGGCTTCGTTTTTGAAAGTATTTTCTAAATCTTTGTTCAAAAATATCCCCTGAGTTACTGAGTTTCCCACGTTTTCAAAATAAGGACAGTAGGTATTTATATAGTTTCAAAAATCATTTTCCTAGTTTCAAACTTGTTTCAACTTCAACCAAACCACTTTCAATCACTACAAATCTAGTCTAATCTTACCATACACCTTCTTAGGGTGTCATGGGTTCCTAAACATCATAAATCAAGTGGATCTAACAAGGATCTAACTATAATCCATTTCTAGGGATCAAAAGTTATATATATATATATATATATATATATATATATATATATATATATATATATATATATATATATATATATATAAATGAGTGGTATAACTAACATATGCATGTAGATCTTGAATGGAAATCATATGACCATAAAAAATAACATGAAGAAATTATGGAAAAGAGTTTAACAACTTACTAGAAAGATTATGGAGCTTATGGAGATGAAAACTTATAAAACCTTGGGTTTTTAACACAAAACCCAAACAAGAACAACTAAAGGAACAAGATAATAACTTGATCTTGGAAAAATGATGGATTCTTCTTGTTCTTCTCTTCTTGGCCGATCACCACACCAAAGGAAAGAATGGAGAGAAAGTTTACTAGTTGTTTTTGTGAAATGAGGATGAGAATGAATGTATATAAGTTATGTATTATTGTCTTGGTAGACAAGATCCACCAATCAAGGAATCAAGGAAACAATAGGGGGGGGGGGCGGCATTTGTCAAAGGGTGGAAGGGATTGGATGATTTTTGTGTATTATTGTGTTGATATGGTTAGATATTATTAGTTTTAGGTGATACCGGGTACCGAGTTAACTAAAAATAAATATTAACGAGGTGAAATAAAATATAATGAAGTTGTAAAAATTGTAAAATAATATTCCTGATGAGAATCGGAAGTTAAAATAATGATCAGGTTGAAATATCGCAAACTGACGGAGTTATAAGCTTCGACCGGAAAACGTAACAGTTGATTTGAAAACACCGGGTAAATTAATAATATAATTTTTTATATTATTATTATGAGTATAAAAATGTGTTAGGACCATAGTTGGGATTGACGGATCAATTATTTAAAATAATAGCTCATAAGATAACGTTTATTAGGTTGATAATCGTACGTGTACAGAAATGACGCAACTCACGTATAAATGACAAATTTTCTCCGGAGGTGAATAGTGTTTTATGAATAGTAAAATTTTTAAACGCTTCTCAGAATCACAAACTGACTCCGAAAAAGATGAATAATAAAATGATGAATAGTGATCGATGAATAGTAACCGATGAATAGTAAATGTGAAAGTTCGGGAAAAGACCAGAATTTACGAGTTGTGACACATTCAATGCCTCTTTCTCCCAAAGTTTTCTGCTTTGGATCAGGGAGTCTTACAACAGTCCTACAACCCCATATCCTAAGATAATTAAGGTTAGGTTTCTTCTTAGTCCAAAGTTCATAAGAGGTAACTTTGTTCCTTTTGTTGGGAACCCTATTTAATAAATAGCAAGCTGTTAACATAGCTTCACCCCAGAACCCTTGACTCAGTCCTGAATAGGACAACATGGAATTAACCATCTCCTTCAGCACCCTGTTTTTCCTTTCAGAAATACCATTTTGCTGAGGAGTATAGGGAGCAGTTGTTTCATGGATTATACCAACAGACTGAAAATACCGAGTATCTATGTACTCACCTCCCCTATCAGTCCTTAATCTTTTGATCAGGGAACTTTGTTGCAATTCAACTTCAGTTTTAAGTACTTTAAATTTATCTAATGCTTCATCTTTAGAATGTAATAAATAAACATGACAAAACCTAGAAGCATCATTAATAAAAGTCACAAAGTATTTCTTATTCCCCAAAGAGGGGGTAGCATGTAAATCACAAAGGTCACTGTGAATTAACTCTAAAACTTTAGTTTCACGTTTTACTCCTTGAAAGGTTTCTTAGTTATCTTGTTCAACATACAAGTTTTACACTTTTCAGTGTTCACATCAAAGGCTGGAATTAACCCATCCTTAGACATATCTTGCATTCTTTTAAAATGTACATGGCCAAGTCTTGCATGCCATAGGTTTGAATCATAAAGTTTAGATGTAGATATAAAAGCAGAATCAATATTATCATGAACAATATTAAGTCTGAACATTTGATTACACAAATAACCAAAACCAATAAACACACCATTTTTAGACAAAACAAACTTATCAGATTCAATAACTTGTTTATAACCACAATTATTCAAAACACTACTAGAAACCAAATTCTTTCTAATATCAGGAACATGTAAAACATTAAACAAAGAAACAATCTTTCCAGAACTAAACTTCAAATCAACACATCCTTTTCCATGCACTAGGGCAGTTGACTCGTTTCCCATATGAAGAATAGAACCATCATTCATTGACTCATAGGTCTTGAACCAACTTCTATATTTACACACATGAATTGTTGCTCCAGAGTCAACCCACCACGCAACATCATCATCCTGCACAAAGTAAATGTCAGATATATATGTAACATAATAAATCTTAAAAGACTTATTAAACACATTCTGACCTTTCAGAGAATTGGTGTTACCATTCCATCCACCTGTGCCTGATCCATTGGATTTGTTTCCAACTTTACCACCCTTGCAATCTTTCCTGAAGTGTCCAGGTTTCCCACACTTCCAACAAGTCACCTTAGGTTTCTTGTTAAGATCAGATTTGGTGTTATCTTGATGCTTTCGCTTGCCCTTGTTGTCATTGTACTTGGTGGAGTTGTTATGCTCCACCATATTGACAACTGATGGACCAGTAGCAGTGCTACTCTTTGGCTTGTCAATGACTTGAGCTTTGAGTGAATCCTCAATGTGCAAGTGACTGCCCAACTCAACAAGAGTTAACTCCTCCTTCTTATGCTTAAGCATATGCTTGAAATCCTTCCAAGAAGGAGGCAGTTTATCGATGATACAAGAGACTGAAATAGCCTCATCCATGTTCATCTTGTGTTGTGTGAATCGACCAAGTATACTAAGAAGTTCATTGTATTGTTCCATGACAGGTCTAGAATCAACCATTTTGTAATTGTTAAAATTACTTACAAGGAACTTCTTACTTGATGCATCCTCAGCCATATACTTGACTTCCAAGGAATCCCATAGTTCTTGAGAAGTTTCAACATTCTGATAAATATCAAATAGAGAATCAGACATACCATTGAGAATTAAACCTCTGCAAACATAATCCTCATTCTCCCATTTGCTTCTTGCCCTCATCTGATCTATAGTAGCATCATCTCCAAAATCTTCTGGAATCTCAGTTGTTAGAACATAAACCACATTTATACTTGACAACAAGAAGTGCATCTTCTTTTGCCATCTTCTGAAATCAACACCTTCAAACTTTTTCAACTTGGAAAAGTTAGCAGCCATTTGTCTCATAGCAGCAGCCATTGATTATCACTAATAGTTTCTATTGATTGTTGGTTAATAAGTGTTAACAAGTTTCCAGATTAGGGTTAAGATAATCAATAAGGTACCGGATATTCACTTGAAATCGTGGTATCACTTTCCAATAGAAACTATTCGACCCTATGCCTGGGTTACACGAATATCTCTATGGGATAAGACCAAGTGATGTTCTTGTTTTAGGCACAAATCAAGAACCAGATGCGTATTCAAGTGTTTAGGGTTTTGTGTTTTCGTATCTCCATGCAGATGTGTTATGACCTCTATTTATAATAGAGAATACTCAAAACCCTAGCCCATGGAATTATATATAATTAACGGCCCATTAATTATATCATAATACTTTCCATAAGAAGGAATCAGTAGTTAAAAACGAGCAGCAGAATAAACTGATGCCGTCAGCAGAATCATACTAGCAGCAGATTCTACTAGCAGAATCCATCATCAGCAGAATCTCTCATCAGCAGAATCTCTCATCAGCAGAAACATATTCCACTAGCAGAAACAGATTCTACTAGTAACCACTATTGAGTCAAGGGATTCAGTGACCAAATGGGTGTACACTCCGTACCTCCAAACCCATTACCAGGTGTGAATTAATCCCTCAAGCACTAAATTTTTCTAACATTTTTGTGTCGCTAATCGCTCTAATATCTTTGAAAAATGTCAATGAGGCCATGATGGGATAAATGGATGCTCGACGTGATAAAATTCGACGGTAAATTTAAACACAAAATTGTTTTAGTTTTTCACTTCCCCACGATTTTTAACTTCTTAATTAAGTTGCACCTTAACCCCTTGAAAGAGCACACTTCGATTTGTTTGCAACGCAATCATACTCTTCTCTATTCCTTTCACACCAAACCATTTCAAAATGGAATGGTTCTCTAAATATGTAGTATGTGGATACATATTTGATGAATTAAAGTTTGTTGATATATAATGGAGTATTAATAATCTATGAAAAAAAAAAAAAAAAACAAAAAACCAGGCACTAGAAAAGAATGGCTATTTCCGATTTTTGACGAGATAAGATTCGAACTTCGGACCTCCTAAGTAGAGGTTTAAGATGTTAGCATTCATTCTCAAGTACCTAGATGTGATTTATTGTCATACTCAGCCTTATAATCTATGCATATGTAAAGTGAATGTTGCCGAATTTGCATAAATCGATTTTCAAAACGATTTTTGTCATGATTGTCTTTCAAACATTTATACATATTCTTTTTTCTAAGTTAACCCTTTTGAAATAAGGGATGTTATTTTTGAAAGAACTGCAAAAAATGTTTCATACACAATGATGTAGCAAAGGTTACTTTGTCCAATATTATGTTTGATTTAGAGTTATGGTTTTATGTTCTCTTTCTTAATAAATTTTGTGTTTTGAATTTTGATTTAATACGAGGTTTTGTTATTCGTCGCGTTACGCCGGGAAGTAATCACGACTCGAGCATCCTTAACAATGCATATTATTAGTAGTAGTGTGTTGCGGCGATGACTTGATTTAGAATTGCAGTTTTGAAACCTACATTGCATCTCTTGAGCATGAATTTAGTTGAATTATAATTTTTAATTAATCAAAACGAACGACACATGTACGTAATTCATACATGCTCAATAGAACCAATCATTGAGCTGAAGGTGACAACTAACAATAGCAATAAATGAATTGAAGTGAACAACAACACCTTCGTATATTGTACATCGGTTGAAAGTTGGAACTAGTAGCATTCAGTAGAAACACACCTCCACCTCCAGATAATGTAGATAGTCATTTTAGATTGTATTCCCCTCATTGCCCTAGTGGTATCACTTATCCAGTATGAACATTTAATTGATAAGTCATGACGGGTCTTTGAGAAAATAGATCTTTGGTACAATCTCCACTCATGGGGATAAATGAATGCTCGACGTGGTAAAATTAACCACAAAATTGTTTTATTTTCCACTTCCCCACGATATTTACCTTCTTAATTAAGTTTGCACCATAATCCGTTGAAAGAGCACACTTCTATCCTTTTGCGGCAAAATTGCATATATATCCATTGTACAAATTTTTTATGCACATAATACAATGGTTTTTATGCATGCTTTGAATATATATGCAATTATGCATTTTCGGAAAGATATATATGCAAAAACCCCGTTGTGTGCAACGCAATCATACTGTTGTCTATTCCTTTCACGCCAAACCATTTCAAATAAGTACGTAGCATGCGGATACATCTTTGATGAATTAAAGAATGAAACTGTAGTGTGCACAAAAACTTTTTTGTTAAATAATATAAAAACACTACACAAAAACCTTTTTTGTTAAATAAAATTTAAAAAAAAAAAAAAAAAAAAAAAAAAAAAAAAAAAAAAAAACTACAACTTAAATGGAATGGCTATTTCCATTTATTGACGAGATAAGATTCGAACCTCGGACCTCGTGAATAGAGGGGTTTAAGATGTTAACCATTCCTTCTCAAGTAGCAGGATGTGATTTATTGATATACTCCACCTTATAATGTATGCAAATGTAAATGTAGAATTCATAGGAAGTTAGACACGATAACCATTATTTCAAAAAAAAAAAAAAGATAAAAAAAAAAAAAAGACACGATAGCCATTGGCCCATTGCCATCCTTTTCAAGTGTCAATAATTCGATTTTCAAAAAACGATTTTTGTCATGATTGTCTTTCAAACATTTATACATACTCTTTTTTCTAAGTTAACCCTTTTAAATGAGGAATGTTATTCAAACATTTATACATATTCTTTTTTCTAAATTAACCTTTTGGAAATGAGAAATGTCATTTATAAAGAATTGCAAAAAAAGAATTTCATACGCAATGATGTGGCAAGATCATTTGCCAAATTTTATGTTTGATTTAGATTTTATGGTTTTGAATTTTGATTTTATGTTCTCTTTCTTAATATAATTAGTGTTTTGAATTTTGATTTTATGTTCTCTTTCTTAATATATTTTGTGTTTTGAATTTTGATTTAATATGAGGTGTGGTTACCCCTCGCATTACGCCGGGAAGCAATCACCACTCGAGCATCCTTAACAATGCATATTATTAATGGAGGACGGGGATGAGATCATGCCATGCTACACGAGACAGGAGCTAATGCTAAATTCTCATGGCACTCGATACTCATGAACTATCTTTTGGATTTAACCATCTTCTATAAACTATTTGCTTTTTGGATTCAACTATGTGCTATTAAATACTTAAGTGTTATTTGGTTTTAAGGGTATGTTATTTACAGTACTTTGTGATGCTTTAAAAATTATGCAATGAATTTGATCATGGTATTAACCTATTTTTGTGTCGCTAATCGCACTAATATCTTTGAAAAATGTCAATGAGGAGGCCATGAGGGGTATAAATGGTTGCTCGACGTGGTAAAATTGACAGGTCAAATGGATTAGGTTAAAAGTTAAAGACATGTTAAAGTATCAAGTAAGTTGTGAAGGCCTATATAGTGTTGAAACTTGAAAGACACGTCTATATGTTTGTAATCTCGATTATCTTTAGTGAGTTTTGTGTTGAGATATATACAGATTCAAGGGTCGAACTAAGCAAATCATTACTTCTATTTTAGGTAGCCAAGACTTGGTTTCGTGTGGGCCAAAAAATTTGCCCGATGCTGAGAACAAAAAAGGATTTGATAAAAGAGTTTAATGTATAGAGATGCTAGTTATGGCTCTTAAAGCTTGTAATTGACAACTACTTTAAGAAATGTTAAATGGTATTTATGTTTCTTACTTGAAAAAAAGTAAAAAAACACATTTTAGTGTTAGAACATTGTTGTTACATATATTCAGATCCAAGATATGTTGCAAGTGCTTCCATTGCCAAACTGAAACTCGCCGTCCCAGAAGCATGACACCTAATCCTTATCCTGTTCACGCATTTCTTTCCCACGCTGTAGTTCCTCACTTCGACGGAGGTTGAAATGGCGTGTAGCTAAAGAAAGTATGTTAGTAAAGTGCCTCACCAATAATCATAACATAACTTCAAGTACTCGACCTATAGCACTGTAGTTCTCATGTATGGATACATAAAAATATATGACATTATCAATTCTCTTCAAGGAATTATGTTGCACCATAACCCCTTGAAAGAGCACACTTCTATTTAAAAACTTGAAGTGTGTACAAAAAGTTTGTTGTTATATAAAAACAAGTCACTACGGAAAAAGGGCTATTTCCGTTTTTTGCCGAGATAAGATTCGAACCTCGGACCACGTAAATAGAGGCTTAAGATGTTAGCCATTTCTCCCAAGTGTCAAGATGTGATTTATTGATATACTCCGCCTTATAATGTATGCAAATGTAAATATAGGATTCACGCCCATATATTGCCATCCCTTTCAAGTGAATGGTTGCCGAATTTGCATAAATCGATTTTCAAAACGATTTTTGTCATGATTGTCATTCAAACGTTTATACATATTCTTTCTTCTAAGTTAACCCTTTTGAAACAAGGAATGTTATTTCTTAAAGAACTGCAAAATAATGTTTCTTATACAATAATGTGGCAAGATCATTTGTCCAATTTTATTTTTGATTAGATGTTATAGTTTTATGTTCTCTTTCTTAATAAATTTTGGGTTTTGAATTTTGATTTAATACGAGGTGTTGTTATCCCTCGTGTTACGCCGGGAAGCAATCACCACTCGAGCATATTATTAATAGTAGTGTGTTGCGGCGAGGACTTTATTTAGAATTGCAGTTTTGAAATCTACATTTAATCTCTTGAGCATGAATTTAGTTGAATTGTAATTTTTGATAAATCAAAATGAACGACACATGTACGTAATCCATACATGCTCAATAGAACCAAACATTGAGTTGAACGGTGACAACTTACAATAGCAATAAATGAATTGAAGTGAACAACACCTTCGTACATTATACATCGGTTGGAAGTTGAAACTACTAGCGTTCAGTAGAAACACACCTCCAGATAATGTAGATAGTCATTTTAGATTGTATTCCCCTCATTGCCCTAGTGGTATCACTTATCCAGTATGAACATTTAATTGATAAGTCATGACGGGTCTTTGAGAAAATAGATCTTTGGTACAATCTCCACTCATGGGGATAAATGAATGCTCGACGTGGTAAAATTAACCACAAAATTGTTTTATTTTCCACTTCCCCACGATATTTACCTTCTTAATTAAGTTTGCACCATAATCCGTTGAAAGAGCACACTTCTATCCTTTTGCGGCAAAATTGCATATATATCCATTGTACAAATTTTTTATGCACATAATACAATGGTTTTTATGCATGCTTTGAATATATATGCAATTATGCATTTTCGGAAAGATATATATGCAAAAACCCCGTTGTGTGCAACGCAATCATACTGTTGTCTATTCCTTTCACGCCAAACCATTTCAAATAAGTACGTAGCATGCGGATACATCTTTGATGAATTAAAGAATGAAACTGTAGTGTGCACAAAAACTTTTTTGTTAAATAATATAAAAACACTACACAAAAACCTTTTTTGTTAAATAAAATTTAAAAAAAAAAAAAAAAAAAAAAAAAAAAAAAAAAAAAAAAACTACAACTTAAATGGAATGGCTATTTCCATTTATTGACGAGATAAGATTCGAACCTCGGACCTCGTGAATAGAGGGGTTTAAGATGTTAACCATTCCTTCTCAAGTAGCAGGATGTGATTTATTGATATACTCCACCTTATAATGTATGCAAATGTAAATGTAGAATTCATAAGAAGTTAGACACGATAACCATTATTCAAAAAAAAAAAAAAAAAAAAAAAAAAAAGGACACGATAGCCTAGCCAAAAGTTCCATGTAGATCTAAGATTTACCAAAGATCCCATCCATTCATCTCGTCCGTCCATTTCTATTCCTCCCAACCGTTAGATTAATTTGTTTTTTTGTTAGTTTTTTTTAATAATAATGAAAAGGGCAACATGGTCATTCCTTACCTCTCTTTTTTCTCCTAACCATCTCATTCAAAGAGATACGCTCTTTCAAACCATCCTTTCCACCATTACTAAAACTCATCATTTCCTTAATTTCTCGTCTCATTTCTTAACGAATTTCAAATCCAAAACCATCATTCGATTCATCTTATCATTGCGCACACAATGATATGATTTAATTTGATTTTCGTTAGGTTTTGAGAAATCCCCCATTTTGATGATTTTGACCTAATTTTGTTTATTTTGATTATCTGTTAGTTTGATGATCAGGTTGCCAGATTGATGCTGAAAATGAGATGGCGGCGTGGTTTGTCGATAAAAAGCTCAAAAACTAATGCACATTATGGTAATTTCTTCAAGTGTCGTTAGCTTTTTAGGTTTTACGCTCTTATTAGTGATTCTTCATAGATATGTCATTATCAATACTGCTAGTAATGATAATTAACTGATTAATGTGAAAGTTGTTAGGATTTTGTTGCTGATATACTGATGTATTTTGTTAGAATCTAAACTGATGTACTGATGTATATGAATCATATATGATTCAATGTGAATCATACATGATTCTGGTAGAATCATACATGATTCTACCAAGGTCTTGGCTCTTTTGTGGAGTTTAATTATAGGACGTCCTAATACTCATCAAGCCTTTTTTGATATTGCTGTAAGGGTAAGTGTGATGTATATGAATCATATATGATTCAATGTGAATCATACATGATTCTGGTAGAATCATACATGATTCTGGTTGTTTACTTTTACAAGTGAAATAATGGTAGTTTATTAGTTAAAAAGTCAATGATAGCTTGTAATTTCCATATCTGCTGGTATAAGTGTTCAAGTGAATCTGTGAACCTGTGATTTGTTGCTTAATGTGTTCAAGCTAATGTATCAAATGTTTTAACAGTTTTACTTTACTTTACT
Organism: Artemisia argyi; assembly: GCA_030686995.1. NCBI lineage: Eukaryota > Viridiplantae > Streptophyta > Magnoliopsida > Asterales > Asteraceae > Artemisia > Artemisia argyi. Next base: position 21,533,780 of record CM060700.1, read on the forward strand.
TTTTTTTTTTTTTTTTTTTGAGAATTGATCATTTGAAATCCAATTTTGTCAAACTTAGTGTTCACAATAAATAGTCAACATCTGGTGCATATGCTTGTTAACCAACCTGTTTCATTAGCTAGTTTGGGTGGTCATTTGGAGTTGTTATGGTTTGAAAGTTTTTGTTAGTAAAATTCATATTGCTAAGTTTACTTGTTTCAAGTTTCAATCATTTCCACCAACAACTACTTGTTCTAATCTGTGTGCAAATCTGCTTGTTTTAAGCTGTTCAAAAATTCATGCAGACATGTGTAGAATCATATATGATTTCACATAGAATCATATATGATTAAAGGAAAATCATATATGATTCTGATGGGATCATATATGATTCTTTGTCTTAAATGATATTCTGATTGTATGAGAGCAACTGAACTATGTTACCTTCCTTTCGCCTATTGATAGATGTTAATGCGTTAACCATCTTTGTCTTGCTTTATGCTTTATGTTTCCTTCTGTGGCTTATCTTCTTAAAATCATAAGGTTTTTAAAACCAATTGTGTATGTTTGCAACGTGGGAGCCTGACCGGTTGACTCTCTTAGCCTTTTACACAGTTGATCTTCTTGTCAAGGTCATACTTCTGGATGTCCGTTCTGTTGTCTGTATGTCAAATCCTAGTGTAACAGCAATATAGGTCACCAACATTTACCTGAATGTATTTGTCTCTATCTGTACAACTTATCTGTATGAACGAACGTTTTTATGCATCACATGTGTAACACTTGAAGATGAAACCAAATAGCAATGACATGTTGGGTGGACAGAGGGGGAAACACTTGAACATGTCCCCTTAGAACAGCAGCCCTGCACCACTTTAGCATATGCCCAAAATTGCTTTTAGATTTGAATTTTCATTAGCTCAGTTTAAGCCCATAGAAGCTAAAAATTGGTATGATAGTTATTGGGTTGCTAATATAGAGTAAATATGTAACACCTAAAATCCGAAAGCATGTGAAAAGACCAAAATGCCCCTACAAGTTAAAACTTATATAAAAGCTTATTAAGTACCCAAATAAACCCCAAACTTCAAACAATGCACAAGTTATGTATCCAAATAATTTTAACAATTACATTTAACATTTATACAAGTAGTAAAATTACTAAAATACCCTCATATGGCCGAATGATGTATATATATAGTTTTATTTTGGTTTAATTTGATTTTAAAAGATATATATGAGATAATTAAGGAAGGATAATCACCATGAATATTTGGGCTAACATAAATCACGAAATTTCCTGGTCCTCCCTCCCCCATATCATGGCATTCTTTTCTTTTAGTCAAACCATATCATTTTTCCACCCAAAACCCTAAAACCGATTTAATAACACACCAAAGAAATCTCTTAGCCTCCATTCGACTCTCCCATCACTCTCAAGCATTTTTCTGTGATTCATCAACATCCTAAGAAGCCAAGAAAAATCCCATTCGAATTGTTGAAGCCTTACACGATCGTAGCATTGTTTTCTTTGTGTCGAGCCCTAAAACAAAGGTAAATTCGTTATGCTTCATACGACCTCTATAAAAATGATTTCTTATTTTTCTGATGTTCCTTACATCATATAAGACCCACGAAAATTGGTTTCAAGGTTGGAAGATCATTGGTGAAGTCATGGTGATTTTTGGATCGTTTTGGCTCTACGCGTATGCTATAATTTGTACAGCCCTCTCTACACGTTCCACTCTTGATTTGGTATTTTTTTCAGGTCCTTTATACCTTATAAACATCAAATAAAATGTTTGGTTCGATCCATGCATGTTCTATGAATGATTTACGAATTTAAACCCCAAAAACGCCACAAAACTCTAAATAATTATACATGAATTTTCTGGGCGTGAACACTAATTTTTATGAACTCTATATAATATGTATAATCTCAGAAAAATATTGGTTAGAATTATGGAAGCCTAAATATTGTATTATTAATTAATTTATAAATCGGCTAATTAGAAAATAAAAGGAAAAATAAAAGAAAACCCTAAATCGATTAGGGTTAGAGTTTGAGGCATGAGATCTGGTAATTAATGATGGTTTAAGGTTGTTAGAATCATGGGGTAATGATTAGCATTTGATTTTAGGGTTTGTTATAGTTTTGGTTAATTTTTAATATAAACCGATTGGAAAATTAATAGTATAAGGGTGTGTTTTGCCAACTTTGAAACTTCTGGGATATTTTTGTAATGTCATATAAATCAGTAGGAATATGGGAAAAATATAACTTGAGGGTTCTAAGTGTAAATATTACAAGAAAATGAATTAATTGTATTTAATTGGTGCGATTTGTAATTAATTAAAAGAGAGGGACTAAAAATGTAATTTTCAGAAACTTGGAACTGTTTTGGGTATTTAAAAGTATTCAAGGGATTATGTGCTAATTTGGTAAATTAATGGTTTAATATGTAATTATTAAGAATTAAAAGTTGTAATTGTAAATTAAAGGGTTAAATATGTAACTTTGATAACTTGAAGGACTTAAAGTGTAAATTGTGAATACTTGAAGGTATATTCGTATAACATGATAAAATAAGGGATCATTATGTAAAATGGATAAGTTAAGGGTTTAAAGTGTAAGTTTGAATACTAAAAGGTTTAAAGTGTAATTTTGGAAATATAAGGGTGTAAAAGGTAAAGTTATGAAACCCTAAGGACCAAATGTGTAAATATGTTAAAAGATACTTTGATTCCATTAATAATGACTCAACTTTCTAATTATGGAAACTTTCTAAAAGTGGAAACTTACTATTTATGGAAACCTGCTAAAAGTGGGAAGTCACTTTGAATGGAAAGTTACTAAAACTGGAAAGCCGACTAAAATGAGAAATCTGAATTGAATAAGTTATTAATAATAAGCCGATCATTAATTCGTGTAGATTCGTTGAAGAAGGAGTGTTTCCATATGCTTACGTATGTTATGATTTCGATGGCGATTGAGGTACAGATATTCTGACCTTTCTCAAAAGGTTTCTCATGATCTCTTTCATATTATGATCCGTTCGTTCCCGAATTGATGCCATTGCTATGATCCCCTTTACTTGAACCTTCTCTGTTGATCCCACTTGATATGACCTCCGTTATGAACCTATACTATGAAAACCTTCTTAATGATACCATGGAAATGTTTTGAGAAGAACCGATTTGAAAAGATGTTTATAAATGATGCTAAATTTCTTTTTAAAAGAAAGGTTATTTAACTTTCATGAACACTATATTTTGAAAGACCATTTTTATGAAAACTGTTTTAAAAGATTATTTAAATTGGACTTTTAATAGAAACTTTTGAAACGGACTTTTGAACTGAACCATGAATTGATTTTGAATATGAACCTTGACCTGATAAACTCTGATTGGACCTTGAATACTATTTCTGATATGAACCTTTTGTTATGAACTGCTATTATGAACCTTTGATATGATTCTGAGATACACCTTTGCCATATGACCTTTTGTATGATATGAGACCTGACTCTTAGTTTGATACCCGAGCCATTTCTGTTTCCCTACCTATGGAGGTACCATAGGCGTGTCTGTGATGCACCACTGGCATGACTAGTGTGTGGCCCTAGTGATTTGGCTACACCGTCCCCTTTCTGTTATATGATATGCGCGCTTTATGATATGATTTGTTATGGCCACTATGATTTCTGCGGGGGCGTATGGATGCATCCTAGATCTGTTCTGTTTAGTGGATTTAACTATGATTATGATTATGATATATGTCTGGTGACTGGTACTGTGTGCTATACATGCCTTTCACAATTTCTGGGAGTTCGCTACTCCACCCATTTGAAGAATGAGGACACCCCTCATATTATCTGATTATCTGAGAGGACTCCCCTCTATATGATTATGAAGAATTATGGTATTGACGGCTTATATGATATGATATGTTTCTGGGCTCGTGGTAGATGACTATCCTTTCTTCTTTCTATTCTATTACTCTTTTATCTATTCCTTATTCTATTTCCCCCAATGCACTATATTTCAGTTCTGTTTCATTTTCATTGCTTTGTATATGTATCTGTTCACTGGGCTTTTTAAGCTCAGCCGCATTTCTTTTCCTGCGGCAGGTTTTAGTAGGAAGCTGGGTTATGGGAAGAGAGTGTGACTGGACTTAGAAGACTATGCTTTGGACTAGAGACGATTAGATGAAGTTTCACTTTATTAGACATAGTATTTATTGTTTTGTAACCTTGTAGTTTCAGATTTTCATTTGTAACCCTGAATTTCGTTGTATGTATGAATCATATGCTTGTGTTTGTTCTGATATGTCACTGTAATGTAATACTTCTACCCTTATCGGGTTGGGGTGTTACAATTATGGTATCAGAGCCCAGGCTGCGATTCGTAATACATTTACCCTTGACCTGTGAAGTTTGGACCCCTAAGTTTCCACTGTAGGCGCTCATAAGACAACCTTTGAAACTTTACATTAGGATTCCCCATAGGAACCTAAGTTATTACCAGTGAGGAATGGGTAGACTAAGACATTTATGTCAGTATCATTTGCTTCCGTATCACTCTGATCGTGCCTTTGCTCTTAGATAAGCCTTATAAGGACCTTTGTTTCAGAAGTTAGAAGTTTTGCAACTTAAGCTTAGTAACCAAGTAAGTTTGGAATACCTCGGAAGGCTACCTGGATACCTTACACATTTAAGTTTCACCTTCAGATTTTGATCTCCGCCTCCGATTTGTTTGATAAGTTGTTTGACACCTTTTCGACCACATCGTAGGCCATCCAACCACAATGTGTTCGACACATTCTGTAAATTCATTACTTATGCTGGGTATGAATGTATCATCCGATACTACTTAACTCTGTATGATCCATTATTACTCCTATGAGAATTTTGGTAATTATGAACCACGAATATGAGAAGTTTTGTTTCCTCTCTTTGAATGATGAACCTTGTTCTGCCAACCGTTTCCTTTGGAAGGGTATGATGTAAATACTATCTCTATATGGATTTGTTAACTAAGCATGATGATGCTGATAACTGAGATTCTGTACCTCTCACAATTGACGATTATACGATATTCGTATTACCAATGATACACATCCTACCTGCTACTTATGCTAATAAGCTAAACGAAATTCCCACACATTGAACTGTTCGTTTATCCATCCCAACATTTTTGTTGAACCATGTACTTGACTCTGATATATGAACTATCTGTATGATTTGACGACTGTATTCACTCTATGAATCCTTTGACTTTGAGATGTCTGATTGTACGGTCTTTTGGACTGAATGGCTATTCGTGAAGATACCATAGACTACCATATCTGAAATGTGACCTTAAAAATCTGCTTCACTCTATTTCATTATGATGACTCTCTACATCTGCTAAAATTTCTACCACTATGGAAACACCAACCCCGAACTCATATGATTGTCAAGTTTCTCCTGAAAACCCTTATTATCAACCCTTATAAAGTTCTGCTATTGAGAAATATTTTGTTGTACGAAGATTTTCCGGTATTCTCTGAGGAACCTTTTGGTACTCCTTCCTGCTTAGGAAGTAGAGTGGGCATTGAACTGATCTCAGTTGAAGAAACCATGGTGCTATAAAAGTTGAGAGATTGAAGGAGCTGATGGAGTATGATTTTTAACCTTGGTGATTCTCTTTAGATGCTCTTGTTTGTTTATGAAGAAGAACGAGAGAAGTATGCGATGACGTATCGACTATCGTGAACTTAAACGTACCACTATCACTAATCATTATCTGTTTCCGCGTATCAATAATTAATTTGGTCTTCCTTTGAAACTCCGCGTCTGATTGCATCATTTTAGATTTGAAGGACTGAAGAAGCAACCACAAAAACTTCTAAGAAGGGGGTTAACTAACCGAGAGTAACCTTTGGGAAGTATTTCAGTTCCTGAAGAAGAAAGAAGGCGTTGTGAAATTCCCTGAGATGATTTCTGAAGTTGCCTTTGCACTCGTTATAACATTTATGAACTTGAATGATGCCAATGGTGTTGGCTAGAATAATCATGTTTTTCGCGTGTTTTGGACAAATTGTCATAGTATGACATTGTGTTGTGTTCTAAAACGAAAGAAGAACATAGAGATTTTTGGTGAGACGACCCTTTGTTCTGGAAGAGAAATTTGATTGACGTTCAGAAAGCATAATAGACAACACTACCCTGTATAATGTAAAGACAGAGCTTTCACAAGAAGGACCAAGATCGAAGATCGTTATCGGAGTTAGAAACTTGGTGGAAGAGTCGTAGAAGATGGTTGCGACAAGCATTACCATGGAAGAAGCATACAAGAAGAAGTGAGGAACTAGGATAGTGCTCAATCATACATCATGCAACACGTGAAGATTTCAGTTCGGGCATCAAGACAACCAGACCAAAGAAGACGAACCATTCAACACACAACCTGGAGTCGACAACAACATCATGTACCTTAAAACCTGGAGCTATGTTAGAAGACCTGTCGAAGAAACGCAGTCTTGTTTCTCTATTCATTTTAGTTGTACTAAGATGAATTGAGAGCAGAAGCAGACTTGCGGATGGAGGGATGCACAGTGATCGTGTCAGAGACTGCCGCTACGACGCCACAGTACCAAGAAGAGTTACTGAAGGCTTGAGGAACCAGACTCGAATTTTAAATTCTCTTAATCATGAGGTAAGACGGACAAGAATAAACAGACTACTCCAACTTGGAAGAAATTTTGAAATTTGTAAATGAGTGGACGGATTTGAAAGCGGACATTGTGTTTAGACGAGATGATGCTGTAAAGAATTGACGTTACTGATGACGTACCTTAATTTTGAATGACATTCTCGGATCTCCGTTACTCTTCGAGTAATTTCGTTCTCTTAGTTATGTTGTTTGATTTTGGTGACCTCTGAGACTGTAGGTGGACTAGGTGGATTTAAATAAGTTTGGGTGTTCACGACTTGAGATAAAGTATGATCATCATGAGGGCATATGTATATGATGCCAGTATTATGACGCCTGGCCAACGTGATAATACTTACATCATATAACGTGCACTTATGGTGGGCATATGATATTTTAAGAAGTGCCTTAGAAGCTTTAGAATTCTGGCATCTGATCAAGATCATCTGAGTTTAGTGAGACTTTAGGTTCATTCTACCTATACGTTTGATATGCTGTCCTTGTTATACGATTCGATACGTTTGGACTCTCGACACGTGTTTTGCTGATCTTTGCAACTTCTGATAAGGATCTTAGGTTCCATTATGAAATTTTTGCCGTTGACGATATCTAACGATATGCTTTCTGTCCGTATACGATTCGCATTCGTGAAGTTGTTCATTATGATCTGCTATGAGTAAAATATGTGATTGTGGACTTTGAGGAAATGAGACCTGTTTGTTTATGAGAATACCTTTGGAAGGTTATCTAAAAGCCGAGACTATCTGAGAAGCTGAAGGGTTAAACCGTATATCACCCCATGTTTGCTACAATTCAATGTATTCTCATCTGATTCGCCTAATCAATTCGATGAAAATCCTATGTATTTTTATACCTCTTCCTGGAGAATTCGTTTATCATCCGTTATGTTTGGTACATTATCCTTTTGATTCAAATTCAATATGATATGCCCTTCTAAGAAATCTGAAACTGTTTTGACAATAATTACGAGTCATGAGAAACCAGATGGTCTGAATATCTTTTGGAAGAACCTCCCCGGGCGTGAGAATGTTGTGACGACTTTTGCGGTTTGCTACAACTTCGTCTAACTTTGCGACTTCAAATTTCGAGGACGAAATTTTTCTTTTTAGAGGGGAAGAAGTTGTAACACCTAAAATCCGAAAGCATGTGAAAAGACCAAAATGCCCCTACAAGTTAAAACTTATATAAAAGCTTATTAAGTACCCAAATAAACCCCAAACTTCAAACAATGCACAAGTTATGTATCCAAATAATTTTAACAATTACATTTAACATTTATACAAGTAGTAAAATTACTAAAATACCCTCATATGGCCGTATGATGTATATATATAGTTTTATTTTGGTTTAATTTGATTTTAAAAGATATATATGAGATAATTAAGGAAGGATAATCACCATGAATATTTGGGCTAACATAAATCACGAAATTTCCTGGTCCTACCTCCCCCATATCACGGCATTCTTTTCTTTTAGTCAAACCATATCATTTTTCCACCCAAAACCCTAAAACCGATTTAATAACACACCAAAGAAATCTCTTAGCCTCCATTCGACTCTCCCATCACTCTCAAGCATTTTTATGTGATTCATCAACATCCTAAGAAGCCAAGAAAAATCCCATTCGAATTGTTGAAGCCTTACACGATCGTAGCATTGTTTTCTTTGTGTCGAGCCCTAAAACAAAGGTAAATTCGTTATGCTTCATACGACCTCTATAAAAATGATTTCTTATTTTTCTGATGTTCCTTACATCATATAAGACCCACGAAAATTGGTTTCAAGGTTGGAAGATCATTGGTGAAGTCATGGTGATTTTTGGATCGTTTTGGCTCTACGCGTATGCTATAATTTGTACAGCCCTCTCTACATGTTCCACTCTTGATTTGGTATTTTTCTCAGGTCCTTTATACCTTATAAACATCAAATAAAATGTTTGGTTCGATCCATGCATGTTCTATGAATGATTTACGAATTTAAACCCCAAAAACGCCACAAAACTCTAAATAATTGTACATGAATTTTCTGGACGTGAACACTAATTTTTATGAACTCTATATAATATGTATAATCTCAGAAAAATATTGGTTAGAATTATGGAAGCCTAAATATTGTATTATTAATTAATTTATAAATCGGCTAATTAGAAAATAAAAGGAAAAATAAAAGAAAACCCTAAATCGATTAGGGTTAGAGTTTGAGGCATGAGATCTGGTAATTAATGATGGTTTAAGGTTGTTAGAATCATGGGGTAATGATTAGCATTTGATTTTAGGGTTTGTTATAGTTTTGGTTAATTTTTAATATAAACCGATTGGAAAATTAATAGTATAAGGGTGTGTTTTGCCAACTTTGAAACTTCTGGGATATTTTTGTAATGTCATATAAATCAGTAGGAATATGGAAAAAATATAACTTGAGGGTTCTAAGTGTAAATATTACAAGAAAATGAATTAATTGTATTTAATTGGTGCGATTTGTAATTAATTAAAAGAGAGGGACTAAAAATGTAATTTTCAGAAACTTGGAACTGTTTTGGGTATTTAAAAGTATTCAAGGGATTATGTGCTAATTTGGTAAATTAATGGTTTAATATGTAATTATTAAGAATTAAAAGTTGTAATTGTAAATTAAAGGGTTAAATATGTAACTTTGATAACTTGAAGGACTTAAAGTGTAAATTGTGAATACTTGAAGGTATATTCGTATAACATGATAAAATAAGGGATCATTATGTAAAATGGATAAGTTAAGGGTTTAAAGTGTAACTTTGAATACTAAAAGGTTTAAAGTGTAATTTTGGAAATATAAGGGTGTAAAAGGTAAAGTTATGAAACCCTAAGGACCAAATGTGTAAATATGTTAAAAGATACTTTGATTCCATTAATAATGACTCAACTTTCTAATTATGGAAACTTTCTAAAAGTGGAAACTTACTATTTATGGAAACCTGCTAAAAGTGGGAAGTCACTTTGAATGGAAAGTTACTAAAACTGGAAAGCCGACTAAAATGAGAAATCTGAATTGAATAAGTTATTAATAATAAGCCGATCATTAATTCGTGTAGATTCGTTGAAGAAGGAGTGTTTCCATATGCTTACGTATGTTATGATTTCGATGGCGATTGAGGTACAGATATTCTGACCTTTCTCAAAAGGTTTCTCATGATCTCTTTCATATTATGATCCGTTCGTTCCCGAATTGATGCCATTGCTATGATCCCCTTTACTTGAACCTTCTCTGTTGATCCCACTTGATATGACCTCCGTTATGAACCTATACTATGAAAACCTTCTTAATGATACCATGGAAATGTTTTGAGAAGAACCGATTTGAAAAGATGTTTATAAATGATGCTAAATTTCTTTTTAAAAGAAAGGTTATTTAACTTTCATGAACACTATATTTTGAAAGACCATTTTTATGAAAACTGTTTTAAAAGATTATTTAAATTGGACTTTTAATAGAAACTTTTGAAACGGACTTTTGAACTGAACCATGAATTGATTTTGAATATGAACCTTGACCTGATAAACTCTGATTGGACCTTGAATACTATTTCTGATATGAACCTTTTGTTATGAACTGCTATTATGAACCTTTGATATGATTCTGAGATACACCTTTGCCATATGACCTTTTGTATGATATGAGACCTGACTCTTAGTTTGATACCCGAGCCATTTCTGTTTCCCTACCTATGGAGGTACCATAGGCGTGTCTGTGATGCACCACTGGCATGACTAGTGTGTGGCCCTAGTGATTTGGCTACACCGTCCCCTTTCTGTTATATGATATGCGCGCTTTATGATATGATTTGTTATGGCCACTATGATTTCTGCGGGGGCGTATGGATGCATCCTAGATCTGTTCTGTTTAGTGGATTTAACTATGATTATGATTATGATATATGTCTGGTGACTGGTACTGTGTGCTATACATGCCTTTCACAATTTCTGGGAGTTCGCTACTCCACCCATTTGAAGAATGAGGACACCCCTCATATTATCTGATTATCTGAGAGGACTCCCCTCTATATGATTATGAAGAATTATGGTATTGACGGCTTATATGATATGATATGTTTCTGGGCTCGTGGTAGATGACTATCCTTTCTTCTTTCTATTCTATTACTCTTTTATCTATTCCTTATTCTATTTCCCCCAATGCACTATATTTCAGTTCTGTTTCATTTTCATTGCTTTGTATATGTATCTGTTCACTGGGCTTTTTAAGCTCAGCCGCATTTCTTTTCCTGCGGCAGGTTTTAGTAGGAAGCTGGGTTATGGGAAGAGAGTGTGACTGGACTTAGAAGACTATGCTTTGGACTAGAGACGATTAGATGAAGTTTCACTTTATTAGACATAGTATTTATTGTTTTGTAACCTTGTAGTTTCAGATTTTCATTTGTAACCCTGAATTTCGTTGTATGTATGAATCATATGCTTGTGTTTGTTCTGATATGTCACTGTAATGTAATACTTCTACCCTTATCGGGTTGGGGTGTTACAATTATGGTATCAGAGCCCAGGCTGCGATTCGTAATACATTTACCCTTGACCTGTGAAGTTTGGACCCCTAAGTTTCCACTGTAGGCGCTCATAAGACAACCTTTGAAACTTTACATTAGGATTCCCCATAGGAACCTAAGTTATTACCAGTGAGGAATGGGTAGACTAAGACATTTATGTCAGTATCATTTGCTTCCGTATCACTCTGATCGTGCCTTTGCTCTTAGATAAGCCTTATAAGGACCTTTGTTTCAGAAGTTAGAAGTTTTGCAACTTAAGCTTAGTAACCAAGTAAGTTTGGAATACCTCGGAAGGCTACCTGGATACCTTACACATTTAAGTTTCACCTTCAGATTTTGATCTCCGCCTCCGATTTGTTTGATAAGTTGTTTGACACCTTTTCGACCACATCGTAGGCCATCCAACCACAATGTGTTCGACACATTCTGTAAATTCATTACTTATGCTGGGTATGAATGTATCATCCGATACTACTTAACTCTGTATGATCCATTATTACTCCTATGAGAATTTTGGTAATTATGAACCACGAATATGAGAAGTTTTGTTTCCTCTCTTTGAATGATGAACCTTGTTCTGCCAACCGTTTCCTTTGGAAGGGTATGATGTAAATACTATCTCTATATGGATTTGTTAACTAAGCATGATGATGCTGATAACTGAGATTCTGTACCTCTCACAATTGACGATTATACGATATTCGTATTACCAATGATACACATCCTACCTGCTACTTATGCTAATAAGCTAAACGAAATTCCCACACATTGAACTGTTCGTTTATCCATCCCAACATTTTTGTTGAACCATGTACTTGACTCTGATATATGAACTATCTGTATGATTTGACGACTGTATTCACTCTATGAATCCTTTGACTTTGAGATGTCTGATTGTACGGTCTTTTGGACTGAATGGCTATTCGTGAAGATACCATAGACTACCATATCTGAAATGTGACCTTAAAAATCTGCTTCACTCTATTTCATTATGATGACTCTCTACATCTGCTAAAATTTCTACCACTATGGAAACACCAACCCCGAACTCATATGATTGTCAAGTTTCTCCTGAAAACCCTTATTATCAACCCTTATAAAGTTCTGCTATTGGGAAATATTTTGTTGTACGAAGATTTTCCGGTATTCTCTGAGGAACCTTTTGGTACTCCTTCCTGCTTAGGAAGTAGAGTGGGCATTGAACTGATCTCAGTTGAAGAAACCATGGTGCTATAAAAGTTGAGAGATTGAAGGAGCTGATGGAGTATGATTTTTAACCTTGGTGATTCTCTTTAGATGCTCTTGTTTGTTTATGAAGAAGAACGAGAGAAGTATGCGATGACGTATCGACTATCGTGAACTTAAACGTACCACTATCACTAATCATTATCTGTTTCCGCGTATCAATAATTAATTTGGTCTTCCTTTGAAACTCCGCGTCTGATTGCATCATTTTAGATTTGAAGGACTGAAGAAGCAACCACAAAAACTTCTAAGAAGGGGGTTAACTAACCGAGAGTAACCTTTGGGAAGTATTTCAGTTCCTGAAGAAGAAAGAAGGCGTTGTGAAATTCCCTGAGATGATTTCTGAAGTTGCCTTTGCACTCGTTATAACATTTATGAACTTGAATGATGCCAATGGTGTTGGCTAGAATAATCATGTTTTTCGCGTGTTTTGGACAAATTGTCATAGTATGACATTGTGTTGTGTTCTAAAACGAAAGAAGAACATAGAGATTTTTGGTGAGACGACCCTTTGTTCTGGAAGAGAAATTTGATTGACGTTCAGAAAGCATAATAGACAACACTACCCTGTATAATGTAAAGACAGAGCTTTCACAAGAAGGACCAAGATCGAAGATCGTTATCGGAGTTAGAAACTTGGTGGAAGAGTCGTAGAAGATGGTTGCGACAAGCATTACCATGGAAGAAGCATACAAGAAGAAGTGAGGAACTAGGATAGTGCTCAATCATACATCATGCAACACGTGAAGATTTCAGTTCGGGCATCAAGACAACCAGACCAAAGAAGACGAACCATTCAACACACAACCTGGAGTCGACAACAACATCATGTACCTTAAAACCTGGAGCTATGTTAGAAGACCTGTCGAAGAAACGCAGTCTTGTTTCTCTATTCATTTTAGTTGTACTAAGATGAATTGAGAGCAGAAGCAGACTTGCGGATGGAGGGATGCACAGTGATCGTGTCAGAGACTGCCGCTACGACGCCACAGTACCAAGAAGAGTTACTGAAGGCTTGAGGAACCAGACTCGAATTTTAAATTCTCTTAATCATGAGGTAAGACGGACAAGAATAAACAGACTACTCCAACTTGGAAGAAATTTTGAAATTTGTAAATGAGTGGACGGATTTGAAAGCGGACATTGTGTTTAGACGAGATGATGCTGTAAAGAATTGACGTTACTGATGACGTACCTTAATTTTGAATGACATTCTCGGATCTCCGTTACTCTTCGAGTAATTTCGTTCTCTTAGTTATGTTGTTTGATTTTGGTGACCTCTGAGACTGTAGGTGGACTAGGTGGATTTAAATAAGTTTGGGTGTTCACGACTTGAGATAAAGTATGATCATCATGAGGGCATATGTATATGATGCCAGTATTATGACGCCTGGCCAACGTGATAATACTTACATCATATAACGTGCACTTATGGTGGGCATATGATATTTTAAGAAGTGCCTTAGAAGCTTTAGAATTCTGGCATCTGATCAAGATCATCTGAGTTTAGTGAGACTTTAGGTTCATTCTACCTATACGTTTGATATGCTGTCCTTGTTATACGATTCGATACGTTTGGACTCTCGACACGTGTTTTGCTGATCTTTGCAACTTCTGATAAGGATCTTAAGTTCCATTATGAAATTTTTGCCGTTGACAATATCTAACGATATGCTTTCTGTCCGTATACGATTCGCATTCGTGAAGTTGTTCATTATGATCTGCTATGAGTAAAATATGTGATTGTGGACTTTGAGGAAATGAGACCTGTTTGTTTATGAGAATACCTTTGGAAGGTTATCTAAAAGCCGAGACTATCTGAGAAGCTGAAGGGTTAAACCGTATATCACCCCATGTTTGCTACAATTCAATGTATTCTCATCTGATTCGCCTAATCAATTCGATGAAAATCCTATGTATTTTTATACCTCTTCCTGGAGAATTCGTTTATCATCCGTTATGTTTGGTACATTATCCTTTTGATTCAAATTCAATATGATATGCCCTTCTAAGAAATCTGAAACTGTTTTGACAATAATTACGAGTCATGAGAAACCAGATGGTCTGAATATCTTTTGGAAGAACCTCCCCGGGCGTGAGAATGTTGTGACGACTTTTGCGGTTTGCTACAACTTCGTCTAACTTTGCGACTTCAAATTTCGAGGACGAAATTTTTCTTTTTAGAGGGGAAGAAGTTGTAACACCTAAAATCCGAAAGCATGTGAAAAGACCAAAATGCCCCTACAAGTTAAAACTTATATAAAAGCTTATTAAGTACCCAAATAAACCCCAAACTTCAAACAATGCACAAGTTATGTATCCAAATAATTTTAACAATTACATTTAACATTTATACAAGTAGTAAAATTACTAAAATACCCTCATATGGCCGAATGATGTATATATATAGTTTTATTTTGGTTTAATTTGATTTTAAAAGATATATATGAGATAATTAAGGAAGGATAATCACCATGAATATTTGGGCTAACATAAATCACGAAATTTCCTGGTCCTACCTCCCCCATATCACGGCATTCTTTTCTTTTAGTCAAACCATATCATTTTTCCACCCAAAACCCTAAAACCGATTTAATAACACACCAAAGAAATCTCTTAGCCTCCATTCGACTCTCCCATCACTCTCAAGCATTTTTATGTGATTCATCAACATCCTAAGAAGCCAAGAAAAATCCCATTCGAATTGTTGAAGCCTTACACGATCGTAGCATTGTTTTCTTTGTGTCGAGCCCTAAAACAAAGGTAAATTCGTTATGCTTCATACGACCTCTATAAAAATGATTTCTTATTTTTCTGATGTTCCTTACATCATATAAGACCCACGAAAATTGGTTTCAAGGTTGGAAGATCATTGGTGAAGTCATGGTGATTTTTGGATCGTTTTGGCTCTACGCGTATGCTATAATTTGTACAGCCCTCTCTACATGTTCCACTCTTGATTTGGTATTTTTCTCAGGTCCTTTATACCTTATAAACATCAAATAAAATGTTTGGTTCGATCCATGCATGTTCTATGAATGATTTACGAATTTAAACCCCAAAAACGCCACAAAACTCTAAATAATTGTACATGAATTTTCTGGACGTGAACACTAATTTTTATGAACTCTATATAATATGTATAATCTCAGAAAAATATTGGTTAGAATTATGGAAGCCTAAATATTGTATTATTAATTAATTTATAAATCGGCTAATTAGAAAATAAAAGGAAAAATAAAAGAAAACCCTAAATCGATTAGGGTTAGAGTTTGAGGCATGAGATCTGGTAATTAATGATGGTTTAAGGTTGTTAGAATCATGGGGTAATGATTAGCATTTGATTTTAGGGTTTGTTATAGTTTTGGTTAATTTTTAATATAAACCGATTGGAAAATTAATAGTATAAGGGTGTGTTTTGCCAACTTTGAAACTTCTGGGATATTTTTGTAATGTCATATAAATCAGTAGGAATATGGAAAAAATATAACTTGAGGGTTCTAAGTGTAAATATTACAAGAAAATGAATTAATTGTATTTAATTGGTGCGATTTGTAATTAATTAAAAGAGAGGGACTAAAAATGTAATTTTCAGAAACTTGGAACTGTTTTGGGTATTTAAAAGTATTCAAGGGATTATGTGCTAATTTGGTAAATTAATGGTTTAATATGTAATTATTAAGAATTAAAAGTTGTAATTGTAAATTAAAGGGTTAAATATGTAACTTTGATAACTTGAAGGACTTAAAGTGTAAATTGTGAATACTTGAAGGTATATTCGTATAACATGATAAAATAAGGGATCATTATGTAAAATGGATAAGTTAAGGGTTTAAAGTGTAAGTTTGAATACTAAAAGGTTTAAAGTGTAATTTTGGAAATATAAGGGTGTAAAAGGTAAAGTTATGAAACCCTAAGGACCAAATGTGTAAATATGTTAAAAGATACTTTGATTCCATTAATAATGACTCAACTTTCTAATTATGGAAACTTTCTAAAAGTGGAAACTTACTATTTATGGAAACCTGCTAAAAGTGGGAAGTCACTTTGAATGGAAAGTTACTAAAACTGGAAAGCCGACTAAAATGAGAAATCTGAATTGAATAAGTTATTAATAATAAGCCGATCATTAATTCGTGTAGATTCGTTGAAGAAGGAGTGTTTCCATATGCTTACGTATGTTATGATTTCGATGGCGATTGAGGTACAGATATTCTGACCTTTCTCAAAAGGTTTCTCATGATCTCTTTCATATTATGATCCGTTCGTTCCCGAATTGATGCCATTGCTATGATCCCCTTTACTTGAACCTTCTCTGTTGATCCCACTTGATATGACCTCCGTTATGAACCTATACTATGAAAACCTTCTTAATGATACCATGGAAATGTTTTGAGAAGAACCGATTTGAAAAGATGTTTATAAATGATGCTAAATTTCTTTTTAAAAGAAAGGTTATTTAACTTTCATGAACACTATATTTTGAAAGACCATTTTTATGAAAACTGTTTTAAAAGATTATTTAAATTGGACTTTTAATAGAAACTTTTGAAACGGACTTTTGAACTGAACCATGAATTGATTTTGAATATGAACCTTGACCTGATAAACTCTGATTGGACCTTGAATACTATTTCTGATATGAACCTTTTGTTATGAACTGCTATTATGAACCTTTGATATGATTCTGAGATACACCTTTGCCATATGACCTTTTGTATGATATGAGACCTGACTCTTAGTTTGATACCCGAGCCATTTCTGTTTCCCTACCTATGGAGGTACCATAGGCGTGTCTGTGATGCACCACTGGCATGACTAGTGTGTGGCCCTAGTGATTTGGCTACACCGTCCCCTTTCTGTTATATGATATGCGCGCTTTATGATATGATTTGTTATGGCCACTATGATTTCTGCGGGGGCGTATGGATGCATCCTAGATCTGTTCTGTTTAGTGGATTTAACTATGATTATGATTATGATATATGTCTGGTGACTGGTACTGTGTGCTATACATGCCTTTCACAATTTCTGGGAGTTCGCTACTCCACCCATTTGAAGAATGAGGACACCCCTCATATTATCTGATTATCTGAGAGGACTCCCCTCTATATGATTATGAAGAATTATGGTATTGACGGCTTATATGATATGATATGTTTCTGGGCTCGTGGTAGATGACTATCCTTTCTTCTTTCTATTCTATTACTCTTTTATCTATTCCTTATTCTATTTCCCCCAATGCACTATATTTCAGTTCTGTTTCATTTTCATTGCTTTGTATATGTATCTGTTCACTGGGCTTTTTAAGCTCAGCCGCATTTCTTTTCCTGCGGCAGGTTTTAGTAGGAAGCTGGGTTATGGGAAGAGAGTGTGACTGGACTTAGAAGACTATGCTTTGGACTAGAGACGATTAGATGAAGTTTCACTTTATTAGACATAGTATTTATTGTTTTGTAACCTTGTAGTTTCAGATTTTCATTTGTAACCCTGAATTTCGTTGTATGTATGAATCATATGCTTGTGTTTGTTCTGATATGTCACTGTAATGTAATACTTCTACCCTTATTTAGGTTAGGACTTAGTAGTTTTTAGCTTATTCCTTATTTGCTTGTGCCCTTTTTAGCTTATTCATTTGATGTACTGATGTATATTATGTTTTTTGTTTATAAGTGGATTTTGCTAGAATCATATATGATTCACATAGAATCATATATGATTCTGTGTGAATCATATATGATTCTATGTGAATCATATATGATTGTGTTAGATTATTTTATGGTTATTAACATTTAAAATTTTTATGCGGGTCGATCAAAAACTTTTGCACATAAGCCTAAAGAGAAGATAACAAATGAATCAGATATGCAGGTTTCGTTGTTGAGGCGAATGAGGTTCAAAATTGCTACCAAGATTCTGTTGCATGAGTTGAATTTGCATTCACAAAAGATGTATGATTTGGCTTTCAAGTTCCAGGAGATAGATGAACAAACAAGGATCTCGATTATTGTGAATGCAATCAAGAACAGGGCCGATCGTGATCCAGAAAAATTCGTTCTTAAAGAAGATGTGCTTAAACCTGATAAATAGATGTCGTTAAGGGATTGTGTACTAATGGTAGTTTTGGGTAAACGGATGTTGATAAATAGATGGGCCCCTTTGATTGCGTACTAATGGTAGTTAACTGATGTATTTTGGTAAAATCTGATGGTAGTATATTTTGTAAACTGATGGTAGTATTGAACAAGTTCTGATGGGTAATGAAATGGTAGTATTGAACAAGTTTTGATGTATGTTTTAATTTTTCTGATGGGTAGTATATGTTTTAAGTTTATCTTATATTTTTCTGATGGGTAGTATATTGTGAATCATACATGATTCTGTGTGAATCATACATGATTCTGTGTTAAAAGTAAACATAGTAATCCTCACATATATTCAGAATCACTTGTCCAACAGTTTTCCAACACTTTTCCAAAAAAATTCAAATAAACATAGTTGAATTAAGATCCTCATAACACTTTTCCAACAGTGCATTTTCAAGAAATTAAACATAGTTGAATTAAACATATAAATAAATTTAAAGAAATTGATATTCAAGAAGTGTTAGTTGCTTGTTCAGCTGCGACATTTCTCGTTGCTTGTTGATCACTTGCATCAGTTCCATCCTTTTGTGCAGCAGCAATTCTTGCAAGTTTTGCAATATACGTTGGATTCAATTGACAAGTCAACTTGGTGTGCTTGTTAGTCTTCTCACCACAAAATCCACATTTCCTTTTCCGCTTAGATGTTTCTTCAAGTGTTATTTCAGCATATTTGTTGTACATTTCAACACATTCCTCTATCTTATTAAACTTTTCCCCCTCAACAGGTAAATAAATATCATCAACAACAGGTTCCCAATTAACAGATCCCCCGGGAGTTTCTTCATGTGCGTATAAAGTCGGCCTTAGTGTCGTCACAGATGCTGAAATATAGTATTTTCATTAGAATCATATATGATTTCACAAGAATCATATATGATTCTACAAGAATCATATATGATTCTACAAGAATCATATATGATTTTTTTTTCTTTTTTGATTTACAGAATGTATAAAACAGAATAATAATAAACAAATTTAAATAAATTGTTGTTCAAGAATCATATCAAATCTGCTGAAATATCAAACAAAAGGTATTCAATTAAACATAGTTGAATTAAGATCCTCATAACACTTTTCCAACAGTGCAATAATAATAAACAAATTTAAATAAATTGTTATTCAAGAAGCGTTACTCGCTTTTTTAGCTGTGACATTTCTTGTTTGTTGTTCACCTGCATCACTTCTAGGCTCTTGTGCAGCAAGAATTCTTGCGTTAGTCGCTTGTTCACTTGCATCAGTTCCACCCTTTTGATGCTGAAATATAGTGATTTTCACTATAATCATATATGATTTCACAAGAATCATATATGATTCCACAAGAATCATATATGATTCTATGTGAATCCACTTATAAACAAAGTACATCAAATACATCAGTACATCACTCACAAAATCTCAGACGCCGAATTCGACAGGGATATTGACAAGCATTTAGATATACCCTATTCATGTTGATAAAACTCAGACACCGACCAAACGTACTCATGTTTCCGAAAACTTAAATTTTTTACAAGGATGCTTCAGTAGTAGGACTCATTTAGCTATAATTTCATAAACTTAGCTTCGTTTACTTCTACCCACATCATTTAGCTATAATTTGACCCATAGATAGAACTTAACCTGAATTGGCATACATGTCAATCACATGTAATTGGCATGTAGCATACATGTCAATCAAAGCAGTGGCTACATATATATCTTTTTACAAACCTCTTTCTGATGCATATGATTCTTGTCAGTAATTTCATCAAACACCTTACGTGCACACCCCCAATTCCCCACACCGCGCATACATACTAATCAACGAATGCCTAACATACTCACCCACCATCCACCCATATTTCACCACATTACAATGAGCCAATCTCCCATGATCAATTGCCACAACATTCCACACGCGATAAACACAAAAGGTATGTAAAATTAAAGAAAAAACAAAAGGTTCATATTACCTGCTACCCACTGGTCCGTGAAGAATTTGATCGATTAGAGATCTTAATCTTTTCGAATTGAAGGTTTTTGATCGAGTAACTATCTATTATGACGATTGGGGAGGTGGTGAACGGTTGGAGATGACGGTTGGAGGTGGTGAACGGTTGGAGATGACGGTGGAGGTGGTGGACGGTTGGAGGTGGACGGTGGAGGTGGAGGTGGAGGTGGAGAACGCATCGTTGGAGAAGAGGATGTAAAAAAACACACTGGTGTATGTTTTTTTTTTTTTTTGAAGAATGAGGTTAATGAATTTTTTTTTATTATGTAATTGCCTTTTTTGCCCCTCTAGTGTAAATGTTACATCTAATCTAAGCCATTGGATCAAATTAGATTGTATGGTTATGATTTGTTGATTGGATCTATGGCAAGGAGGGGTTCTTCATGGATCTCAACTCCGATAGCCATTGGCCCATTGCCATCCTTTTCAAGTGAATGTTGCTTAATCTGCATAAATCGATTTTCAAAAAACGATTTTTGTCATGATTGTCTTTCAAACATTTATACATACTCTTTTTTCGAAGTTAACCCTTTTGAAATGAGGAATGTTATTCAAACATTTATACATATTCTTTTTTCTAAGTTAACCTTTTGGAAATGAGAAATGTCATTTTTAAAGAATTGCAAAAAAAGAATTTCATATGCAATGATGTGGCAAGATCATTTGCCCAATTTTATGTTTGATTTAGATTTTATTGTTTGAATTTTGATTTTATGTTCTCTTTCTTAATATAATTAGTGTTTTGAATTTTGATTTTATGTTCTCTTTCTTAATATAATTTGTGTTTTGAATTTTGATTTAATATGAGGTGTGGTTACCCCTTGCGTTACGCGGGAAGCAATTAGCACTCGAGCATCTTTAACAATGCATATTATTATTAGTAGTGTGTTGCGGCGAGGACTTGATTTAAGATTCATATTGCCAAAATAAGCTTATCAATCACATCGATTTAAGCTTCAAATTATTTTTGGTATTTATAAAACCTTTGTAAATTTATATCTTTTGATGTAGTGTATGCATAATTAGCTCAATAGGTGTTTTGTAGTGGCATTCAATAGAAACACAACTTCAAATAGTGTAGATAGTCATTGCAGATTGTATTCCCATGTAACTCATTACCCTAGTGGTATCACTTACTCGGCACAAAAAAATTCAGTTGACCAGTCATGACGGGTCTTTGAGAAAATATATATTTAGTACAATCTCGTCTCATGGCTAAAATTCATTTAAATATATGCTCATTGTTTGGGTTATTTATTTATTTTTTTAAGAAAAGCTCAGTTGGGAACAAAAATAATAATAATAATAATAAATAAATAAAAATATACGAGGTCAAAATTCCCATATCGATTTAAATATTTTGTTCGAATGGCCTTGAAACCCATCAATCCCACTTTTATGTGTTATTTGTTGATCCCAAATCAAGTTAAAGCTTGTTCAAGCCCAACTCATTTCATATTTTTCACCAAGTTAATCATGAATAACTAAAAAGCGATTTGCCTCGTTTACGCACAACGGGTATGTTTGGCGAATATATAGTAGCAAGAAGCAGTAGCAGAAAACAATAATAAAAAGCAGTAGCGAAAATCAGTAGCAGTATAAAGTAGCAGGAAAAAATAGTTGTTTGTTTGAATAAAATGTTTGAATAAGTAAGTGAAAATGTTAGTTGCTCGTAAATATTACTTGCTAATTTCGTGTTTTCAAATGAGCATTTTTTATTAAACGACAAACCGCTAGTTACTAATTACTTCAAAACACTCGTAAACAATTGCTACAAATAGGGGTGATCACGGTCCAAAAACCGGACCGGACCGGCCAAGACCGGACCGGACCGAAGACCGAGTTAAGGAAAAACCATAGACCGAGACCGGACCGAATGTGGTCGGTCTGGTCTCTGTCCGGTCCGGTCGGGTCGGTCCTTCGGTCGGTCCGGTCCAAATAGGCAAGATTTGGCAAGTTTTTTTGGTTTTTTGGTCGGTCCGGACCGAACTGAAGACCGAATTAACCAAAAAGCCTAGACCGAAGACCGGACCAAATGTGGTTCGGTCCGGTCCGATCCGGTCGGTCCGGTCCATTTGCTCACCCCTAGCTACAAAACACACATCGAATAGATATGAAAAAATTTCAAAAACACATACTTAGGGTGCGTTTGGTACGTGGGGTTAGATGAGTTTAGGATGAAAGATGTTCATAATCCATTGTTTGGTGCATTCAGTTTCGACTCACGCGCTTCCATCATGCCCAAATTCTAATTCTTAGTAGTCTCTTGCCTTTTGAGTAGCTGTATTGATAAAATATAATATTTAAACTTTTAAGATATTGACAGC
The DNA here is from genome assembly GCA_030686995.1 of Artemisia argyi. NCBI lineage: Eukaryota > Viridiplantae > Streptophyta > Magnoliopsida > Asterales > Asteraceae > Artemisia > Artemisia argyi. The sequence continues at coordinate 21,556,715 of CM060700.1, forward strand.
CACATAATTGCTATGACTTTTCCAGTACTTTGATTTTGTCATTCAAAAATAATGTATTTTAATTCAATCAAATTATAAAATATGTATATTTTTAAAATAATAATAAATATAAATCCAAGCTCAAATCCAAATCGAAATCCTAATCCTAATTTTAATCTTAAACCAACCTACACACCAAACGGGCCCTTAAAAATAAATCAATTAAAAAAAAAAAAAAAAAAAAACGCTAAGGGGGGAGGGAGTGGTCCAAAGTTTACCAAACTTTGCCAAATTGCCACATCATCATCTACCAATCACAACCTTCCAACTCAAACTTTACCAAAGTTTACCAAACTTTACCAAAATGGTGGCGGCGGTCACCAAAGTTTACCAAATCCACATTTTCCACATCATATTTTTTTAATACATATAATCCAACAAAAAATATATAAAATTAAAACATAACATTTTATTAATAACAAAAAAAAAACATTACACAATACTTAAAAAAAAAAACTACATAAAATTAAAACTACATAAAATTAAAACAAACCATTACATAATACTTAAAAAAAAGCACTAATCGTCATTGAGGTATGGCAAGTCTTGAGCGGCCACGTACTCCGTGAGATCATACCGAAGACGATGATGGACGTCTTCGTCTAGTAACTCGCCTAGGACATTATCATCAAACACTGGCTGTACCGGCTCATCCATTATATGAACCGATGAGATTGCTCGCCCGTCGCCTTTTATGATCATATTATGCAAAATAATGCAAGCGTGAACAATTTTCCCTATTTTTTCTTTGGTCATAGGCCGGAGAGGTCGACTGAGAATTTTCCATTTTCCTTTGAGAACACCAAAGGCTCGCTCGACATCCTTTCTTGCCCCCTCTTGTAACTTCTTGAACTTCTTTTCCTTTGGGTCGGTCGGATACGGGTAAGCTTTAACTAACGTTGACCACTTAGGATAAATTCCATCCGTAAGATAGTATCCACGTTTATAAAAGCGTTCACCAATATAAAATGAGCTATTCGCCGCCGTTCCATTTCGCTCGTTAAGATACAAATCAGACTGATTCAACACGTTGATGTCGTTGTTCGACCCCGGTGGACCAAAAAAAGCATGCCAAATCCATAAATCTTGTGAACTCGTAACCTCAAGCATAATAGTCGGAACACCATGGTCACCTCTCGTGTATTGCCCTCTCAAATGTCTTGGACAATTTAACCATTCAACGTGCGTACAATCGATGCTACCAAGCATCCCGGGTATGTGATGTCGAGCCTCATGAGCCTGGAAAATGCATGCTATGTCGTGTGCCGTCGGCCTACGTAGATACTCTCGACCGTACAACTGAATGATGGCGTCACAAAAATGACCAAGAGTGTCACGTGACGTTCTTGCCGCCATACACAAATACTCGTCATACTCGTCAGGGGGATTGCCGGTTGCGAGTTGCTTAACGGCCGAAACACATTTTTGTATGGCCGTGAAACTTTTTTTCCCCCGCGCATCATAACCTTCTTGAAAATACGGGTATCTCTCTTCAATGTCGGATACTATTTGTAAGAACATGTTTTTATTCATTCGGAATTTTTTCCGAAAATAATCCTCGTCATACTTTGGTTCCTCAACGAACCAGTCATTAAGAAGAGTTTCAAGACCAACGTCCCGATGACGATCTACAGATTGACGGGGATGAAAACTAGAGCTCGCCGTGTCTTGAAGATGTTCAACGACGGATAACATAAATTGAAGCGAGGTACCATGAGTTTCGTCGGACGAAGTCGGGAAAACGTATTCGGATCCGGATGAGGAATCGGAAGACATTTTTTGGTAAAAGGGTGTTTTAGATTTTTGGGGAAGAAAATTATATGTGAAATGGTATGTATATATACTTAAAAAAAATAAGGGATTTTTTTTTTTTTTTTTTTTTTTATTTGCAATAATGGCCAACGGCCAATTTTTAAAAAATATAACCGTTGGAATGGATGAAACAATCGGCAAAAGTCACCGATTGGGTCCTTGCCCGAATCTTGCCGAAGGTCCGGCGGCGGTGTTGCCGATTTTTGCCGAGCTTCACCGAGCCCACTCCCTCCCCTCTAATTAATTTTCTAGGTTAAAAGTTGTACCTTTTCAAAAAAGAGATAGTACATAATAAATAGGAGTAGTACTCTACTTGGCATAAACGCGTGAAACCACAGCATCAATCTCCTCACACAGTCACCGCCGATCAATCAATCAATTAATCAATCACAATCAAACATGTCGGCAAACGGAGAAGACAAGAAACCTGCCGCTGATGGTGTTCACATCAATCTCAAAGTCAAAAGCCAGGTCTCTTACTTAGGGTTTCATTTTTTTTTTTTTTTTTTTTTTAAATTACTGATCTAACCTTGTTTATTTCTTTACTTACTATATGATTTTGTTATTTATTTTGTTTATTAGGGTTTGTAACTTTATTTAATTAAGGGGGTGTTTGGATAACTGATTATGTTAATTAAGGGGGTGTTTGGAAAACTGATTATGTGATATGAAGTAGTCACTATTTTTGTTGGTAATTTTAGGGATTTATTTACATGTATGTGTAAAACTGTAAATATTGGATTATCATAATTAGGGCTATTAAGTAAGTGGTTGTGATTTATTTAAGTCTCGGCGAGACGAGCTATTTGTAAATACTGTGAGATTGTTGCTCTTCAAAAAAAAAAAAAAAAAAAAAAACTGTGAGATTGTTAGTTTAAAAATAAAAGAAAAATAACATAATAATTAGATGAACATTAACGAACATCCACAAATCTTAACAATCACTTTACCGCCAACAAACGAGTATATTCATGTTTGGTGTTTGTTTAAACTTATATGTGGCTTATGAGCTTATTTGTTTTTCGGCTTATATTTCATAAGCCTCAATTCTCAGGCTTATTTTGACACTTGTGGGTTTATATAATTTTATTATGATATAGTAAACTTATATAAGCCTAAAAGTTTCAAAATAAGCCTGAAAATTGAGGCTTATGAAATATAAGCCGAAATTAATTAAGCTCGTAAGCCCACATATAAGCTTAAACAAACACCCCCTAAATAAATCAACTTTGTTAAATGTTTGGTTGGTTTGTTTGCAATTTTTCTGGAATCATTTATGTTCGTAAAATGGTTTTTCCAAAGTGTTTAATTATGTTCAAACACTATGTGCTACTTCACAACAAAATAATCTTCAGGATTGCCAATCACTCGATCGGTGAACTTTTGATTTGGTGATTAACTTATATGTCTAAATATTAGCCGGAGATTAACCAACATCCACGAACGAGCAAAAAAAATTTGAAAGTAAAAAACTAAAAGAACATATGGTCCTGTTTGTTTTTTAATAAAAGAATCAACTTGTTGAAATGCTTGTTAACCCAATGATTTGATAACGATTATAAGTTTTACTATAAACCCTTGAAATTTATTATTATGTGATTATTAAAAACACCATAATTAATTAATCATTCTCAAAACCGTCAAACACCTCTTCGGATATAGATTGCGTTCTTTTTTATTTTTTATTTCAGGGGAATGTGATTGTGTCTTGTCGATAAGAATATAAGATCATCCCTCTTTTAGACATGAATCTTGTGGTTATATTTTAATCTTATGGTTGTAATTTTTGTCATTAACTTCATGTTTCTTTAATTATGCGTTCTTTGTTTATTAGCTAATCTATGGTGCACATCCGATATATTTATATGAAATCCCCCAAAATTTTACTTGTTGCGCTCCATTATAATTGGTAAGGGTGGTCAAGTTCAACCAACAATAATGTTACAAAACACCATATTTAGGTGCATTAGCTGAATGTGATTAAAAAAATATATTGTAAATTCTTGTTTGTCTGAGTGTTTTTGAGCTCTAGCCTCTAGACATATCAATTGCCTCCCTTCAGTACTGAACGCTTTCAATGCAACAGTTGAGATAGGCATTCGTAGCACATGTCTAGCTGCTTGAAAATTTTTTAAGTAAATTTTATTTTTCATTCACTTATGACATCAAATTTATCATTTTCTTTACTCTCTTTTCCGTCTCACATGCTAATAAGTATCTACTTTGTAATTTTTGAACAACTCATCTATAGTTGATTTAACTCATGTCAAAACTTCCTCAATCTCATCGGATTTGCTAAGATAAATGAATCCCTAGCTTTATTCAAGATAAGCCACTTGTTTTGGAGTCTAAACCAATGCAACATGCAATAAGAAGTTCATGTTATCTCCACAATGGCTAGAAATGTGTTAGGAGTGTTAATCTCTACAGTTGCATTGAGGTTGATATTCAGTACTGACGGGAGGGTTGTGGTCTTGTGGATGAGTTTAGAAGCTCTCTGACCTTTAATACAAGTGAGATTGCACACAAGATTCGTTTGGTGTATTTGCTAGATGTTTTTTTGCTACGAAGGTAATGGAGTTAGATGGGCTAAAATAAATATGGACTGCAAATATGCAAGTTAATCTAATACGTTGTATGTAAATTAGAAAGTTTGGTCGCATGTATGCTATGGTGTTAATTTTTGTGTTGGGTCACAGCCCAATTTTCTCGAAAATGTGTGTTTTTGGTCACAAATTATTCGCTGGTTAACTGATTTTTAAAACTGGGCTGCAAATATATCTATGCTGAGCGGAAGCCCAAGTTTCTTTGCTGGTTAAACCATTATAAACTAATTTGAAAACCATGTGTTATTTTTAACGAAACCGTCCTTTTTCAGTTAATCTAGATATTGGGGCTTGATCCATAATCAACCCATTTTTTTTTTGAAAGATGATGTCTTTATTAAAATTGCAATGCTTAAAAGTCACAATACAGAAGACTAGCAACAAACAATGATAAAACGGAAAGAAAAGTCCGAGAAACCTCCAACAAACCACCTAAACAACACCCCAAGGGAGACACTCAAGCCATCTGCCAAACAACCAATGGAACTGATCGAGATACACCTTCTTTGGCCAACTTATCAGCATCATTGTTACGCTCCCGCTTAATATGCGTAACCACTCTATTAGAACTCCCGGATAGGAAATCATCAATCTCGTGAAAGTGATGAAGCAACCTCCATGGCCTCTGATCTGGACAATTAACCCAAGACACCGCATTTAACGAATCACTTTCAATAGTTATATTAACGGACCTCAACTCCTCATTCTCTTTAACCATGATACATGCTTTTTTAATAGCCATCACCTCAGCAACATTCGAATCCAAAACACCTACTGGAATTGAAAAAATAGCCAAAACAACCCCCTCGGAGTTTCGTAACAAACCACCAATACCTGCTAACCCCGGCTTACCCATAGCTGACCCATCAACGTTAAATTTTAAAGCTCCATGAGCTGGAGCACACCAACTAAGAAGATTTTCATACTTGTGATGAGAATGGCTCGTTGAAATCGAGAACATATCAACATAGAAATCTAATAGTGAAGACGAGCATGATGAAATCGAGAACATATCAACCCATTTTAGGAGCCAAGTTCTGACTCTGGTGAAAAATTTCTTGTGGAATCGTTTATCATAGTCAGTTCGGCATTTGAAGGGCCACCTAATGTAAATAAGAAACCACACTTTCCTTCAATGTTGCCTTTGTATTATAGTAGCTCTCTGATATATGCCACAAACTGTAAACATCCTTGAGAATAATAACCAAATTGTATTATATTTTCTTCTTTCTTTTTCGTAAGGTGTTCTTGAACTTGTGATTGGTATCAGCAGCTAGCAGTTTTCAGTTCTTTTAATATCAATTTTGCAACATGATTTTCCAGATAGCATCTAATCACTCATTGGATTATGTGATATCTGATTAACCCTTTTCATTCTTGTATAGGAAGGAAATGAGGTATTCTTCAGGATCAAACGTAACACACAATTGAAGAAGCTAATGAATGCTTACTGTGACCGACAATCCGTAGAAATCAACTCTATTGCATTCTTGTTTGATGGGCGTCGTCTTCGAGCTGAGCAGACTCCCGATGAGGTTTGCTCTCTTCTGTATAAGCTATATATACAGTAAACAAAAACTCGCGACCCCTTCCCTTATGATTGGATCGATTTATTTTTTTTTATTATATCTCAACTGGTCAAGTGGTTTAAACAGGTGAAAATGTGAAATTCCCCCCAAGTATATCTTCAGACATACAACATCCTAAATTATTTTTTCAAAGATTTGGATTGTTATTGTAATGTTCATGTTTTTTGCAATTGAGTAAACTGCATATATTACCTTGTGATTTGGTGAAAATGACATAAATTGTCCCTTGTTGATGCTATATACATAAATGGTTCATAACTGCATTGTTTGCTTTCATTTTTGGTGACCGATAGTGAAGCCAACAATGCAATTAGAGATCATTTATGCGGATAATGTCAAAGGGGGCTACTTCCGATACTTCCACCAATCCACAAAAGTAAAATATGTAATTGGCTCTTTACTTTTTCTAAGAGTGTTTGTGGGTTGACTAACTGAACCCTTACCAAAATGAGTCGTTTCAATCCAAATCTATTTGATACATGACCTGTACATCCCGTCACATTCAAGGAAAAAAAACACATATTCTAGCTAATGTTGAGCCCTTGCGAGCTCCTTCAATTGTCATATGCACTTAAAGATGTATTCATGTTTTAGCATCTGATTATATAACCTGTAAAGATACTAATGGTAGATATCATATGGTTGCCGCAGCTAGAAATGGAGGACGGGGATGAGATTGATGCCATGCTACACCAGACTGGAGGTTATGCTAAATTCTAAGGATGTAGGGCACTCGGTACTGATGAATCGCCCCTTGGATTTGAGCTTTCTATTGTTAAATATTGAGTCTTGTTAAACTTTATTATGCCTAGTTAAAGTAGGTGTGTTATCTTACAGTAATCTTTGTTGCGTGCTTGAAAATGCTATGAATCTGGTTGTGCTTTCAATAATCTATTGCTCTTATCTTATAGTATATGTTTATATCCTAGGTAATTTCAATATAGAAAACCATATTAAGCATCTGAAAACCTTTCCACATATCGACAACTTGCTCACTATTAGCATCGTAAAATGACTTGCTGAGAAGCTTTGGGTAACAAGTCGAAACAAACAGATTTTTAGTGTTACAGTTGAATTGACCAAATACATTTGTGCCTGATATCTCCAGGTAGTAAATGTATAGGACAACAGGTACTGGGGTAGTGTGTCGGAACCAAGTCCAGATCTAATGAACAAGTTTTAGCGATAGTTGGTCGATGTTCACTTTCCTTGCAACATTTTCAAAATATAATGTTTCTGCCTTTTTACCCTTTTTGTTTTTAGACATTGCAATTTATTGTATGTCTCTTACTCGGAAGCCGCAGAGTATATACAAAACCAAAATGAAAATTTATACATTACACATTACTCGTAAATAAACATCGAACTCTATATACATGAGACGAAAAGGACGCCTTGTGTGCTTTGATCACTTCCTGTAAGATGGTCCCTGATTGCCTGTCTTATCAAGATTACTGACGCCAACATCCTCCTTGAAACTTTCCTTTATGGACTCGGGGTCGTCGTTGCCTGTGACTGCTTCTAAGAAACCATCTTTTGCCTTCTCTATTGTTTGACTAACAACTCCATGACTTGCCTTTTCCTCTAGCCGTTTGAACTCCTCGAAGGTTGAGGGTGCTCTTTGATGATCGATTGTTTCGTCAGTATGATCTGCTTTGCCACTTTCATGGATGTATCCCTTTGAACATCAAATCAATTCAGACTTATCAGTCAGGTTAATAATACACAAGTACATATACATGCATGTTACTTTGTTAGCAACAAAATCACCAAGGACTAGAGTTATTTGATGTGTTTGTATCTAATCATGGCAGTAAATTTGTATTCACCTTGACAACAAACTATTAACTGGAACGGGATAATCATTAGTAACTAGACATGCATAATATTTATAGAATCTACAATACGTTTTAGCACGGAATCACCAACGAGCATGAATCTGTTATCTGCTTGTACATATGCTAAAAACAGAAAGTTAATAGTTGGCCAATTTATCAACGATCGAGTTCAAGACATTGTATTTACCCGAAAACTTTTGGTTCGTTCTCGTCTGTAAAAAACAATACTACTTATAGAATCACCTTGTGAGAGGAAAAAAAAAAAAAAAAAAAAAAAAAAAAAAAAAAAAAAAACTTATCTTTCACTAATGAAAATTATATAAATTATTGAACCACTAATATAAGGCATCTAGCTGGCCACCAAAAGTATTGTCATTTTTTCTTATCGACGAATGTTTCACATTTTTCCCTAGTCACCCATCGTAAACATCATTTCAAATCTGAAAAATATATTTGATAAAAGAACAGAAAAAAGGTAATCATTACCATTCACTTTCTTGAAAGTAAGTAATTACTAAGAACTTACTTTCAACATAATAATAATTTTAGCATTGATCATTTCTTTAAAACAAATTTCTTTTTTTAGCATTTTTCATCGGAAAACGAATTTTCGACTCTTGTCCTTAGGTTGCGGTTTTTTTTTTCCTAATAAATTTAAGGTCTTAAGTCTTAACAGTCTCTTAATAGACCAAAGCTCTTAGTCAGTTAGAGCTTCTTAGTCGGTTAGAGCTTCTAGGTGTTAAGTGTGTTTGTTTTTTATTTTTCGTTTAGATAACATCTAAACGGACCATACATGGAAGGAGCATTTTAATGCCTCTAGTTGAACTAATAAATATTCAAACGTTATATATATATATATATATATATATATATATATATATATATATATATATATATATATATATATATATATATATATATATATATATATATATATATATATATATATATATATATATATATATTATTTGATTAAGACATTTCCGCCTCAGATTCGTTGTGCGGGTTAGATTCAGAGCCTTACTCTTTTTCAACCATTTTCTTAAAAGGTGTATTTAGTGAGACCTTAGACTTAAAAATATCAAGATACTTGACGGCAACTCTAATATGTGACAAGTACTCCGTAATAACTTAAAAAAGTGACATACACAATACCCTAAATTTTAAATGAAACAAAAATAAATAAAAAATTACAAGATGTCTTTGGATGGTAACTTCTTCACACATTATACCACCTATCTCACGTTATATATCTCATAAATGCTTACAACAAGACTTGAACTCACGGCCTCTAAATTGATAGTTAACTCACATGCTGCTAGACGAAAGTCTTAGGTTCCTTTCACAAGAAATATGTAGTAGTGATAGAACTATGTACCTTGCAAATACAAAACGGTGGAGGTGTTGGCAGTGGCACAGTAAGGTAAGGAGTGGATGACGGCCGAAATGAAGAAGTGTAGAGAAGGTACAGAAGATGTCGACGTCCCATAATTCCAACAATGATCCAAAAAAAGAAACATTCGAAAATGAACTTATCATGTTGAAAAGTGATGCATGAGATATTGATGATGACTCATGTTTTGCCTAGATAAGAATGGCTTGTTTGTTGACACCTAGTGCTATGCATCCACGTGGAGTATCTTGTCTGCCACTCGCATGTAACATCGGTTGTTAATGAGTCAGGTTGGTCGGATTTCGGTCAATTCGGATTACGTCTAATATGGATTGATGTTAAAAATAACATGCCCGAATCTAACTTTATTTGAACACGAGTTAGTCGAGTTTGGGTCAACTCGGGTCGAGTTCATTCGGGTTCGGATCAACCCGAATATAAGTAAAATTACCATAAAATTGCATTTTTGCTCTATTTTATATAGACAATTTATAAAAGATAGGTAGTATATTAGATAAATGGGAAAACCTTTATCCGGGTCAAACATGTCGACCTAAACTCGAGCTAGCCCCCCCACCCCCCCAAAAAAAAAAAAAAAAAAGTCTGATACCCGACTCTATTTAGCATCTCGGGTTATTTGGGTTGATCCAAATAGCCCAAATACCAGAATAACTCGACTCGAGTTTTATTCGATTTTAGGTTTAGGTCACGTCAGTCTTCTTAACACTCCTCGTACATGTCTACATATTATAACATATACTAATAATCGTGTGGGACACTATAGCAATCGTACCCACACAAATTTCATGTGAGCCCCATTTTAAACCTTGAGGTTATTGATCAGTTGCGAAGTTAGTCCTTAACGTCCGTTATCTAACAATCGTGACTTAAATTTGTAACGGAACTGTAAGTTCATGGGCTTTTTCTGTGCAAATAATAAACAGAAACAACCTCTAAAGTTAACCTTTTTTTCACCGTTAGTCCCTAAGGACTAACTTTGCAACAGTACGCCACTTTCAGGGACTAAAACTGAAATTTCCTTTACTACAGTGCGTAACAGTGCAGCATCGTAGTTGCTACAGTGCATCACAGTTGGAAATAGTGCCATGTACTGTAGCTAAGGAATTTATGATTCCAGTCCCTTAGGTTAGCTGTAAATCGTACCGTTAGTCCCCCGTTAGCGATTTTTTGCAAATTTAGTCCTTAAAAAAATATATCGTTTTATTTCGAGTTTAAATTAAACACAACATTCCCGCAGTAACACGAGGGTACCCCCGCTCGTTGTTTTCTATAGGTAGTGTGGAATATAGTATTCCCTTCGGCCTTAGTCACATGTTTATTTTTAAATTATACACATTTGTTAAAACAGTAATTTTATTATTACTGCACGTTAATAAATTGTTATTTAAATTAACAAAAATATTTAAATTTACAAGTGAACATTTATTTTGAGATAAACTAAAAGTCTTTAGTTCACAAAATCTTTTTGACGAAACTGTAATCTAACTTAAGAATTGAATCTAAAAAAGTTAGATTAGTAAGGAATTGAAATCTGTAAGATTTGAAATATGAAAGAATTGTGATTTGAAAAAAACAGATGCGTGTCTGGTCGAAAGAAAAAGAATGAAATTGTAAAGATAATTAATATAATAAAATATTTAAAAAAATTATCTTGAGTTAAATTTAATAAAACAAATATTACTTATAAACTATAATATACTATATTAAATCAATAGATATAATAATAATAATAATAATAATAATAATAATAATAATAATAATAATAATAATAGTAATAATAACATAAATATCAACATATAAATAAATAAATTAATATAATTTGAAATCTATATATTTATTTTGTATAAAAAAATAAATATTTACTAAATTTAATATATTTTAATAAAACTCTTACATTATAATAATTTTTTTTAAATTTTTATTTATATTTAATCTTAACTGAAAAAACTATTGTATCTCATAATATAATAATAATAATAATAATAATAATAATAATAATAATAATAATAATAATAATAATAATAAAGTGATGGTTATAAATAATAATAATAATAATAATAATAATAATAATAATAATAATAATAATAATAATAATAATAATAATAAATTACTTGGAATGACAAAAAATGAATTTTATGGAATTGTAAACACTCATTTCATTTTAGTATGAAATGCTGAATTTCACATATATTGAATTTTGGAGGATTTTCATTTTATTCCATGTTCCAAGTTCCAACCAAACTTTACTAAAAACCGGTTTTGATTTTTTCTGTTGCAGCTTTTTGGTTCTTTTTTTTTTTCTCTAAATCGATTAGTTTCTATTTTATTTTTGGTTATGTATATTGCGTTTGTATTTACCAAATAACATTATTCAAATAAGATTAAAGTAGCATAGCATGTAACATTCAAAAGCATAATGTTGCGTCGTCAAGATTGTCTTTGGGATTGGTCGGTCTGGTCCGGATCACAAAACGACTATTTTGCCTTGTTAGACCGGACCGACGGACGAACCGACCGAGACCGGACCGACCACATTCGGTCCGGTCCTCGGTCTCGGCTTAGGCTAATTCTGTCTCGTTATTCGTTGGTCCGGTCCGGGACCGATGCTCAGCCCTATTTCTAGAGGTGGAGATGTTAAGTATATACAGGGTATTGGAAACTCAAGAAGTATAGAATATGTGAAAAAAAAGATATACACAAAATTTTAGTAATTAAGTTTAAAGTCTTATATAAAGATAAAATTATTTATAAAATTGAAAGATAGATATCGGCAGGGTGGGGTGGTTTTTGGTCTGGTTTTTCATATGCAACTGAAAATCACCTCAAACATTTGTTTTTTCCAAAATTCAAAGCCGCCCCTACCGGTTTTCAATTGGATTGCTTTTTTCAGTGCGTCCTTTTTATTTATTTATTTGTTTATTTTTTTCCGGTTTTGATTTGATTGTTTGGTTTTTGTGCTCACCCTTAAAAAACGTAAAAAACAAATGTAAACGTATAGTTTGGGACGGGTGAAATATGCTTTTTAGAATATTTTCTTTTGCATGTGATGAGCATTTTTGTTAACAATGAGTAATCTTTTGGTTTCAAATTAAATGTACACGCTGAAATTGCACATATTTTGAGAAAAGTGTAAATTATTCCATATACATATACATATTTTTTTTTAATCTTTAAAAGCAGGTTTAATTTATTGAAAATAATAATGAAAACTATTTTAGACGAATCAAAATTAGAATCATGTATTTAATTTTGAATGGATGAAGTATTCAGTAGTTGAGATTTGCTAAGTTTGCCACCTTTTAAGTGTAAAATGCATTTAATGTGTAAGTAACATACATTTTTTAATAAAAAAAATTAATTTAATTAAAATTAATTAAACTTTAAATTTACTATAATTAAATGTGACTTCAATTTAATACACTCAAACTTTTCGTTTATCTACATTTTAAAGGTGTTCAATGACCACCTATTAGTTGTAGTGCTAGCTAGAATACAAGTGAATGAATTCCATCCTCTAACAAGTAAAGTGCTTACACCTATTTTGAGAGACGGTCACGCTAATGCTTGGCTAATAGAATAAAGGGTTGAGAAGCTCTTGTTTGTTGTCTACTTCGCGAGCAATCACTGCCCCTTCTAGCATGATTCGTTTCAGTTGTATGCCAACAAGTCCCTATGAACAAGGGATTCATAGGGACAAGTGAAGCATCAATTTTTGGTGCAATGCAACCCTCTACCATCTATCGCATGGCATTACATTGTCTCGTATTGTATCAGACCGCATACATCTATCGAGTGAAAGAAAGGTAATATATTTAATTTTGTCTTTTTCATTTTGATATTGAATCTATCGAGTGAGAGTAAGGTAATATATTTAATTGTCTTTTTCATTTTGATATTGATAAGGATCACCATGGAAAATGGCTCTTCCTACGCAGAGTTTGCATTGACTCTATTTATTATCATGGTTCATTAGTGTATCAGGATATTATTCTTAGATCTTATTTTGTTTCGATAGGTTCACCTTTGGCTTTCGTCTCAGTAGGTGTATTATTCTACATTTTCTAGAAGAACATTCATTCATTTTGTTCTTCCCCGATGACCAACACAGCGGAAAGGACAAAAAAAAATAAAAAAAATAAAAATAAATAAAAAATAAAAAAATTCACACCCAAAAAGGGGAGGAGCGAGTGGTGGGCATTTGGCAAAGTCACGGCGATCGAGTATCTTCATTCGACAACCTAGAGAAGCAAAATGAAATCAGGATTTGGCCGAAAAAGAAGCAACGCTATGGATATCATGATCGATCACCATCGATAAAGAAAAATCTTTTTAAATCACTTCGAGTTAGCGGGGACTCCTTTAGGAAAAAAAAAATCCGAAGTTATTCAAGTTCTTTTTCTGAAATATGTCAAAGAAGTCCCCATCCGACGACCAGACGAGTCATCCACTAAAAAAGACCTACCCTGCGGTGCGCCCTTACTTGAATTAATCATTCATGTGATATTTATCGAAAACAAAGAACTAAATGCATTTCAATCACGTCGTTGTTCCCAATCATTTCTTGGAACTAGCCGTGCTTGAACCATCTACCAAGGGGAGCTAATGCACTAGGAAGAAACTTTAATAAGAGAATACATTTCGCTTTTTTGTCAAAAGCTCGACCAGTGAGAAAAAGTCTTTAGTTGAATAAAAAAAGTTGACCTACTTTATTAGCTGATCGAATCATCATCGCTTCGCGGGAACAACAAAAACACTCTTTTCTTTCTTCGGTGCTACTTGTTTCTTTCCAACTGTATAAATTAAAATTTAAGTTTTAGTTAACTTAAATAACAGTATCATGTAATAATAGTAATTTTTTTATTTTAATTAATGTCCAGTAATTGTACTTTTTGATTTAAGCAATTAGTTACATTTTAGCATATGCTTGGCGACATATGGTAGAAATTGTTTTTAATTAAACAAAAAAGTTTGCGTTTATTTGTTACACATTAACACGTGACTAACGGACACATGTTAGCAAAATCTTTTAAATGTATAAAAGCCCATTTTCAAGATAAAAATGTCTAACTTTATAAGTCAAACAAATTTAATTCTATCTACAATAATATTAATGATACATTTATTTCAACTAATATTATGATAAATATGTAATACCATTAAGAGTAAATTACATGGATCGTACTTGTGGTTTATCCAAAATTTTATCTACTGTCCCTAATAGTTTCATATTGCATTGAGAATCCTTAAAATTTGCAAAGAATTACACACATAATCCTTAGACCTTAACTTCCGTTACTTTGCTTCGTTAAATCCCTCATGTGCCATGCACATGAGGGTAGAATAGTCTTTTAGCTCTTTCTTTGACTTTTCATAGTTTCTAACTATTTTTCTATTATTATTTAATAGAATAAAGAGTAAATTATAAAATATATATTTTACAATAACTTTATTTTTTTTGTGTAAATGTTTATTTTAATTAAAATCTTGATTTATCATGTTTATTCTTTTATATCCAGATTTAATCGAACTCAAAAACGAATACTTCAAATCTACAATATAAGTTTTAATATCTATTCTAATCCACATAATATAATTCAAATGTGTTTATCTTTGTTACCATATCTAAAAAAAGATATGTGCGCTAACACAAAAAGAAAGCTAAAGCCATACATATTGGTTTACCAATTTACAGTAAAACTTCCAACAAAACATCTAAATGGGCCAACAAATAAACAAACTCAAAGTAATGTTGGATATTCTTTAAATCATCACAACATGATAATGGAAAACTCCATAAGAAATCATCACAGAAAAATGAGGATCCAATCGAAGTCAAAGAAAAGGATGAAATAAGGTATAGAAAATTACTTGCAAAGTAGCTTGATTAGCCTTAACATCACCCAAAAGAACATAATAAATTAACACAAAAAAATGATTAACTTACCTCAAAGATTCAGATTAAAGGCAAAAGGGCAAAGATTTACACAAATCAATAATCAAAAATCCAAATATATATTACATGTTAATTACTGAATATAAATCAATAACCAAGAAATCAATCAATAACGACACAAAGCTTCATCATCACACCATGGCTGCCAAACACATGATCAAAACAACTACTATACTCTTCTTTCAGCCACAAATAAACTCCAACATTTCACTGTCACTCAAAATTTAGTCACTAGATCTACACCAAGATATTTTCCAACAAAAAAAAAAAAACATATATATATATCCATATGTAAAAATAGGAGTGGGAGATAGCGGTGGTGTAACAACCGCTATGTGGCATCTATATGGCAGGGTAGATATAGCGGCCGGTTGTGTGGTCATGGTGGTGTGCTCAAGGTGCCTGACATTGGATTACAGTTGTAGTGGGTTTTGCTGTGATGGTCCGAGATGAAAATTAGTATGATGATGATGATTATAGTGTGACCGGTCGTGGTATGCATGCATTTCTAGAATGAGACATGGTTCAAGGTGGTTGAAGTGGTGAACTGGTGATGGCTACAGAGAAAGAAATGTCAATTGCACCCTTATGTGCATGGAGCATGAGGGATTTAACAGAGCAAAGTAACGAAAATTAAGTCTAAGGACTATGTGTGTATTTTTTTGCAAAGTTAAGGAGTGTCAATGTAATATGAAACTACCAGGAATGGTAGATGTAATTTTTGACAAACCACAAGAACGATCCATGTAATTTACTCGACAAATAATATTATTACAATATTACATCAATAAAATTTTCTAACACCAATATATAAATACATACTCTTGAAACATGTAAAATGCACATACATACATTTCATCATACAAATCAAACATGAATTTGATCATCTGTGCTCTTTTAATCCTTACATCACTTTCATTCGGTATTGCTTCTCCACAAAAAAATTTTCCTAATTTTGTAATGAAAATCACCAATGGCATTGAAGAAGACATTTCTGTCCATGTCTTTAAAAGAGGTGGAGATGATTTTGGGAACCACACGCTCGCTTTTAATGAAGAATTTGAATGGAAATTTGATGGACGTATTGGCACATATTGTCAAGGCGATTTTTGGTGGGGAGCAAAGTACGCAACTATTGGTGTTTATAATTTTAAGGTTTTTAAACATTGTTACAATGGAGAACTATTTGCCACCCAACATTGTTTTTGGATGGTAAAACCAGATGGATTCTATATAATGAATAATTTTCAGTTTCCTAAAACTTGGAAACTCATGCATAAATGGTAGAACTCGTAATTGCTTCAGCAATCAATATTAATATATTAAGTTAAGTTATAAGAAGCCGAGTAATAATTTAATTTTTCTTGAACGTGTCTCCGAAAGAGAAAGGATTTATTTAATCATTTTAATGAAATAAATCCTATATATATATATATATATATATATATATATATATATATATATATATATATATATATATATATATATATATATATATACTAGTTGCAAAACCCGCCCGATGGGCGGGTATGACTTGTGATTATTGTTTTTATTTTTTATTTTTAGTTAAATAATTTTTTAAAATTTCTTTATTATATAGAAACATTTATTTAACCATATTGTTTATTTATTTTTTAATTATTTAATTATTTATTTTTATTTTTTTGGTTTTGTAATAAGGTTTTCAACAATGGAGGTGGTTCTAGTGTTTGTTTGTCTATGTTAACCGTAATTGGGCGGGGTCGCCTTGTGAGTATTCAAGGAATAAATTAAGAAATAATTAATGAATTATGAAGAATATAAAACACTTATACAATGAAAAGCGAAAAAAAATAAATGATTACAATTTTTATATTGCGCATATTGTTAAATTTCTATACAGTGACGAATAACGTGAAATTTTTATAGAGTGAATAAAGAACAAAGCAATGAATGGTAATCTGATAAGAGCAACTAAAACTTAATCTACCATTACAAAGTATATGTTAAAGTTTTTTATCCATAATGTGGTCAGTTATAATATATATATATATATATATATATATATATATATATATATATATATATATATATATATATATATATATATATATATATATATATATATATATATATATATCAAAGGAAAAAAAATTAACTATTAATCAATTAATGGGCATTGGTCAAACTGGTTGAAATTTGCCCAAAGTGTTTTGATTTGGTTTATGATTCATATTATTCTTGTGCTAATGTTCTTTTTGGATCATGTTTAATGTTGTAATAATTTAGAAAAAATGTGTTTCTGGTTAATGGACTTGATCGGCACCAAAGAGTACTGTTTTGACTTGTAAAAGTATGTTTCCTTAGTAGTGTGACGACAAATTATTAGTGGTAGAGAGTAATCTTTAATTAGTGTACCATTGCAATCGATATATGTACTGTTATCTTTATTAGGAAGCTCATCCAAATTATAACCCGTTTTTATTGCTCAAGTTGGAAAAGAACACAAGATAATTTTTTTTTTCGTAAATAAATAAAATAATATGTTGTTAACCACATGTATAAGTTGTTATAAAAAGAATAACATCCTGCTACTTTCCCTCAACCTTCTTCAAAAAGCTTGGTCTCCATCGTTTAGTGGAAATCATCAAAATATGGCGGTTTACGATCCTTCTGTTAAGAAGACTACCTGTTTGACATCCTTCTAAGCGTGTAATGAAACAACACAGCGCTATTAGAAAATTTATGGTTTAGCTGTTAGCTTCTTATTAGATAGGTATGTTGGCTACAAATTTTGGTGAAGAATGCTAGCAGCATGGTAAAACCACATATTTAGATTGACTGTGTGAACACATATAAATTTATTTCTCCATGACCGGTTATATTCCTTCTTGGTAACCAACGACGAAGCTTTCAAAGCATCTCTATAAAAAAAAGGTTCTGGCCGCTAGCCAAATAAACACGATGCATAGTATTTCTAGGTTTATAAATTTAGGCCACTCATGTAATCACCTATTAGATATGTTTGAATGCTTGATAGATATACTTAATTAATGTAATCACCTATTACATATGACTCAACAAACATCTCTTCATTCAATCTTAAATAATAAGGCACGGAAGTAATTCACTTTATTATAATGTTCTTTTTGTTAAAACTTACGTACATTGGAACTAAAATCATAGGGATTGAAATAGAAAACTTTGGGTGTCACAAGGCTTTTGCATGATTCTATATGTACCAAAATGTTGAATAAGTGAAGCTCATTGTCTCAAATAATGGCAAAATCAACCTGAAAACAAAGAATATAGGGATGAGCATTTCGACCCGAATCTCGAAACCGAACCAGAACCGTACCGATACCATACCGAAACGGTACCAATCTCAATATATGGTACGGTACCGGGACTACGAAATAAGTTGAAAAAAATCGGGACCACTAATTCGGTACCGGACCGGTACCAAATCGGGAAATTCCCGAAAAAAATGGGGAAACCCCGATTGTTCGGTACCGGTACCGGTATTCGATTTCCGTTCGGTATGGTACCGGTACCACTAATTTTGCTCGGGAAAAATCGGTACCACTAATTTGGTACGGGACCGGTTCCATGCTCATCCATAAAAGAATACACACGAAGTTAATCGAACTTCTGTTGGCAAATCACTTATGTTGGCAATGTAAGTGAGCGTGATAAGAGGAATCCAAATAAATTATGGAACATTACATTCTGTATATTTTGCTAGTTATAGTTTCAAATAAGAATTATAATACAATTTAGTCCACAAATTTTGTTGGTTACATCCTATTATTTGCCCAATAAGACTTTATACATGATATTAAAAACCTGATGTATTTCCTCTGCTGAAGGTAATCCATGCATGCCTCGTTTTTTACAATATTTACAAAGTTCATCCTCACAACGTATATTTCATGACACCACCCTCTCATCGTGTTTTATCATATAAATGCAATACAACAATATGAGTTAAATGTTTTGCATCAGCAAACCATAAAAAATCAAATCGAAAAAGAATAATACCTTTAAGAACAATATGAGTTAAATGTTGCATTCTTTTCTTCTTTCTTAATTTAGTTTCAACCTCAGTCTATTTACATTCGGCTTTGCTTCATCATTTTTACTTTTCTTCTTACTTTTTTTAATAACGATTCTGGAGTTGGGATAACAAACAACGTGTGATTCGCCTTAAAATTAATTTCATAATCTTTGGAATTGATAAACCACCGGTTAACATATCAGATCTATTAAATTGTATAATATATCCTCAAATGACCAAGTAACAATCACATTCAGTGCATCCAAAAACCACACATGAAATGGTGATTTTGTCACCATGGCCCTATATGCATTGACCCACACATGAATATATAAAACATGATTCTTAAAACATTCTTGTTATGCTAATGACATATTCATTAACAAATACACGGCTTAGGTTAAGCATGCATTAAGGCTACAATTTCCTCCCATATTTGCAACCTTTTGTATAACATATAATATAAAGTTTTCAAACTTGAAAGTAATGAGTTAAATTATTATCACTACTAAAAGTAATACCTACTTTAAATGTCAATGTGATAGCAAATGACATGGTACAGTGATATGCTAAAATGAAATAGAGAAGAAAAATTTACAGCTAGATATCCCAAAGGCCTGCTCACTTTCCAAACATCCAAAATTGGCCACATAATAAACCTGATTAACCATGTAAGTATACTAACTTCTGATCTACAATTCCCATACCACATATCAAACAATTATTCCATTTTGACAATTGTCAAAACAAATTCCTAAATTCAAAACCAACCATTATTCTATTACAATGTACTGAAATTAAACAACATATCAAACATAGTAACATGTTAGCAGAAATCAACATACCTGCAGATTTTACCAGGATGAGCATCAAGGTAACAAAGCTTATTCGACATTGTACTTTGCTCAGTGAACTGTGTATAGTCCGATAACGAATCATTAACCGATTTAAGCGTACTCTTTTTCTGGACAAATGTAAACGCATCAACATCAAAGAAAAACATCCATTTAGTCTTAAACCTATATCTATGCAAACAATCATTCACTATCAAAAGATGATTATGATAATACCCATCAAAATGCTCTTCATTACGAATATCTTGTACCATTACGAATATTAGTATTGCTGATTTCATACCATGTTTTGTTCATATGCCGACTGAAAAAACGTACCAGGTATGAGCGATGGAAGCCTTTCTGGAGATCCATAAGCTTTGTGAATCTGAAATCTATGTGGGCCTGATATACCTTGTAATTCCTTGAAACCTTCTGATGGAACCTAATGCACAACAAATCCAGGCTTTGAGATTTTGCATATGAGAATCATAATTTGAGGGCACATTGCTTAAATGAAATCAAGATTGTAATGCTAATTTCGATTATATTTTTTTATGGTTGGAATCCTAATTGTCCAATACAACATCTTGCTACCGTACAAATCTTGTATGTACTAATTTGGTATCTATTGCTCAGGCGTGGAGGCTTTACAATAACAGGAAGCATGTGGAGCTCGTCGACACCATTATCAACAGGTCCTACTTTAAATCAGAAGTGAGTCGAGCAGTTCACATAGGTTTACTATATGTGCAAAAGTATCCTGAAGAAAGACCAGACATGACTTTTAATCTCAGTGTAAATCTACACCATATGTGCTAATATTTGAAACATGTCATGCTTTAGTAAAATTTGATACGGATTGACCCGCAAACACTTTTTGCAGTATTAATAAGAAATTGTTGACTTTGATAAAGAAACAATATTATTACGATAAGTGAATACTAATGTAAACATTTGAATAAAATGATTTAGGATGTTACATGTGTCAAATATAGACATTGGATGACTTTCTGTGTTTGACCCATTTGGCATGTTCCTCTTTTAGCCAAATTTTTTAATGCTGACATGTTTGATAAGCATATCGACTCGTGTGTACTGTCCTCTTTCTCTGAATCCACATTTTGGACGCCACGGCTTCGGAGGCTCAATGCGAGGAGAAAAGTGAACGACAATAGCAGTTAGATTGTCGCTTGTGTGTAGGCGCATCACTTGATTAATGAGTTCTGTAGCACATCGTTGATGGTCATTGTGTTGCATTTGATGTCTCCGGACAAAGTCCATTGCTTCTTCACATGACATCCCATATCCCATGACATCCAATTATCATAAAAAACAATATGCTTTCGGTATTGTATGAAAAATGAAAACAGAAAGGCTAAGGGGCTGAAAGTTTTAAAAATTTCTTACAGCAAATGGCCACGCAATTCATGTTTAATTGTTATAAACGCAATTCAAGTTATTGCTTATATTAACTCGGATAGTTTATTTTTTTCTTTTTCTTTTTTTAATTCTTATTAACTGATATAAACACAATTCCAAACACCCTATCGTAACATTACCACCAGCAAGTACAAACAAATCTGACTAATGAATTTGCGTAGGCCGAAACAACCATCAGAAATTCAGTGCCACTTTTGACTATCAAAGAAACAGCCTTACCATATCCAAGCAACAGATGGTTTTCATTCAAGCTTTTGACTATCAAAGCAGCAGATGGTTCACCTTATTGCTTGTTTAGTCTATTGTCCCGTTTTCAGTTCCGACCATCTCCATCTGTATTCAAAATAAATAAATAAAAGAAATAGAAGATTGTGGAATTAAATGATGATTCAAACACCTGTGCACCTTTAATGTTAGGACGACCCCTTGATTTATCTGAATTTTCACTCCCTCTAGATTTTATCTAGGGATCAACTTGTTTTCACGAATTACAATGATGCTTGTTTGGTGAAAACTGGTTAGAATGAGTGCCAACTCAATTACATTTATCAGCAAATTATTAAGTCGACTATTTTAGGGCAGCAGGGGATTACTTCTGCAAGGGAGCAGTCAAAACTGGTTACAACTTTGAATTATTACTATATATAAAGGACAAATAACGAATCTTTCATGCTTTAATACCTATCATTACGTGCAATGGGACACATACCTAAAATGTAAAAAAGGAACTGCGGTGAGGACAAAAGTAGGCAGGGCGGAGCGGGTCATACAGGTTACAGGTCAAAAGTGTTAAAAAAAGGACACTCAGACAACCACCAGCCCACATTAACAGGTTACGGTCTAACTACTGGATTGAATTATAACTTAGCTGGGTTGTATGCTTATTTTAAAAGCTTAATGTTTGGTTACAACTCCATTAGGCCAAGACTTACTTTGTTAGTATGGGTTCTTATTGTCAACAATGAAACTTTTGTTTTACTAACCATCAAATCCTTATCATTACTTGATCTTTATGCACAACAACACATAAATTACAATTCTTGATGCACAAAAAAGGGTCCACCATTAATACACGTTACCAATTAGACTTTTCACACCATCATGTTTTGCTTTTGTTCCAAACAAATATCAATGTTTCTATAAATCTGCAAGAGAAAATGAACTTATTTGGGCTCTTACTTTTGAGTTATCACCAGATCTACCAATTTTTTTGACAATCTTTACCATCTATTTAATTTTATAAATCTACCAGCACATAAAATCTTTGAACACACATATGGAATCAGTTTTGGATATACCTGTATTCAGGATTCGGTGTTGTACCATATTCGTGACACTGCCCACGTGCATATCTTTCGTCTAATATTTTGCCACATGTTTCACATTTTTTATAATACCACACGTTTGTCGCGTCAATCTGTAGAAGCATTGCGTTTGCCGTGAAGCACACACGCTGCCCAAACTTAAAAATCATTAGTTGTGTACGTGCTTAGAAGCAACGCTGTATGAAGATGTATAAACCTGTTGCGTCTCAGGGTCTATTTGCATAAGCATGTTCAACGGTATAGCGTTCCAAAGTCTTTCTTATTCCCAATTGGCTAGCCTCTCAGTTTGTACTTACGGTGGTGGTGGCCTTGCATGAACCCAGTTGTATCTGTTAGTATAGGCGAAAAGTTATCAGGAATCTGTATGTATACGCATTAATAATTTAATGTGGCATTTATACACATACACATTAAGCAGCTGTTTTGTTTTGGGAATCGGTGGATTGAAGTAATAGTAAGTTGCAGGAGTCGTTGTTAATTGTAATTCACCTATGGGCCAAGAACATTTGTTACAATAAAAGGAGGAAAT
Source organism: Artemisia argyi (assembly GCA_030686995.1). Lineage (NCBI taxonomy): Eukaryota > Viridiplantae > Streptophyta > Magnoliopsida > Asterales > Asteraceae > Artemisia > Artemisia argyi. Next base: position 21,580,132 of record CM060700.1, read on the forward strand.
TTCAGGCCATTCACTTTCTGCAAATAGTATTGTTGAAAAAGAAAAATCAAAAGATAAATAATAATTTCAACCTCTATTGTGGCATTACTCTCTGCAAATTACAGGGTTTCAAGATTGCATCCGTTTTAGTCCTATCTGATAGAGATCCATTTCAATCAATAAAAATGAAAACTAAAACACTGTAAAGTACTCTTATCTGAACAGAAAACAAATTAAGCGAAAAGCGTACCTATGTGCTCCTTCAGCACAATAACCTAACAGTCTTAGAAGATTTTTATGCCTAACTCTACCAATCGCTTCAACTTCAACTTTGAATTCCATCTCACATTGTCCTCTATACATAAAACATTAATAATAAGCTATATCAGTTAACCATAAGATTAAAAGGGGGTGTCTGCAAACGCCGATTATAATTGCTCAATGTATTTTGAGATAATAGTTGCTTTCAGCAAGCAGTCCCTAGTTGCTTATTCCCAAGAATGTATTTCAATACTAACAAATACTTAATAATTAGTGTAAATAAGCAATTTCAAACACCCTAACAATCTAATTAACAAAACCAAATAGGCTAATAATCAGATATCCAGTTTGTATAAAAATGACCAAATTCAATCTAAAAACAAAAAGTACAAAAGAAGTACCTATTATTAAGCAAATTCTTAACAGCAATTTGAGTACCATCAGCAACAACACCACGATAAACAATACCATAACCACCTTGACCAACCACATTCTCATCAGCAAATCCATCAGTAGCATCTTCAAGCTCCCTTAAAGTATACCAATGCCCCCACCCCGAATGCAAAACTTCAGGGCTATGACCATTACTCACTAACACCAACAACAATGCTTCTAGGAGAGACTGGGGTTGAATATCCTAGGTTGTGTTCATGATAGGCATTAGCTTATATTGATGATTACATAGCTTGTTCTTTCTTCCAGGTTATGAGGAGTGGTATTCCTAACTTCTGCGCTATTGCTGTAGCACTACATGATCTTGTGTACGTCCATAACTTTCAATGATGTCATGTTATGTATAACTGTTTATCTAACCTGAGACATAGGTGCATCTCTAGTCGATGTGAATAGTTAACGCTAATTATCTCACATACAGCTTTCATTTCTGTTTCTGCAGGTACAAAGTGAAGGGCCTTAGATTTTTTTCCTCACAATCTCTAATATTGGCCCACGAACCTCACCATCTAGTGCTTGTTAATATACACTTTAGTCAGTTTTATAAGATGTTTGAAAATCCATTTTCATTCATTAATTTTTTATAAAAATTAAACCTTAAAGAATTAAGAAACATGATCGAACAGTATAGTACGATTAGAGCCTAAAATACCCCCATTTTGACCAGTACTGGTAGACATAGTTCCACTTGATTTATAGAATGAGCCATTGGGTTCCCACTCCAAAGATTGAAGCATTTGGAAGTTTTCTAGAGTCATCTAGGAGAACTTAACCTGATTAAAAGATTCACAGGGCATAAGAAAAGTCAAAATGCAGTATATTAAGACCGCATAGTGGCAAACATATTTAAAGTATGTTAACCTCATTAGGATGGTAGGCTATATATTAAAGGCCATATATTCATGAAACCCGTGTCTACTTTCAAAAACTTCAGTTATTTCCTGAATCACAAGCTTCCATTCTTTGAAGTCCGCATCCTGACAGGATATAACCAAACATCAATATTCATAAAACCCGTATCTACTCTCATAAACTTCGTTATTTCCTGAATCACAAGCTTCCATTCTTTGAAGTCCGTATCCTGAAAGAATATAACCAAACGTCACACCATCTACGATATCCTACTATACCATTATGAAAAAGTTTGATTACCTTAAGCTTCTTGGTCAAAGGTTAACCATAACTCCTCTCGATTTATCTGCACCAAATGGCATAGTAAGATTCACATTCTACTAATATTTACAGTAGCTTCTAATAAACAATAACATGTATGCTTGAACACTTTCACTTGGTCACTAAATATAATTGAATACGAACCTCGACATTTGTTATAAAATCAAGAGGGAAAAAAACACAAATAAAGGCATTACTTTAACATTAACAAATTTATGATATTTAAAAAGAAATCATCGAAAGATACCTTGATGTATGTCACCATTTTCGACAACTTGTATAAGTAGTCCCAAGATTTCTTATACGTGGTGACTCATTCAAATTCTTATACACAATTACTTTGAATTCAGTTAAATTATATGTAAACAAAATGAGAGAGCTTTCATTGATTATTTAAACATGAAAGAAAAAACATAAAGATTAGGGCAAAAGAAATACATATATGTTGAAATCAATAATGATGATAAATGAAATCGCTTTACATACGTGCTAAAACATAAATACAGGGCAATCAGAAACCATATATCATTCCATCAAGTGAGATAAACCATACAAATCACCTGTAAAAAGGTTCGACCATGGTTTCAGCAAGGATGTCATATAGTAGCTGTCAAAACAGATCATGATGAGTTCTAATAACATGCGTTTTATGTATTGTTCAATTGAGAAAAATAAAATAATTGATCAACAACATCTTTGATACTCAAGGACATAAAGTCGTTCATTATATAACAGCAAAATAACAACTTACTAACCTGCAAGGAAGAGGTCTAACATACAAAAACCTGCAAAGAAACATACAGTAACAAAGTTTCATCATTAGGGTTTTGAGGGAAAGAGTCGTACCTTTTTTGTGTATGTGAACAGTCAAACAAAAACCCTAAAAAATGTCCTGCGTGGGTTTTATATTTATTAGGAAATATATTTAGGGAAAAGATAGATATCATTAATACTTGGTAAACATTATATATTTAGTTTTGCCTCATATAATTCAAAAATTAACCTAGTCTAGTGGTAAAAAATCTTGATAACAAACCAAGAGATCCATGGTTCGAAACATGTTAGCATCATTTTTAAAATTTATTTCCGAAACCTTGAAAAGGTTAATAATTCTTTAATGAGATTTCTAAAATTAATTATAAAAATACAAAATAAATTTTAAAATTGCTTACATGGTGACAATGTGATGACATGGCTGATGACATGGCTGAAATTGAATTACTGGGCATTTCCTGGACAATGACTGGGCATTTCCTTCAAATGCCTCCTGTTATATATAATGTATATATATATATATATATATATATATATATATATATATATATATATATATATATATATATATATATATATATAGAACGGCTTGTTAGTTGTTAGTGGTTCAGGTAGCAGTGACATCCAATTGGACAGTATGCTGACACTGAACTCCGCTTGTACTTCCTCCTATTCCGCCTGAAGGGGTAAAAGTCTCGGGTGGGACTCGAACTTGAGACCTCCCCTAGCCAGACCTCCCCTCCCAAGCCCCTAAGAAATCTTGGTGGCCAACTGAGCTAACCCAGTTGGTTAAGTACTCATGTTTTACTTGTATTAGTTTTAATACTCGTGTACGCACGATGCTTGGACATAAAATTTCAATGAAATATTATCTCCGGTATCATGGTCTTAAAGTAGATTTTGTATTTTTTTTAAAAAGTCCAGGGTTGTTGATACCTTGGTTGATTCTTTTACATAAACTCAGCAATTACATTTTTTAGTTTTGTTTGTTTCATGCCATTTTGTATGTAAAATTGTAAATAGTTGCACTGATAAAGAATATTAGAAACAAAGTAATCTATACTACATATAATGCACAAATGAATCTCTCTCCAAAATTTTCAGACTTACAAGAAATAAAGCATGGTTTACAACAGTTTAATGCACCAAATTTTGAGAATTACAACAAAACAAGCATATGGTACAACAAAAATAAGCGTGGAGTCATTTTCAGACCACTTTTTTTATCAAAAAACATTAATACTTTTAAATATTAGTCATTATAGTCATTAAAATACCCCTTAAGTGAAAAATACTACCTTGTAAGCATTATTTACAAGGATTCAAAGCACACATAAAACTAAAAAAAGAATACTCACCTAATACAATAATACACTATTAAAAACACCCTTTTATAAAAAAATACAAATTTTTAACCACAAAGTACAATATAATTAACACATTATTCGAGATCCAGCAGCAGCCTAAAACATGAATATTTTACTTCTACTTTTGCTTCCACATATGTCTGTCATTTATTTTTTCACATCTTTCAGATTCGTCAAGATGTTTACCTTGAAAAAAACAATTCATGAAAATCAGTTAAACTTCTTTTCAGTATTCAAAAAAAATATATCAAACAAAAGTGTTTCCATCCTCCTTTGTTTCGGTTTAACAAGAAAACAAGAAACGAAATACAAAACCGCACCTACCCGAGACCTTTAACAGATCTTGAAGTCGAAAACATTTGTGTTCGTGGGTTCGTGCGTTGGCTGTGAAAAAAGCCAAGAAAGAAAACAATGAAGTTTACTTGTTGGTGATTCGAGTGGCTATAAGAATTAAAGGGACAAGTATTTGTTTGTTAAGTGAAGTGTTTATTTGTGAAGTGGACGATAAGAGTTGGTGGTTGCAAGTAGAGAGAAACAGTGACTGATTTTTGTGTCTGCGGGTATTGTGATAGAGTAAAATCAGGATAAGCAATTTAGGGTTAGTTTTTATATTGAAAGTTTAGGTTTTGAGCTTAGAATTATCTGAATTTGACTTGGGCCTAAAATATTTGGTTTGGCTGGTATAGTTAAATTGGTTTAACATAAAACAAATGGTCGTGTAGTATATAATTCGATCCAAATTTTGCTAAATAGTTAATTTATGTATTTATATTATTTTATTTTTAAATAAACACCTATGAACACATTAAAAGAATTATTTCCGACATTCTTATTTCTTTTTAGTTTAAACATCTATACTAATTATGAGCTTCTATTATCTAATTGTTCAACCCCCACCAAAGTGATATGATGATTGAATATTTGATTTTTTACGAGTGGCTTATGGTTTAAATTTATACAAATATCATAAAAATTACGAAATAAAAAAAAGCTATAATAAAATAAATGAAAAAATACGTCGGCTAAAAATCAACCCCGCTGCAACACGCGGTATAATTGAAAAATATTTGCTCGCCACAAATTAGTCACCAGGTACCCGCCGCTGCATTGCGCGGGTACCCTGCTAGTTATTAAGAAACAATGTGACTAATATATATTGAAACTCTCATCACCAAACCAAACCAAAAAAAAAAAAAAAAAAACATGCATCTACTATTTCTCTTCATGTTTATATATCTCATATCGAGTGCATTGACTACACCAAAAGAAAGGATTTGAGACGCCATTCTCGTCCCATTTTACCAAAGCACATCGTCCCAAAAAAAAAGAACAACATCTCGTCCCATATTGGTCGACCCATAGTGTTTGTCCCAAAAAAAATATGAGACGACACCTTCTATAATAGTTTGTGACGATACATTGCTAGGCCCACGAGTAGCCAACAACTAGAAGAAGAAAAAAAAGAAACATGTTATTTGGGACGAGAATATCGTCCCAAACTTATTATTATTATTGTTTACTTTTTTAACTATTTTTAATTAAAAAAGAAAATGTTTGTAAAAAACAAAATGGGACCACGTTTTTGAAAATAAAAAGGACAATATTATCGTCCCAAATTGTTATGGTTCATTTATTTATTTATTCGTTTGGGATTAGTCTACGTGGCACCTCAGCCATATGGGACGACATTTATAGTGTAAAAATGGGACGATTTTGTCGTCCCAAATGTACATAGGTGCAAAAAAAAAAAAATGCAGCAGCCTGCACATTTTCTAGATTTTTTTGGGAAAAATCTACCAAAACTTGCATATTTATAACCTGTAATCAACCAAAATCCGCAATACCAATTCGACAATATGATACAATACCAAATTACTAAACGATACAATACCATTCTCTTCCAAAAATCCACGATAGCATTCGAAAAATACGATACAATGAAACTAACAAGTCACAAAGTTACTAATTAACATGTTCAAAGTTACTAACAAGTCATAAAGTTAACACAAATAGTAAAATCTTACATCCCTACGCCTACTCATAGTCCGACTCATACTCCAACTCCGACTCGGCCCCCACCTCCTCCTCTTCACTGCTACCATCATCATTATTATCGGGAATGCGGTTCAAATAAGGATTATTTTGTAACAAGTATTTGTTAAGGACGTCGGGTGGCGCCATTTCGTAATGTGAACTAGAACCCGGGCATGTAGTAGAGTCGGGAAAATGGGGACGATAACAATTGTTAAAAGTATTATTAGGGTCGGGAAAGCGAGCTTGGATAGAAGAAGGGCCGGGAAAGGGAATAGGGTCGGGAAATTGGCCAGGAAATGGAACACGATTAGGTGGGGGAAAGGGAACATTAAAGGGATTACCTTGGCTACTGTAGTGGGGGAAAGGGAATATTTGCAAAAATAGTTCAAAATATATACATATTTAACGTCATAACTACATACATCGTTATATTCACATTTTTATTATAAGTCTCGTTACGAAAGTCATCGTTTGTTCAAAATACTTCCAAAAAGTCAAAGTTCTTATAATTAGGCCAAAAAGTCCATTAACTTGATAATTTGGGCTAAAATGTGTAAACGAGTTTAATAACGTTTTAAACTGTTATGAAATGTTTCATTTTGTCAAAACATTTATAGAGAGTCGGAAAATGTTCCAAAATTCATTTTTGTCACCGAAAGATACATTGGGCCGAAAAGTCAATATTGAGTCCATTAACTCATTTTTAGTCCGAAAACCATTTAACATTCTTAAGTTACGATATATATATATATATATATATATATATATATATATATATATATATATATATATATATATATATATATATATATATATATATATATACACACACATAGGTATATACACATATATACATAGGTATATACACATATATACATATATATATATATATATATATATATATATATATATATATATATATATATATATATATATATATATATATATATATATATATATATATATATATATATATAGTGTATCTTTATTTTCAGAACCCTGTTAAGTGCGGGAACTGCGAGAACTCTAATTTTGCATTAGAAAACATGCATGTTCATATAAAACATGTATGTTTTCTTACATACACCTTAATACACATACATGCATAACATACATGTTCATATAAAAACCTGTTAAGTGCAATAGATCAATGCAAAATGTTGTTTATTTTTAAAACCCTGTTAAGTGCGGTAACCGCGAGAACTCCAATTATGCATTAGAAAACATGCATGTTCATATAAAACATGTATGTTTTATTACATACACCTTAATACGCAGGCATGCGTATTAAGGTGTATGTAAGAAAACATATATATATATATATATATATATATATATATATATATATATATATATATATATATAGATAGTGTATCTTTATTTTCAGAACCCTGTTAAGTGCGGGAACTGCGAGAACTCCTATTTTGCATTAGAAAATATGCATGTTCATATAAAACATGTATGTTTTATTACATACACCTTAATACACATACATGCATAACATATGATTCGCCTCAAACAGTCAGATAATTATTGATCAGCCACTTGTGAATGGCCAACTGTAATAGTCAAACAGCCGAGGCGAATGCTTCCGAGGAATACAGTGTTTTCCCGGGTCGTAATGTCCCAACGAGGTGTGCGATGTTTTATTATAAACGAATCTGTGATTAGTGAATGTGAACAGGTAAGGGTATAAAATGTGTGTGTGTGATTAGACTAGGGTTTTATAACTTAAAATAACTATTAAAACGATTACGTAAAACCTAGATATCTAAAACGTTTAAACGTTCACCAATTTAAAATCAGACGCGACTGCGTACTGAGAAAAAGGTGAGTTTTAAGGAAAAATAAACTACAAGGGTTAAAATTGAAAATTCTATAAACTTAAACTTAAAATAAAATTAAATTAAAAAGAAAACTATTTTTTTAGATTATTATATTATTTATTATTAATTATTTAAATAAAAACTATTTAACTATTTATTTAAAACTAATTTAATTAAAAACTAAAAATGATTAATACTACAAATTAAACTAAAAACTTATAAAAATAATTTCTAAACCTAAAATAGAACTTGAAGAAAGTATAAAAAATAAAAATAAATCTTTTTGTCTTTTTATGAATTTTCTATTAATTAAAAACTATTTATAATAATTAAACTAATTAAACTATTTTAAATTACAAATAATACTAAATCAACTTAGAAAATTATGAAAAAATTTATAAAACTATTTTATAACTTATAAAAGCTATAAAAAATATAAAAACTAGGTTTTGCTATATAAAAATTAATTATGCTATTTATAACTTACTTATTAATTAATTATTAATAAAACTATTATTAATTATAATAAATACTAAATTACAATATAAAAATCTGAGAAAATTATGAAAAATACTTTAACCTAAAAGGAAATTATTAAAAATATAAAATTACAAATTACTTAATTAAAATCTAAAAATGAAAATTAAAATTTAATTAAATTAAATAGAAACTATCACTTATTTTTATGTTGGTTTTTCTTGAATTTTCTTTTACAAAACTAATTTATACTTAAAAATAAACAACTTTTGTAAAAACAATTATTTTCTAGCTTATTAATAAGCACTGTGGAAGCTTATTGCTACCACAGTTGACTTTGGTTGACTAAAATGGTAAATAAGCTCAAATGAGCTTATGTGGGACCCACCTTGGTATATTCTGATCCTAATAAGATATTTGGACTTGTCAAAGCTTAAGTTGGTTAAATAAGCTCAGTAGAAAAGCTAATAAGCCACAATAAGCTAATCCAAAACCTGATTTCTACTCAGAATAGGGACAAGGTTCAAGGGTATTTCTAGGTGGGGTCCATTGAGGTACAGGTCAAACCAAAGGTCAACTAAGTATCCCTGGTAGGAGGGGGGTTGAGGGAAACTATTTAGAGGGTGTGGGGTCCACTGGGTTGGTCACAAAACCACCACAAAGTGGTGGTGGTGAGTCTCTGGTCTGCTGCACAGGGCAGCTTGTTGCCCTGCAGCTGTGTTTAGGGGTGAGTGGGGCCCACACTAAAAATGCTAAAAATATAAGCTGATTGAGAACTTAAACTAGAGCTGGTAGGCTATTAATAGAAACAAATTTCACTTCTTAAAAGTAAATACAAAATTCAAAACAAATCTTGTGAGTTTGGTAAAAAACTGAGCTGAGCAAGTTTTGACTTTTAAAGAAACTTGATATGTTGACTTATTTGAGTTTTGATCCTAATTTATCTACTGAGAATGATGTAATATGATACCTTAAGACTAAATTAAGCTATTTCAATAACTAATAAGCAAGTATGGCTGAAATGGGGTTGTCAAATCCACTCAGTTGACTGCTATGGCTAGTTAAGTTGGATTTTGACTTTCTACACTAAACTTACCCAGTTTTATTACTAATCTGTGATATTAGGACCTAGGCAAACATGTCAAAGTAAGACTTGGCTACTGAATACCACAAATGCACAGGATAATCCCTTATACCAAACAACCCTATAACTAAACTGTTACACTACAAATCTTAATAATTAAACTACAACTGTGATTCTGAGACTTAAAACAGATTAAACAAAGTTAAACAAAGCTATTTGAAGTAAAATTATGCTACATAAACAATAAAAATTAATTAAGCTAAAAATGAAGAATTCCTTACATTTGAGTTTCAAACTGAGAGACACAGAAATATGGACCAATCTCACTTCCTAAAGTCCCCCATAGGACTCTAATACCAAGATCATCCAGATTTTATCTTGCTCCTTGCACAAATCAGCTTATAACTTGATTTTTATATTTTCTTACTATTTTTATCTAATTTTTAATTATTTTTCTTTTGTGATCCACACAGATAAGTAAGGTATATAAAAGCTTATAAAAGCTTTGTCAGAGCTTGTGTGAGCTTGTGAAATGCTTTAACAACAACTAAAAATAACACATGAACTTTTGAGATTTTTGATCAAACTTTGAAAATAGCATAAACTGAGATAACCAATGAAACTTAAAATTAACTTGATTTAAAGATTAAATTACATGAAACTAACTGAGAACAAGTGTTTTTAATGGAAATTACAACTGAAAATGTAAACTATACTACCTACGATTTTATTAAACTAAACCTAAACTAATACTTCTTCTCTTTTGCCTTCTTTCCCTTTTGTAGCTGTTTTCTGAGCTTGTGGGACCCACTGGGGTGTTTCCCACCATTCCCCAGCCGTTGATATGGTCAATCTCATCCAGGCCGTTTAAAACACTTTTTGGCGCCAAAGGGTCAAGGGTGTCAGTGTGTTGCGTGGAGAGGGAATTAGGGCAATTAAGGGAGCTTGGAGGGTTGTGTGAGGTGGAGGGTGAGGTGGTGAAGAGTGGGGAGCAAGTAGTGGTGAAACCAGATAGGTGGAGGGGTGGTTTGTGAGTCTGTGTGGTGGGGTGGTATTTGGGGAAGAAAGGCGGGGTCAACGCAGGTCAAACCTGGGGTGGACTGGGGATGGGATTGGGCTTATTTGTGGGCTTGGGTAGAAAAGGTAGGATGGGCTTGGATTTAGTGTTGGGTTTGGATTAGTTTTATTTTTATTTTTAGTCCGGTTTGGTTTTAGGTAAATCACAAGGACCACAAATGTAATTTAGGCAATGTTGAGGGTTTGAAATGGTATTTTCCCAAAGTAGTTCAAAGGACCATAATTGCCATAAATAAATAGTACAAGGACATTTTTGATGTTTTTCATATTTTAAATATCCGAGGACTATTTTTGCCAAACTTGCAAAGTTGAGGGACTAATCATGTAAATTCACCAAACTTATCACCAAGGACCATTCCTGCAAAAGATTATTAGTATAAGGATCAAAATTGCTTTTCTCAAAGTTTTTACATCCCAGGGACCATTTATGTCAATTTCCAAAGTACAGGGACTAAACTTGTAATTTTATGAAACTTTGCACCAAAGGACTAAATATGTAACTTTATGATTAAAAAGGACCTTTGATGACTTTTTCATGTTTTTAGAATAACCAGGGACTAGTTTTGCCAATTTATGAAACTTGAGGGACTGAAACTGCCAATTATGCAAACTTTGTACGTTTTTCATCTGTTTTTGCATATTTTGCATTTGAAACATATAAAACACACCTTTAAGATATTTTAAGTATTTTGATACATATTTGAGTGTTTTTGTATGTTTTGGCAGTTCAGATTAGTATAAAATGATGAGTATTTAGACACTCATCAATCCCCCACACTAAACTATTGCTAGTCCCTAGCAATCTATTGAGAAAAACTTAATGGATTTGAAAAACTCTTTACCAAAAGCCATCACTTCTGGAGTAGCCAGGTGTAAGAACTGTGGCACACCTGATAACCGTGTGATTTTGAGCAAACCACCAGCTGTCAACGGATTTGATTAGTCTTTACCAAAAGCCGTTTGCTTCTGGACTAGCCAACTCTTGATGGAATAGTCAACATCTTGGTGAGCTGATTACCAATTATGGTTTTTCCACGGCCTTTACCACAAGCCATAATCTTGCGGGCTAGCCAACTCATTAGCTTTTGAGGATAATGGGGAGTTGAGGAACCATACAATTTTTGGCAAATTGCAAGCCATAAACGGGTTTGAGTTATCTTTACCAAGAACCGTTTGCTCCTGGATTAGCCAATCCTGTTGTGGGTTAGACATGGAGGATTGATACCATTTATTGCGTTCTAAGTGAGAAAAAAATTTTAAAATTTTGGCTAAAATGGGGGTTCTTGATGGAACATGTGTTTAAATTCGTTAGAATAACGAATCTCCCCCCACACTTAGAACTGAATATTGTCCTCAATATTCAAAGTACCGGGTGTTAAACCGACACTTAGAACGTAAAAGAAAATATTCCATAACCTTTATTTAAGATGTATATACATACAATTATTTTTTTAGATAAAACTTCTTAAATAGAAGCTATCACTATATGTACGTTTTTTTTTTTTTTTTTTTTTTTTTTTTTTTTTTTTTTTGAAGATATATACAACATGTGGGGCATCTCCCCCACACTAGGGTGTTACACACGGGTGAAAACCCATGTTTTTGCTAATGTTTTTAATTACCGAGTCACTAGCTTGACTCGACCCCGTATTTATTTGTCCATGGGGAAGCAAGTGGAAGAGACAATCTCATCGGACTTTCATTCAAGATGTTTGGATAAACATTTGAAGCACGTGAAAGTTCCACACCGATGAGATAAGTAACCGGCTCATAATTTATAAATGAGAATGCCGGGATCAAAGATAATGTCTTCACTCCCGAAAGAGTGAAGAACAGGATAAGGAACAGGATATATGAAGAAAAGAAAGAAAGTCATGATGAAAATCATGACTAATTCCTCATCTTCAATAGGAGAATTCATTGGTTCATGAATCTCCTCATTTAAGCTCGGTTGATCAAGACATATTATGGGTATGTCTAGATCAAAATAGAAGTTATCATACTCTGGTGGAGATATGATATAAGTGAGTTCACCGGAGAACTCCTCAAAGGTGAATGATTCGTATTCGGGATTGAATTGAGTGAGTTCATTGGGGAACTCCTCAAAAGTAAATGATTCATAAACGGGAAGAGAATTATAAGAATGAGAAATGGTGATACCACTTATCTTCCCTTCCGTTTGATCAAAATGGAACGTTTGCAATTCCGGAATAGAATCATTGATCAAAACCTCACTATCCTTGACGGGGATAGGAGATGAAATAGGCTTTTCATTAAAAGCCTCGATTCTAGAAATGAGAAGATTAGCATTTAATAATGTAAGACGAAGAGATTCGTCTTGGATTATTTCTTCCTCATTCTCTTCTTCTGAGTTGACAAGCTCAGAAGGTAATTCCCCCACATAACTAATGTCTCCACAAGATAAAGAATAGTTCTCATCAGAATCAGAGAACATCTCAGTATGATTATTTGGAAAGACAAGAGGGGGAGGAATATCACACACATGATCAAGAATTCCCTGTGACTCTCTTGGGATTGGGACAAGGTTCTCAACACTAGACTTTATGAATTCGTCCGATTCCTTTGCAGGAACAGTGTCAAGCTGCTCGTCCCCCATGTTCAGAGAGTGAGTGGGAATCTCGGGTGTGATAACATCATACTCAGGGAGCTGAGAAGGACTAGCAGTAATGGAGTCTACAAGTTCCATTATTTCTACTGCTGGTGATTCAGTTATATTCTTTTCTCCCTGTATATGCATGGAAGGAGTCTCAACTGATGAACATGATGAGGTATCATCACTTTCATCATCCTCATAGAGAAGAGCAGCATTTTGAAATTTGATACGTGTTATAGCTGCTTGTTCTAAGACTCGTAATTCTTCCATACTTCTTTTGTTTCCAGCTGCACGTCCTTCAGCAAGTAATTCCGCGATAGATTTATCACGAGAATATGGAATGAGTGGAAACTGTGGGGGTGTGAATGTGTCAAAACCGGATGTATTAGAACTAGAACAATGTTCAGGTTTATAATACGGTTGACATTTAAAATCATCATGAGGACCCCCACAATATACACAAGAAAAACTTGGTGTATTGTGAGACGACATATTAGCTAACTCCTCCTTAATGTCTTTGAGTTTCTCAAGAACCTCTATATAAGGGTCTTGCTGGATGTGAGGAGTAGCTTGAATTATTTGGTACTGTGGAGGTGGGTCTTGAAACGAATAGTCATAATTGTTACAAGGAAATGGATTCCTTGTTTGACAATCAGAGCTAAAGTGTGGACCTCCACAGTACTCACAACAGTAAAACTGTTGAGTCTGGTTTGGTGTGTTTTGATACGAAGCATCATTGAAATTTGGATAATATGATTCTTGCTCGTATGAATGTGATGGGTAGTTTGAAAAATTTGAGGAGTCGTTGAATGAGTTTTGATTAGGATCATAAGCAAATGAATTACTCGATCCACAAAACAAACAACTCCCGTTTTGAATATCATTACCACATTGTTCACATGTACACCAATGACATGGAAAACCGAAAAGCGGCTCACCACAACCGTCACAAGGAACAAAATCTGGAGGTGGGACAAGTGGTGTGCTCTTAGAGCTAGGAATTTCCACCACTTCCGTTATGGTCTCGGGTTTTGGTTCTTGATAAACGTGAAGGTTAGGTAAGTCGCTCTTTTCAGTTACTGCCCTGAGCTCAGTACGTTTGCTTGACAAACTTTTAACCGTAAACCGTGAAAGATCAGGTTTAGGAGCATTTGTGAGCTCAGGTTTTTGGACAACCGTGGTTTGGACGTAATTAGCACCTCCATCGTCAGAAGAAAGTACAAGGTCCTTTGTCACCTCGGTTTCATGATCTCTTTCCCTCACAGGAGAGGGAATAGGAATCGAAGGTCCATCATAATCAACATAACATCCCGACATTTTTGACAAGGCCGTAAGTTTTTCAACTTCGCTTATAAAGGCCCTTTGTTTAAAGAAATCGTCATCGAGAGATGCCATTAGAATCAATTATGAGATAAGTGAAAGAAGGTAGAATCAAAGGGTTTTGGGGATGAGAAATGAAGAATCAAATAGGTAGGGGTGTAAAGGTGAATATTTTTGGGTTTTGTTTTATAGAAATATGGATAAAAGATGGTAAATATATAATGGATGTATATCCAGAATCACTAATACGAAAAATCGTTTAAAATAAGCGCACAACCTCCCCGGCAGCGGCGCCAAATTTTGATTCGCCTCAAACAGTCAGATAATTATTGATCAGCCACTTGTGAATGGCCAACTGTAATAGTCAAACAGCCGAGGCAAATGCTTCCGAGGAATACAGTGTTTTCCCGGGTCGTAATGTCCCAACGAGGTGTGCGATGTTTTATTATAAACGAATCTGTGATTAGTGAATGTGAACAGGTAAGGGTATAAAATGTGTGTGTGTGATTAGACTAGGGTTTTATAACTTAAAATAACTATTAAAACGATTACGTAAAACCTAGATATCTAAAACGTTTAAACGTTCACCAATTTAAAATCAGACGCGACTGCGTACTGAGAAAAAGGTGAGTTTTAAGGAAAAATAAACTACAAGGGTTAAAATTGAAAATTCTATAAACTTAAACTTAAAATAAAATTAAATTAAAAAGAAAACTATTTTTTTTAGATTATTATATTATTTATTATTAATTATTTAAATAAAAACTATTTAACTATTTATTTAAAACTAATTTAATTAAAAACTAAAAATGATTAATACTACAAATTAAACTAAAAACTTATAAAAATAATTTCTAAACCTAAAATAGAACTTGAAGAAAGTATAAAAAATAAAAATAAATCTTTTTGTCTTTTTATGAATTTTCTATTAATTAAAAACTATTTATAATAATTAAACTAATTAAACTATTTTAAATTACAAATAATACTAAATCAACTTAGAAAATTATGAAAAAATTTATAAAACTATTTTATAACTTATAAAAGCTATAAAAAATATAAAAACTAGGTTTTGCTATATAAAAATTAATTATGCTATTTATAACTTACTTATTAATTAATTATTAATAAAACTATTATTAATTATAATAAATACTAAATTACAATATAAAAATCTGAGAAAATTATGAAAAATAATTTAATCTAAAAGGAAATTATTAAAAATATAAAATTACAAATTACTTAATTAAAATCTAAAAATGAAAATTAAAATTTAATTAAATTAAATAGAAACTATCACTTATTTTTATGTTGGTTTTTCTTGAATTTTCTTTTACAAAACTAATTTATACTTAAAAATAAACAACTTTTGTAAAAACAATTATTTTCTAGCTTATTAATAAGCACTGTGGAAGCTTATTGCTACCACAGTTGACTTTGGTTGACTAAAATGGTAAATAAGCTCAAATGAGCTTATGTGGGACCCACCTTGGTATGTTCTGATCCTAATAAGATATTTGGACTTGTCAAAGCTTAAGTTGGTTAAATAAGCTCAGTAGAAAAGCTAATAAGCCACAATAAGCTAATCCAAAACCTGATTTCTACTCAGAATAGGGACAAGGTTCAAGGGTATTTCTAGGTGGGGTCCATTGAGGTACAGGTCAAACCAAAGGTCAACTAAGTATCCCTGGTAGGAGGGGGGTTGAGGGAAACTATTTAGAGGGTGTGGGGTCCACTGGGTTGGTCACAAAACCACCACAAAGTGGTGGTGGTGAGTCTCTGGTCTGCTGCACAGGGCAGCTTGTTGCCCTGCAGCTGTGTTTAGGGGTGAGTGGGGCCCACACTAAAAATGCTAAAAATATAAGCTGATTGAGAACTTAAACTAGAGCTGGTAGGCTATTAATAGAAACAAATTTCACTTCTTAAAAGTAAATACAAAATTCAAAACAAATCTTGTGAGTTTGGTAAAAAACTGAGCTGAGCAAGTTTTGACTTTTAAAGAAACTTGATATGTTGACTTATTTGAGTTTTGATCCTAATTTATCTACTGAGAATGATGTAATATGATACCTTAAGACTAAATTAAGCTATTTCAATAACTAATAAGCAAGTATGGCTGAAATGGGGTTGTCAAATCCACTCAGTTGACTGCTATGGCTAGTTAAGTTGGATTTTGACTTTCTACACTAAACTTACCCAGTTTTATTACTAATCTGTGATATTAGGACCTAGGCAAACATGTCAAAGTAAGACTTGGCTACTGAATACCACAAATGCACAGGATAATCCCTTATACCAAACAACCCTATAACTAAACTGTTACACTACAAATCTTAATAATTAAACTACAACTGTGATTCTGAGACTTAAAACAGATTAAACAAAGTTAAACAAAGCTATTTGAAGTAAAATTATGCTACATAAACAATAAAAATTAATTAAGCTAAAAATGAAGAATTCCTTACATTTGAGTTTCAAACTGAGAGACACAGAAATATGGACCAATCTCACTTCCTAAAGTCCCCCATAGGACTCTAATACCAAGATCATCCAGATTTTATCTTGCTCCTTGCACAAATCAGCTTATAACTTGATTTTTATATTTTCTTACTATTTTTATCTAATTTTTAATTATTTTTCTTTTGTGATCCACACAGATAAGTAAGGTATATAAAAGCTTATAAAAGCTTTGTCAGAGCTTGTGTGAGCTTGTGAAATGCTTTAACAACAACTAAAAATAACACATGAACTTTTGAGATTTTTGATCAAACTTTGAAAATAGCATAAACTGAGATAACCAATGAAACTTAAAATTAACTTGATTTAAAGATTAAATTACATGAAACTAACTGAGAACAAGTGTTTTTAATGGAAATTACAACTGAAAATGTAAACTATACTACCTACGATTTTATTAAACTAAACCTAAACTAATACTTCTTCTCTTTTGCCTTCTTTCCCTTTTGTAGCTGTTTTCTGAGCTTGTGGGACCCACTGGGGTGTTTCCCACCATTCCCCAGCCGTTGATATGGTCAATCTCATCCAGGCCGTTTAAAACACTTTTTGGCGCCAAAGGGTCAAGGGTGTCAGTGTGTTGCGTGGAGAGGGAATTAGGGCAATTAAGGGAGCTTGGAGGGTTGTGTGAGGTGGAGGGTGAGGTGGTGAAGAGTGGGGAGCAAGTAGTGGTGAAACCAGATAGGTGGAGGGGTGGTTTGTGAGTCTGTGTGGTGGGGTGGTATTTGGGGAAGAAAGGCGGGGTCAACGCAGGTCAAACCTGGGGTGGACTGGGGATGGGATTGGGCTTATTTGTGGGCTTGGGTAGAAAAGGTAGGATGGGCTTGGATTTAGTGTTGGGTTTGGATTAGTTTTATTTTTATTTTTAGTCCGGTTTGGTTTTAGGTAAATCACAAGGACCACAAATGTAATTTAGGCAATGTTGAGGGTTTGAAATGGTATTTTCCCAAAGTAGTTCAAAGGACCATAATTGCCATAAATAAATAGTACAAGGACATTTTTGATGTTTTTCATATTTTAAATATCCGAGGACTATTTTTGCCAAACTTGCAAAGTTGAGGGACTAATCATGTAAATTCACCAAACTTATCACCAAGGACCATTCCTGCAAAAGATTATTAGTATAAGGATCAAAATTGCTTTTCTCAAAGTTTTTACATCCCAGGGACCATTTATGTCAATTTCCAAAGTACAGGGACTAAACTTGTAATTTTATGAAACTTTGCACCAAAGGACTAAATATGTAACTTTATGATTAAAAAGGACCTTTGATGACTTTTTCATGTTTTTAGAATAACCAGGGACTAGTTTTGCCAATTTATGAAACTTGAGGGACTGAAACTGCCAATTATGCAAACTTTGTACGTTTTTCATCTGTTTTTGCATATTTTGCATTTGAAACATATAAAACACACCTTTAAGATATTTTAAGTATTTTGATACATATTTGAGTGTTTTTGTATGTTTTGGCAGTTCAGATTAGTATAAAATGATGAGTATTTAGACACTCATCAACATACATGTTCATATAAAAACCTGTTTAGTGCAATAGATCAATGCAAAATATTTTTTATTTTTAGAACCCTGTTAAGCGCGGTAACCGCGAGAACTCCAATTATGCATTAGAAAACATGCATGTTCATATAAAACATGTATGTTTTCTTACATACACCATAATACGCAGGCATGCGTATTAAGGTGTATGTAAGAAAATATACATGTATATATATATATATATATATATATATATATATATATATATATATATATATATATATATATATATATATATATATATATAGGGTAAGGTTCTAGAGAAAAGTCCACTTTGGTAGAAAAGTGAGAAAAAAAGTTATAGGGTTTAATTTGAAACATCTCAAACTTCAGGGGTATGTCTTGAAAAGGTGCATCTGAGTTATAAATTTTTATAACTGAGATGCACCAATTTTTATAACTGAG
Source organism: Artemisia argyi (assembly GCA_030686995.1). NCBI lineage: Eukaryota > Viridiplantae > Streptophyta > Magnoliopsida > Asterales > Asteraceae > Artemisia > Artemisia argyi. The sequence continues at coordinate 21,599,044 of CM060700.1, forward strand.
ATGCACCAATTTTTATAACTGAGATGCACTAAAAAAAAGGTGCATCTGAGTTATAAATTTTTGGCGGGAAAATTTTTGGCCAAAAAAAAAAAAAAATTTTTTTTGTGGGAAAAAAAAAATTTTTTTTTGGGGGGGGGGGGGGGGGGTGGGGGGTAGGGTGCGAATTTACAAAACCTCCTTAAAGAATAAAGGAAAATACAATTAGGTCCCTGTAGTTTGGTGTGAAAAAAAGGAGGGGCTGATTTGTACACTTTTCTCACTTTTATACCAAAGTGGACTTTTTTCATGATCCCACCTATATATATATATATATATATATATATATATATATATATATATATATATATATATATATATACACATATGTATATACATATGTATATGTGTATATTTTTTTGGGGGGGGGGGGTGGGGGGGTAGGGTGCGAATTTACAAAACCTCCTTAAAGAATAAAGGAAAATACAATTACGTCCCTGTAGTTTGGTGTGAAAAAAAGGAGGGGCTGATTTGTACACTTTTCTCACTTTTATACCAAAGTGGACTTTTTTCATGATCCTACCTCTATATATATATATATATATATATATATATATACATATGTGTATGTATATACATATGTATATGTATATACATATATATATATGTATATACATATGTATATGTATATACATATGTATATATGTATATACATATGTATATATGTATATACATACACATATGTGTATATATATATATATATATATATATATATATATATATATATATATATATATATATATATATATATATATATATATATATATATATGTGTGTGTGTGTGTGTGTGTGTGTGTGTGTTATATCGTTAAGTTTCTAAAAATCGATTTAACACATCAAATTTGTCGTTTGGTCAAAAAGTAAAAGGAGGTCAGATTTTTGTTGGGCTCTGCCCAACTATGCCGTACACTTCCATAAGCCCAAAAATATAAGTTTAGCCGAAGTCCTTTTTAATTCAAATAGTTTTCATAACGATACTTAAGTTAATTAAATAAGCATTTATAAATAAAACATTAAGCTAAAAAGTCAAACTTGGTCAAATTTTAATTTTTTTGACTCAAATAGTATTATTCGACCAAAATTGTATTTTTACAAGCTAAGCACAAATAGTTACGGCTTATTCGATAAGTTATACAAAATAAATTTTTAAGCATAAATTCCACCATTTCACCACTTGAGCCAAAATTTTATATTTTTCAAAACCACAATAATTTTGTATTTTTATTTGTAGCCGATCGGTGTATATATGCATAAAAGTGTATATATCGCCTTAAACTAACGTAATTAACACTAATCACATTTGTACCATCAAACTAGTACCACAAGCAACAAGATTTACCACACAAGCAAAAAACACTCTAGTTTGTTCAAAAACTCCAAGAAAAGTCGAGCATTCTTAATTAATTACCAAACCCTAGCTTTTTCATTTTAGCAAAACATATACATTTAATACTTGGTAACATCTTTAGACATCAATATAACATGGAATGAACAAGATTGAACAAGTTTTGAGGATCTTTAAAAAGTTCTTGAAAAAGTCGAGTGGTATAAGAGACAAAAAAGACTCAAAATTGCACCAATTTTACCCAAGACACCTTCCGATTAACCCAAAACACTTGAAAGTACAACCCGATTAGCTTGAACTTCAAAGAAATTATGTAGATCTTGAATTCTTATGTTGTTCAAATGGTTTGGAAGAGAAAATGATCTAGGAAGGTTTTTGAGCGTAAAATGTATGTGTGTTTTTGCTATGTAGTGTGTTTAGGGTATACAAACAAAACCAATATATGTCATAATCTACTAGAGATCATTAGGATAAAATATTTTGTCCACTAGTGGGGGAGGGTGTTAGTGGAAGGCAAAGGGACAAAACAAATGGGAGGTAAAAATATTTTTGATCCTCGTTGGTGTACCGTGTGTTGGTGTGAGCTTAAATGTTATCGTAAAGTCCCGGTTTGACGTTTTTGGACACGTATATGTAAAATAAAGTTTTTATCGACGTTTTTGTCAGGAATGCAATAAAATATTATTACTGACTCAAAATGTATTTATTTGACTGTTACCGTATATACTGTAGTGTCGGTTCGCGTGCGGGGTTGCTTTTCAGTAAATTTGAGATACTTCTTGTCTTCGATTCAAATAATTTCGGGAAAAGCCCAGAAGCGAGACTTAAGAAATAATAAATATAAGACTAAAATACACCATTGGTCCCTGAACTTTCCACAAAGCATCGCCATGCACCCTACCTTTCTAAAAACGTCGTGTGGCATCCAAAACATGGGAAATTGAGGCCGAATACGTCCCTTGACCACTTTTGTCTCGCTCATATTTTGGTACATTTCCAAGGGTATAATAGGCAAAATACATTTATCACCACACTATGGTTAAATCAACCATGACATATGATAGTTTAGGGACCAACTAAGAACTATGCTTCATAACTTGAGCCTATCTTCTCTGATACGCTAGTTATTATTCGCGCGATAACCAATTAACCCACAAACCAAACACATTTACACATCATAATTATACAAACCCTTATCCAAACCATCACCGGTAAATTAAAAACCAAAACCAGTCACCCCTTTCCAGAAGTCAAAGACCCAACTAAAATTCCAACATTACAATGTCTTTTAGAGACAATATGATCACTGATATGGAAAATTATATCAGCAACATGCCAGATAACGTGACCACTAATATTATGAACTGATTGCCGCTAAAAGATGCGGTGAGGACTGGTAGTTTAGCCAGAAGCTAGAGATTTAAATGGACTTTGCTGACGGATGTCATAGTTGATGAGGATTTGTTTTACTATTTAACAAATACCTTTGATGGGAGGCATATTACTAGGCTTTTACTTCAGCTTAATGGGCCAGTAAGAAGGTTTGTGTTCTCCGTAGAGCCTAAAATGCTATTTGGACAAGACGACTTGAATTATGAAGACATTCATGAGTGGCTTTTGTTTTTGGCTCAGGTCGGAGTTGAGGAGCTCACAATTAAAAACTGGTATGGTGAGCCAGTTACTTTGCCAACCCAACTTTACTATTGTTAGGAGTTGAAATTTCTCGAACTTCATTGTTGCACTTTTCCCACTATGACAAGTTTTAGGGGTTTTCCAAAGCTACTCAGCTTAGAATTATGTAATGTCAATTTTCATAGTGGTACAGTTTTGGAGTTAGTTACTGGTTGTCCCTTGCTTGAGTCTCTAAATATGGATCGTTGTACTACAAACGAGATGAGACTATGAGATATTGAAATTCTTAGCAATTTGAAGAAGTTAAATTTGTCATTCAGTATTTGGAACCATCCTATGACAATAACAACTTCCAATATCTTTCAGTTGTCAAATGTTCCTAAACTTGAGACCCTTACCATTGATTTTCAAGACTGCAATGTAAGACCTATTTAATTTTTTCACTTCAACTTACATAATGTTAAAGTAATTTCTAACATTCATGCAATGTTAGCTTTGAAACTAAAGTAAATTCGTCCTTTTGTAGTTATTGGAAGAAGGTACCTCCTGGATCAATGTCCGTGTGGCCTTTCTATCCCTCAAGTCTCTTGAGATATACAGGGTCGATTTTGGGAATAATTCAATGGTTTCATTGATCGTTCAAATGATTCGTGGGTCTCCAATTATGCAAAGGCTAGAAACCAGGGTAAGTGGAATGCATATGTATGAAAGACATCATATTAAATTCCAATTGTTATGCATATGAATAGTATCTCATTTTGCAGGCCTTATACACGCTTACTTATGCACCTTTGGGGATTGATTCATTTGATGTAACCATCAACAGAATGACCACGGGGCAACTTCAAACTATGGTGTTTCGTTCTTTCTCTAAAACAGAGAATGAAATAGCTATAATAAGGTTCATACTTTCATGTTTCCCCTTACTGAAGAAAATTTATATCCATGACTGCAATTTGACTCTCGATGAGAATCAAAACATCAAGTTGAAATGGGATTTGGCAAGGTGGCTGTTGAAACTCCATCGAGCTTCCCCCACAGCCGGGGTAGACTTCTTTTACTGATTCTAGTTTATGTATGGGTTGAATACCCTAAGACAACTATTTTCGTATAAGTATGTTGCTATTTACTTTCAACGTTGTGAATATGCCTGTGATTCGAATGGTTACTTTGTATACTGCCTATATTGCTAACCAAATGCAATGGAAAGTTTGACTTTAGGAAGTCAAATGTGCAAATGGTAAAGGTTATTTAGATATGCAAATGGAAAGTTTGACTTTATGAAGTCAAACGTGCAAATGGCAAGTCTGACTTTAGGAAGTCAAACGTGCAAATGGTAAAGGTTATTAAACAAGCCAAACGTGGCCACAAATTTTGTTACACAATACGTATGTCTTGTGATTGGATATGCAAAGGCACGAAACTAAACCATACTTTATTTGTTATATGTATTCATTTTGTGTCTTTATGTTTAGTGTTTTTAGTAATGAATATATTCTTTTTGACTTTCATATGGGTCTGTAAGGATTTAATGAGGTGCCATTAATTTTACTCAAATTACACCGTAGGTCCCTAAGCTTATAAACTCAATGTAGCATGTTGTGAACAGGTCACTACATTTTGGGTGCGAATTGTACCTACGTTGACGAAATTGTAGACAACCATAGGGACCAATTATGAAATAAAATTTGTTATTAAACCCCTTCACCGTCTCTTCACTGAGACGGTATTAACTTTAGCGCGGAACCCAATAAACCCATCAACAAGCTTTTCCTCACACATTTCCCCATGGAAGAAGATTTCCAAATGTTGAATGAACTCATGGAAATGATCGATTCACCACGATTACAAGATCGTATGAGCCTCTAGTTTGGTCAAGAGGCTGTTGAAGCAGGTTTTTTAAAAAACCTTATTCATGCCGCTATTGATCATCTCAAGAGGATGATACCAAAGCATAGGGAGCTACTTCAGGAGAATGAAGCTTTGGGACCGCGTGGTGTGGCACTTGATAGTTTGGAGGCGTTAAGCAAAACCCAAGCCATTGAAATCGACCTACTTGTACGTTTGATCAAGATGTATGGTGAAGCTGATGCTAATATTCGTATGCAGGAAGGTTTTGTTCAGAAAATGGCTGAAAATAATTAGTGTAATGGGATCTTAATTTAGGGTATTTCCAGGGGTAGGTTAATGGGGTCTTTTGGGTTCTTGTTTTAGGATTTTAATGTTCTTGTAGGCTAATTGCCACTATTATGCATATATAATTTTATGTTTTCTCGTTTAATCTTCTTGTAGTGTCCTATTTTGTTTACTGTTCTTATGACAAAAAACTAACACCCCTTTATGTCAGCAAATCCTAAGACAGTGGTTTGGGGCCAAAATGCAAAGGCTTTTGATCATTAAATGTTATTGTATGGGCAATGGTGGATTTATTATCAAAAATTTGTATGATGTTGGTGTTGACAGTGGGAGGGAACAAGCGACTATAACAAACCAAACACCCCTTTTATGTACTGTTTGTAACGGCAAAAACCAAACACCCCATAATATGATGAAAACCAAACACAGAGTATATAAATCTCGTAATAGCAAAATCAAACACCCCCTTTATAGACAATTTTTCATTGTTTATGGCCCGTAATGACTTCCATGAGTCAAACCTATTTATCTAATGTCAGAAATTGTAACCTCAATCGGTTTGACTTCCCTAAGTCAAAACATTTATCTAATGCATAACCAAAGCAAATAACACAAAAGGGAAACGGGTTGCCAGGTAAAGTTTATAGTTGGTCACTAAAATATCACTCTTGGTTGATTAACTAGAGTGTACTACACACTTGGTACCTAAAGTCATATGTCATGGTTGATTTAACCATAGTGTGGTAATAAATGTATTTTGCCTATTATACCCTTGGAAATGTACCAAAATATGAGTGTTGACTGAGACAAAAGTGGTCAAGGGACGCATTCGGCCTCAATTTCCCATGTTTTGGATGCCACACGACGTTTTTAGAAAGGTAGGGTGCATGGCGATGCTTTGTGGAAATTTCAGGGACCAATGGTGTATTTTAGTCTAAATATATTTTATTATTAAAAATCAGTCTGGAAAATTATGGGGTATTACAATACCTAAAGACACACTTTCATGGGCAGTGTACCCGATCAGATGTAGCTAATGGGGAAAATACGAGATTGATCTCAAGAATAGTGTTATTTAGAATTGACCTAGTGAATTTTACAGATTTTAAAGGGGGGGGGGGGGTTGATTTGATTTTTATTAGACTACTAAAACAAGAAAAGTAAATTAAATTAATTTAACTACGTGGTTTGTGATCAATAAGAGAAATAAGTGCTAGCCATGTTACTCCTATTCCACATTTTAGTTATCCATTTACTAGTGTAATGATTTTAATATAAAGTAATAGTGACGTCAGAATGTATAGAAAATATCCTTTGGTCCAAGCAATACCTCTATACTCCTATCTAACATAGACTAGACTAGGTTCATGCATCTAGCCTCTATACATGTAATCTTATAGATCATTCGGTTCATGTATCTACTCAATTACAAGCATGCATTAAGTTGTGTCAACTAATCTATGTGATTTATATATGATACCCACTTGGTCCATGCAATATCTACCCTTCTCACGCGGTCACTATATTGAAGAGCACTATACTAACTTAAGTGTTCTCACATCATACATCTAAATATCCCATTGGTACTGGCAATTCCTAAACTTATAATACTCAAACACAAAAACAAGCACTTTTTGAACGATAAACACATGAACTATACAAAACTAAATATCAAATCATAATAAACAGAATAACATTAATGTAATAGTCATAACATGGCTAACACCAAAAGGTGTTAGCCCATAATCTCAAAAAACATAATCAAAGTATAATCAAACGATAATGAAAATGAGTTCATAGATAAAACGATATTCAAACCGAATGATATATAAATGAATGATGAATTAAGATCCCCTTCTCTAATGATGTGGTCATCTCTGGGTGTTTGCTGTTGTTTGAAAGAAGTTTTGGACACCTGGGAATGGTCCCAAAGAACCCTAATGATGCCTAAGTATGTGGTTAGGGTTATGTATTTATAGTTGCTGAACTGGGTTCGATAGGTGTACCTAAAAATGGATACGGTGTATTCAAAATATCAAATGTAGCCCCAAAAAAGAATATTCTGGAATATGCTCCCGATACAGCGTATGCATAAACCAATATGGAATATAGATCAATACAATGTATCTAAGAAGGTGAAGACACCGTATGGCCTCTTCTAGCATGTAGATCTTCATTTTTCCTTTCTGTGGCCGCCTGAATCGTGTAAATTGAAGTATGGATGAAGAAGATATGGCCAAAATAGTAAATCATCCTCAAAGGCCATTGCATAAAATTGAAATCTTCATTTGACTTAATATCTTCTCTCGTTTTTTTCTAAGACGTGTATACGGTGTATTTTATGTCTTTAAAGCTTGTCTCGGGTCTTTATGAGCTAGGGCTTCTATACGGAGTACACCAGAAATGGATACGCAGTATTCTTCTGTGTACGAATAGGTCTTGGAATCTTCTTAGTTATGTACATGACGTATCCTCAGTTGCATGGATACGCTGTATCTTCCTCCTGTAAGAATGTTTGCTTGTTTTATTCATTTTAAATCCAAATAATACCAATTTTCGTGTCTTTTCCAATATTGCTCAAAAAAACTGAAAATAGAAAGTTTAAGCAATTAAGTATCAATTCAGTCATAAACATACAATAAATGAGTAATAATTGAAGGATAAATATAATATACATTTGAAGTTACCAACCTTAAAAATGAGCAATGTGTTGTACCTAAAATATGTTTTTATTATTACTTTCTGACAAAAAATAGTTTGACTTGTTCTTTGATGCGTAGGGATTGCACCAGGCTTTACCTCTCGAGGGATCTCGAGAAGCTTACAACCCTCACCAGGCAGTGTACCTGATCGTTGTAGTATAGTATAGTGACAAGTACCGGGGGATTGATCGTTCAGCTAGGAATAGTGTCGCTAGGATTAGAAAACCTAATTACTAGTTCAAAAGATGATGGATGATTATTTTTGTATTTTTATATTTTTTTGAAAGCAAGTAAAAATCTCGGGTTTGAAGGATTTGAGCGGAATTAGTTGCTAGTCAACTAACCCAATACTAAAGATGCAATCAAAATAAAATACTAGAAATGAAAATAAACTAAATTAAACTAAGGTTGTGAGCAATAAGTGGAGAAATTGTGTTTACTTAGATTTCACTACTCCCTAGATATCTTTTACATGTTAATTACTTGTTATAGTTGCGTGGATGACGGATTGTATTCCTTAATACCATTCATGGGGTGGCGCACTTAATTCCCCAATCCTATGAGTGCCTACTTCACTCCTATGTCGAGCCGGCTAAGAAGCTCCTAACATGGGATCATTAGAATTTACTCATGCATTAAATACAACCAATAAAACCTAGTGCACGTCAGTTCATGTTTCCTAAGACGTTCAAGCATGTTACCATTTGGAGATCTGCTAGTTTTCTTAAGCCTAACATCGAAATCATTCATCCAATACAACCATAAACAAGTAATCAACACATAATTAACATCTAGGTTTCATTAGATCTAAGCAAACACAAGATAGATCTAGCCTAGCATAGTGGAATTAAGACAAGCACAAGATATAGACAACCAACACATAGACATATTGATTGAATTAGAAGAACACTTATCTCAATTACACATGTAAGGTTTCAAGGGCTGAAAACCCTTGCAAAACCTGTAAAATTCGTAATAGGTTCGGCCTTAGGGTTTCTCCAAAACTTCTCTTTTTAATGAATGAAAATTAAAAAACTATATATAGAAAACTGAGGCTGACGGCGTCAAGACCAAATAGGTGACGCCGTCATCTCGCTGCCAAAATAATTGTCGGACTGCCTTGATCTACATCTGACGCCGTCATGTGTTAGGGTCTTCCAGGCCGTCACGTGTTTTACTCCTGACGCTCTACTTGTGACGCCTTCATGTTTGCACTGGGCCGTCATGTAATTTACTCTTGACGCCGCCAGGATGGGACTCTTGACGCCGTCACCTACTGTTCCCAGCAAGAAAAATTAAGAATTTGGCGTTTTCTTCACTTTTATGCTCCAAAAACGTCCGAATTGCTTCCTTTTCCAGATTTCACTCCCAAGGTACCTAAAATCACAAAAGGAACGATTTAGGGCAATATTTGATCAAATAAATTCAATTCTGGGCTTAAATGACCCCCTAAAAGTGGTTTAATTTTCGCCTCATCATATACCCTTACACTTGAGATTTGCTTGTCCTCAAGTAAATGCGCTTTTATTCTACTCAAAATACAAGTTAGGGGTCATTTAACACTAATATAAAAGTAATTACAACAAATAATCGTTCCACTAAAGACCAAAGACAAGCACGGAGGTCATACACAAGCACCTCACAAATAGTGTTTAGATACTCACATCTCTCGGGTGTAATAAAGTATAAATTACAATATGGAAACGGAAGATATCTCTCACTACCTGTCATAGCAAAATAGATTACCATAGGCTTGGGAAAGGATCAAACTTCCACCACATGGTGTAAGCACCTAGGATAAACTATCAAAGAGGTCTTTTAAAGGGTTGTAACGTTAGGTGTAGGGATATGAAATACACGGTTTTGTTGGATAAAGGCAGTCTTTACTGGTGGCGAGTTAACAATCTTGGTTAATTACATGTACAATGTGGCGTTGCTAAGTCAAGACTAGACTCGACTTAAGCTAATAAATGAAAAATAACAAAAACATAAAAATGAACATAGAATGAAATGGGATAGTAGTCCGTATGTTTTTTTTCCTTTTTTTTTTTTTTTTTTTTTTTTTTTTTTTTTTTTTTTTTTCATCATACACTCTTACCCTACCATCCAAAATAATACATCATAGGGAATGGAAATTCCCCTTACACTTGAATTTTTACATACTTTACAATAAACTAATTTAATGACTCGAATTAAGAAAATCAAAACACTTGGAGTACTTTTAAGATTAACGCACATATGGGGGTAATAAATGATGTTCTTCCCCATTACTCCATAAAATAAGTACTTTACCCATGAGTCCCAATCGTCCCAAAACAATATGTACAAGGATATGACTCGACTTAGCATCCATGTAATCAATTAGATAGTTAACTTAGGGTTTAACAAATAACAATAATGCACTAAAAATGAGTGCATACACGGAAGGCTAAGGCGATTTGGGTGTACATTTAAGTGGGGTGTAACAAATTCTTCCTTTAAGTAAAATGCTTAAAGTTAGAAACGAAAAGATAGGCTCAGAGGGGTGTACTAGGGGTTTCGTGTACTAAAAATGAGTACAACGCTAATGGTGTGGGAAAAATTAGTTGACTTAACTAGCCAAGTAATATGACTTAAATGGTCAAGTAATTATGATACGGGTTTAACACAAGGGTGATCCTAATGCCTCTTATCATGTAGTAAATCCTACTACACGAATGTAGTCTCACTAGCAGTCTCGGGATGCATCACTAACGCAAGTTCTAGAATCTAAATGCTACCGGTACACTAATAAGCATTAATAGTAAATGCTTTTCCTATCAAATCTAAAGGCGAACCTCACATATTTGGGTGGAAAATTTTTCTGAATATACGGTTATGTGCTAGTCATACAATCTCCTATCCATGAGACGCTTGCTATGGCTAAAGTTTCACTCCTAAATGTTGTAAAAAAATTTTAAATTTGGCGCTAAAATTACACTAACAAGTATTTCTCATAGTTTTATTACACATCTACTATCAAACAAACAAACTCAAGTGAAAGTGTACATGTAAGGTATCATCGTTTTACCCTCCCCTTACACTTAAGATGAACATTGTCCCCAATGTTCAAGTAAAGAATGTAAAAGTGAAAAAGTAAAAAGAATGAAATCAAATACTCCCCTGATTCGCTCTATATGGATAATAAGGTGGCCAGGTTAAATCTTCCTCCAAGAAAATAAACAATCAAAGCTTCCCTTCTAGAATATAAATCATCTTCTTGTCATACATAACCTGTAAATCCTGAGAAAAACAAACAAAGCAATCTCGCATAAAATCGGCGGCTATCTATATAAGTTACTAAATCCTAGAAAACAAAATAAGATATAATGCTTATGGAATGAAGTTTGCAGATTTCCTGGAGATTATAAAACTTAATAATTCAGCAAAAACCTTAAGACTCCGTTAGAAAAACAAAACTGGTAAAATTTCCAGATTTTTACACGTGACGCCGTTAAGAGTAATCTCGTGACGCCGTCAGAAGTGACCTGTAGAAATTCTTATGTTAAGTTTCTGGAAAATTTCTGGAAAAACTTGGTTCTACCTCCTGGAAAATCCTGCAAAACTTCATTATGACTCAATACAAGCATTTGACTCTAACAAATACGAATATACATGTTCACTTAATATTGTGGAGAATCATGATTGGTTTGTTTCTTAAAAACATATTTGGGGTTTCCCCTTACACTTATCTTTTGCAAAAATACTTTTAGGTGGAGTTAAGACTAGGCCAAAACAACAAAGTAAAGTATTTCCATTATTTAGTTTAGAAACATGATCTACCAACAATAAAAATAAAGCATGCATACGGAAGCAAATAACAAACAAACAAAAATAAAATCACACAAAGCATGGGTTGCCTCCCAAGAAGCGCTTTTCTTTATTTACGAGTCTTGTAGCTAGACTCAAGGTCATGGGTTACTACGTGACCTCATCCCTTGAGATGATGTACCCCATATAGTTGTGATCATTACTATTGTGGCGGTAATGCCTCAATCTTTCGATACTTGCAATCACCTCTCCACCTACTTTACTTCTCAGGTTAGCCATCTCATCTTGGTTCATGCTCTCAATTGTGAAAGGCCCATACCACCAAGGACTTGGTTTATCGGGTGGTATTGTCGTTTCCAAGTGTCTTAAGAGCACCAAGTTCCCTTCCTCGAATGGGATATGACTTTCTGCTGGTCGATTATGTTCGAATTCGACATGAACCTTATTACTTTTGCTTCTTCCATATTTAGCCTCCTTGTAGCTTTTGATTCTTGCCTCCCATGCAAGAATTTTATTCTGAACGCGAATGGGTGTCGTGTCAATGTTGTTTTTGAGCTCTCTCCAACTCAAATTCTCATGTCCACTTCGCGGAGTCATGGGGAAGCTAATCTTTCTCTTTCCAGATTTAAGCTCAATTTTCCTGCCTTCATACTTAATTACAGCTCTAGCGGTAGCGAGGAATGGTGCCCCAAGGATTATTGGCATGCATCCATCTCCCTTATCATTGATGATCATAAAATCAACTGGATACATGAATCCTGCGACGTTAACTAATACATCTTCTGCGATTCCCAGGGGGTACACGTACGAGTGTCCAGCGAGGGACAACCTAACACGAGTAGGGGCTAGCATTTTTGATGTTAGTTGGATGTAAATAGTTAGGGGCATAAGATTTACTTCCGATCCTTGGTCAGCGAAAGCACTAAGATATTTCAAATCCCCGATGCTAGTTGGTATCTCAAAGTTCCCACACGCTATCTGCTTAGTAGCCACTTTTTGTATCAATAGCCTCTCGAATATTGACCCCCCAGGTAACGTATCATACTCATCCTTTCCCTTTTCCTTTTTTTTAGAACCCTGTTTGGAAGGTTGGTTACGCCCGTCACCCTTAATCCAGTTTGTTATGGTGTTTTCGTTTATATCATGTTTCAGGTAGTGACTCAAGGGCTGGGATTTTGGTGGCTTATCTAAGGTCTGCTTAGTAGAGGCTTCTACTTTCTCGTCATCCTTGTGGACAATTGTGATGGAATTAACAAATTGGGTAGTGGGGGTGACGTTTTCTTTCCTTAGTAGCATTCTTTCGGGCTTCTCTGGTTGGCATACTCCTCCAATAGACTCATCATCTCATTCATTTTCACTTGTATCTCCTCTTTTTGCTTATAAACTGCTTCCTCAAATCTAGCAAGCCGATCTGAATGAGTTGCCATATATTCTCTCATCCTAGCTTCAAACTCCGAGCTAAGCTCCTCGGGAGGGAATAAGGTGGGGCATAGTTTTGAAAAGTCTCGACATTTTTTCTAGAGGGTGACTTTGATAATGGTGTTGAAGTCGGTTTCGAGACAGAATTGATAGTAGCCCGTCTAGGACTTAAAGGTCTCCTTTGCCTTTCCTCAAAATAGTCAACTTTTGCCTCGAGTTTGCATAGGAGTTCGTCGGGGATTTCGGTGGTCCCTCCAGATTTTGAGACTGCGTTGATGGCCGCTTTTATCGTATGATTAAACTCCCACATCTCTTGATTATCGGCGGCAAGCTCCTCAATAATTGCCCAGGACTCCTCGGCGTTCTTATCACGCAGTTTACCTCCCGCGGCCCTATCGATTGTACGTTTAGTGTGATAGTCAACATGGTCGTAGAAAATCTGAACTAATAACCAAAGGTTTATATCATGATGAGGGACCTTATGGAGGAGATCCTTAAAACGAGCCCATGCTTCGTAGAAAGTTTCACCCTGATGTTGTTCAAACATCAAAATGTCATTTCTAAGCATTGCAGTCTTTCCCGGTGGAAAGAATTGAGTAAGGAAGCAATTGGTGAGATTATCCCATGTGGTGATGGATCCCGCGGGTAAACGCTCAAGCCATTGACTAGCTTGATCCCGTAGAGAGAATTGGAATAGGCGTAATCGGGTTGTCTCTCTAGTTTCAACACCTAGGTCTATGGAATCTACGATTTTAAGGAAGTCCTTAAGATGTTGGTTTGGATCTTCGGAACGAAGTCCATGGAATGCACATCCGCTTTGCACCAACCGGATGGTGTCGGATCGCAAGGGGGTCACATTGGCTCCGGTGAGCTCAATTGTGTTTCGGTAGCCTTGGTGGCTAGGTCGGGAATACTCTCCTAAGGTTCGGGGCCTAGGAGGTTCTAGTGGTGGGTTTTGTTGTGGTGGGATGACAGGTTCAAAGATGTTCCCGTTGTCCATGATGTCGGGTGGTGAAAAGTTACGAACAAAAACACAAAGAAATAAGATAGACTAAAGAAAACCTAAAAATAAAAATAAAATCTTACTAGAAAGGAATCTAGCAAGTAGACCTAATAAAAAGAAATTCTAACCTAGACAATAACTATTCCCCGGGCTGCGGCACCAAAAACTTGATGCGTAGGGATTGCACTAGGCTTTACCTCTCGAGGGATCTCGAGAAGCTTACAACCCCCACCAGGCAGTGTACCTAATCATTGTAGTATAGTATAGTGACAAGTACCGGGGGATTGATCGTTCAGCTAGGAATAGTGTCGCTAGGATTAGAAAACCTAATTACTAGTTCTAAAGATGATGGATGATTATTTTTGTATTTTTATATTTTTTTGAAAGCAAGTAAAAATCTCGGGTTTGAAGGATTTGGGCGGAATTAGTTGCTAGTCAACTAACCCAATACTAAAGATGCAATCAAAATAAAATACTAGAAATGAAAATAAACTAAATTAAACTAAGGTTGTGAGCAATAAGTGGAGAAATTGTGTTTACTTAGATTTCACTACTCCCCAGATATCTTTTACATGTTAATTACTTGTTATAGTTGCGTGGATGACGGATTGTATTCCTTAATACCATTCATGTGGTGGCGCACTTAATTCCCCAATCCTATGAGTGCCTACTTCACTCCTATGTCGAGCCGGCTAAGAAGCTCCTAACATGGGATCATTAGAATTTACTCATGCATTAAATACAACCAATAAAACCTAGTGCACGTCAGTTCATGTTTCCTAAGACGTTCAAGCATGTTACCATTTGGAGATCTGCCAGTTTTCTTAAGCTTAACATCAAAATCATTCATCCAATACAACCATAAACAAGTAATCAACACATAATCAACATCTAGGTTTCATTAGATCTAAGCAAACACAAGATAGATCTAGCCTAGCATAGTGGAATTAAGACAAGCACAAGATATAGACAACCAACACATAGACATATTGATTGAATTAGAAGAACACTTATCTCAATTACACATGTAAGGTTTCAAGGGCTGAAAACCCTTGAAAAACCTGTAAAATTCGTAATAGGTTCGGCCTTAGGGTTTCTCCAAAACTTCTCTTTTTAATGAATGAAAATTAGAAAACTATATGTAGAAAACTGAGGCTGACGGCGTCAAGACCAAATAGGTGACGCCGTCATCTCGCCGCCAAAATAATTCTCGGACTGCCTTGATCTACATCTGATTCCGTCATGTGTTAGGGTCTTCCAGGCCGTCACGTGTTTTACTCTTGACGCTCTACTTGTGACGCCTTCATGTTTGCACTGGGCCGTCATGTAATTTACTCTTGACGCCGCCAGGATGGGACTTTTGACGCCGTCACCTACTGTTCCCAGCAAGGAAAATTAAGACTTTGGCGTTTTCTTCACTTTTATGCTCCAAAAACGTCCGAATTGCTTCCTTTTCCAGATTTCACTCCCAAAGTACCTAAAATCACAAAAGGAACGATTTAGGGCAATATTTGATCAAATAAATTCAATTCCGGGCTTAAATGACCCCCTAAAAGTGGTTCATTTTTCGCCTCATCATTCTTTAATATGTTACTTTATTACTATAATTAAAAAGTTTAACAATCACATTTAATACATATGATATATATTTACCATTTCAACTATATATATAATAGGTCATTTGTAGAAAAAGTTAGAGGTCATTTTTTATTATTTTTTTTGTAGAAGATAATAAATGTTTCAACTAATTGTTGTCATGTTTTATTTTCAGTTGAATTATAGTATGTTAAAAAACTTCAATTACATTCTATTATCTTATGTTGTATGCATAAATGTTACCAAAACACTTAACCAAAATATCTCAACTATAATTATATGTCGATATAAAGTCCCCTCGCTATCACGGATACTCGTCTAGCATTATATTAAACTACTATAAAACATTTATAACATTTTATTAATAGAAAACTTTAAAAGATATTACGTTACATACGTTCTACTCGTATACTGTCTTTATTACAAGCATTTATTACATTTTATTAATATAAAATATTTTTGATATTTTATGAATAGAAAACTATACTTTATTATTATTTTTTTTCATAAGAAATAGTTTTATTTGTTTATGAATATGATGCCTTATAAATATCATTAAAAAGTTTATCAATCACATTTAATACATACTATATATATTATTATTTCAACTATATATATAGCACATCATTGGTTAGAAAAGCTAGAAATCCTCTTTTGTAAAAGATAATAAATGTTTTAACTAATTGTTGTCATGTTTCATTTTCAATTGAATTATCATATGTTAAAAAAAATTCAATTACATTGTATGCATAAACGTTACCTGAAACACTTAACCAAAATATCCCAACAATAATTATTTGTCATTATAAAGTCTCGTCGTTATGCACGGGTGCTCGTCTAGTATTATATTAAACTACTATGAAACATTTATGATGTTTTATTAATAGAAAACTTTAGAAAATTTTACGTTACTACATAATAACGTCTTTATTACAAGCATTTATGACATTTTTTTAAATAAAAAGCACTTATATGATATTTTATTAATAAAAAACTATACTTTATTTTTACATGAATATAGTTTATATGTCTTCCACGTCTATATATTATAAATACTAACATTGAGTGGGGTTCTTAGGAACAGTACCCCTTTGGCCCAACTATTTTTTTAACCCGTTTGGCACCGGCCCATGCTCTAATTTGTTTTTTCATACCCGATCCACACTATTCATCGCCACTCACATCTCCCGTGTAACTTTTGGATCCGCCCGGGTATATCTTCCCCAGGTATTCCGGGCAGCTGATGATACCAAAACGATCCGAAAAAGCGGGTTTTAAGATAAGATAGAGGCAGATGTGTACTGGAAGCATTATTTTATTCCGATTGTGGATGTTACTAAGACATGTGTTACCATGTATAGTATCAACTCTATTTTTGTCCACATACTTATTTTCCTGCTTTGCTATATGTTTGTGGTAGGTAGGAGACCTGTTTATGATCTAAAATATCTTTGCTGACGTTCCTATTTTTTTTAAGCTTTTGAAGATTTGATAGTAGGTGTGGTTTACTTTTTGCTTGCTTTCTATTATTGGTCTTTGTTTAATTTTAGAATTAGGGTATGTTGTTGTTGCATGAATCGACTCATCTAATGTGAAGGATGTTCAGGCTCATTTAATGTTGGGGTTTGCTTAAATGTTTTATGATTTTGCCTTAAATGTTGCTGTTATTAAATGTATCTTTGACCAATTAATACTACATTAGGTTTTAGGTTTTTCCATTTTTTTTAAATTTTCCCAGCTTTTACCTATATAATCCATGGTGAATTGGAGATGAAGTTTGTGAGTATCAGTTTTTGGTGATAAGGATGATGCATGTTCTAGATTGTGTCATTAGCCATGTGCATCCTTTGTTGTGTTGATGTGAATCCTTTATCTGTGCTCATGTGCATTATTTGTTGTTTACTCTTTCAGTTTTTGTACCTTTTATAAATACCCTGCTTTCCCATTTTTTTTCATGGATGCTAACTTTTTTTTTGTACCACTTTTGATAATGCTTTTGCTACTTATAATAACTAATCAAAATCCATTGATAGTTCTACTTTGGTTAGGTTTTATTGTATTTCTCATCGGTATTACTATAACTACATATTCATGGAACGACAAACAACACCTCATCGTAAAAACATTGACAATTGTTTACCTGAAAATCTAATACAAAACAACGATAAACCTATACATGGGTGTCCTGTGTATGAGATTGCTACACCAAACCTCTCCGCCCCTACAATGTCTGCACTGCAACATTTCGCTGCATCAAACAACGAATTTATCGATGGTGGCCATTCCAGACGAGTATCTCCACCAATTACAACCTTGACAGTTGATGAACCACATGGTAATGTATTTTAGGCTAACCTTATATGCTTCGTTCTATATCATTTCAGTTAGATGATTTAATCTCTTTAAATGAACTGTTCAATGAAATTTTGTATTTTTTTTTTGCCTTAAAGATGCAGCTGCTCATCCATACGGTGGTTCGAACAGCGCATATGGTATCAGCAGTTTTGCAAAAGATCAACGAAAAAGCACAGGTTCTGCCAACACTGCCATGCCCTTCGGAACAAACAATTATGCAAATGTCCATAGTCAGCGTCGCAAAAGGGGCAGGCCACCAAAAGAGGTGGCCAATATGCAGGGCCAACCATCTAATGCAACCAATCATATGCAACCTATCGGTGAACCATTGACTCTTGATCCAGCTGAAGGTTATTCCTCCTCTTCTATTTTCATGTGTACTAACTAAACTTAATTTTTGTTGTGTGCAGTGTAAATTTGGTCTTCTAATAATTGTCTTGACTGCTCATAGGGACATCTGCATATAATGTTTATACCTCACCAGAAATGAACAATAGAAAAAGGCCAGCCAGTCATTTCACCAACAGGCGTGCAACTGAAGGTATCTGTGTACGTTTTTTTTAATGCTATGATTTTTTATCCAGGTTATTTTCAACCGCTGTTGCCTTTGATTTTTATGTTATTCTCTTTTGTAAACAAAACCAGGTGCACACACTCAAGTGCAAACTAGTGTTGCATCTCATGGTTCCAATCAACCACAAAGTCGACAAAGAAAAGCATGTGCACATCATGTCTCAACAGGACATGTGCGTTTATCAAATCCAGATGGTTATGTTCACACCGTTGCTGAACCATCAACTCCTTGCGTGATTCGCGGTCAGTATCCTTGTTTTCCGTTTTTCCCCGTAGTTTTCCCATCCAAATTTAGGTTTCTTCTTTACACTGTTACGCTTTGCCAAAAAAAGGAGCATGTACATGGTTTTCTTTTATGCTATCATTTTTTATCCAGGTTATTTTCAAACACTGTTGCGCTTGGTTTTTATGCTTTTCTCTATTGTAAACAAAACCAGGTGCACGCACTGAAGTACAAGCTAATGTTGCACCTCATGGTTCCAATCAAGCACAAACTCAAAAAAGGAAAGCACGTGCATATCATGGCTCAACAAGACGTCCGCGCTTACCAAATCCAGATACTTATGTTGATGCCACTGCTGAACCGTCAACTCCTTGCGTGGTTTGTAGTGAGTATTCTTTTTTTAAAAATTTTCATGGTACTTTTTCCATTCGAAATTACTTGCCATTTTTACACTATTGTTTTTGTCAAAAAGGGGAAAATGTACATGCTGATGGCCAACCAAACTGTGAAAATGCTGTTAATGCTGAATCACACACTAAAAAAAGAACCAGGCGCAGGGGTCAGCCCTCTAGAAGATCTGTACATCAACATTGTTTCATGAACAATATGCAGCCTACTCCAACTAATGGTGTTGACATTCTTAGTCAACCATCAACTTCTTATGCAACTCAAGGTCAATATTGTTTCTTTCTTCTAATATAGCTTTTCTTTTTGGTAATTATACAGCTTTCAACCTTTCAATTAAAAACAATTTGTTCATTAATATAGATGCATCGCCTACATATGAAGATTTAGGAGACTGCACTGAACGGTGTCGCCATTGTAACACTGCTTTTTGGCCTGGAGAACGCCTTAAAGGACATCATTATCGAAATGGCGAGCCTGGATACCATTTATGTTGTGCCAATGGTCATGTTTTTATGGAGCCTGACCCAGATCCACCTGAATATATCAAGCACCTCCTTATACAAAATACCTTTATGGAGAATATCAGGGCTTACAATCAGATGTTCGCGATGACTTCCTTCGGTGCAACAATAGATGAAACAGTTAACCATGGAAGAGGTCCATATATTTTTAAAGTGTCTAGCGAAATATGCCATCGAATTGGATCACTTTGTCCAACCAGTAATGGTGAGCCGAAGTTTTTACAACTCTATATCTATGACACACACAATGAAGTTCAGAATTGGTAGGGCTTCTTCTCAAATTCAGAAAATACTACTTTGGATCTACAAATTGTACAAGGCCTTATTCACTTCTTAGACAACCACAATGAGCTGGTGCAAATTTTTAGAACTGCATGTGACAAATGTGCTGAGGCAGATGTGCCGGAATTTAAAATTAGGCTTTACAGTGGTGACAGGCAACGTGGTTATCAGCTTCCAGCATCACAAACTCTTGGTGGCATTGTGTTTGATTATGGCCCAGAAAGTGAATGAAATTATGGTGTTATCATTGAATATAGAGGCGGACCGATCAAAAGAATAAGCAAACTTCATAAATCGTACATGTCATTACAATTTCCATTGATTTTCATCTATGGTCAACCAGGATTTCATACAAAGTTAATGTTAAGAATAGCAAACCCAGATGACGAGCCAAGACAAGTAACCGTGAATGCTTTCTACACGTATCAGTTGCATCCAAGGCATGATGATTATAATTTGCTTTTTCGAACCGGCAGGCTTTTCCAGCAGTACGTCGTTGGAGTCTATTGCTGCATAGAACAAAATAGGATGGATTTTTATAGAAAACACCAGAATGATATTCGAGGAGAATATTTGGCAGGCCTGAACGATGCAATTTCAAGAGGAGATCGTGATGGCTCGCAGGCAGGTTTTCGAATTATATTACTGACTCCTCCCAAACCAACCAGTCAACCGGGTGCAGTTGATAGGCCCACCTGGGAGGGAAAGTCAAGTGTTTTTAAATCCGTGGAAGTACAGGGAAATTCCCGGGTCGTTAAGTCCCAACGAGATTGAAATTGTATTTTGAACGTTTTTGGGGATAAGTGGCATTGAGGACAGTAACCAAGATGATTGGGAAATGATTATGCTACTGAGTATTTGGTATTTGAACAATTTGGAATAATATTAACAAAAACACAGAGATACAGATATAATCACAGATACACAAAATGGAAAATCAGATTACAGATAGAGAAAAGTGGAATTAAAACTACAGGGGGTGCAAGTGAAACTTTTTCAAACTTAACAAAAAGAAAATTTAAAATGAAAATAAAATTATTTAAATGATTATTTTAGTATTTAAATACTAATTAATTAATTAAAACTATTTAAAAAGTAATTTAAATCTAATTTAAATTAAACTAAAAATGATAAAGACTACAAATTAAACTAAAAACTTGCAAAATTATTTTCTAAACCTCTAAATGAACTTGAAGAAAGTATAAAAATTAAAAAGAAATGTTTTTGTCTTTTTATGGTTTTTCTATTAATTAAATACTAATTATATTAATTAAACTATTTAATTAATTTAAATTACTAATAATACTTAAATGACTTAGAAAATTATGGAAATTTTTTTAAAACTAATTAACCATCACAGGAATCCTAAAAAATTATAAAAAGTTTCTAAAAATTATATTTAGACTATTTTACTAATTATTTGCTTAATTATTAATTTAAATCTAATTTAACTAAATTAATTAAGAAAATTAGAAAATGAACAGTAGAATTTAAGAAACTATTTTCTAAAAGTCTTAAATGATTTATGAAATCTAGGGAAAATATAAAAACCTACTGTTGTTAATTAAAAATTAAGAAAACTATTTTATTACTAATATTACCTAATTAATTAATTAAATTATTTTTAATTCTAATAATTATTAAACTAAAAGAGAAAAATCTAAGAGAATTATTGAAAATACCTTAAGGTGACAGGAAATTAAGAAAATTATAAAATTGATGAATTGCTTATTAATAATCTAAAAAGAAAAATTAAAAAGATAAAATCTATTAAATAGAAGCTATCACTAATTTTATATTTGGTTTTTGTTGGTTTTTCTTTTTTACAGATGAAAATAAGTTAAAAATAAGAACTTTTTGTGAAATGACTTTTTGAATAGCTTAAAAATAAGCTATATGCAGCCCCTTTTGCAAAACAGTAAGCTTAAAAGCTTATTTGGACTTATGTCTTATTTGAAAAAGCTAGCAAATGACAAAATAAGCATACACAGATGATTACACACTAGAAATAAGCCAAATGGAACAATTAAGCACTCTGGAAAGCTATTTGTAAGCAAATAAGCATTTATCACACTACAAGGCCAAAACAGGCCAAACCAATGAACTTTGGACCTCTGTAGGGTCCACAGAAGTGAAGTGGGGTCCAAATTAAGGGTTGAACTATGAAGGTGGACTGGTAGGCTTCATAATAAGCCAATAAGCAGGGCTTATGACTTATTAATGAGGCTTGGGTAGGCTATGGAAGTTGTGGTCATACACTGAGTGACTCAGTGTTGGTTTCTGAGATAGGCCACAAATATGGGTCAAATAAGCTAAGGGCAAAAGACCTGAACCCCAAAATAAGCAATCCCTCAATAAGCTGAGGTGGAGAGCTTTTTAAAAAGCTAGGGTACAAGGTGTGGGGTCCACTAGGATAGTCACAAATCAACTTGGAATTTTGGCCAAAACCTGTGCACAGGGCATGCACTTGCCCTGCAGGTCAAAATAAGCTACTCCACAAGCTTATAGAAAAATCTAAAAATTAAGCTGATTATGGGAACTTGAACACTAAGTGACAATCTTTAACTTCTGAAAAGATCTAAGTCTCAAACCCAACACAAAAATCACAAATAATCTTCCAAATTTTGGTTTTCTCAGAAAAGAATTGTTTTTAACTTTTTGAATGTAACAATTCGCATTTTCAGGTTAACTTTTATTCCCGAAAATTTTACCATTCACTTTTTACTATTCACTTTTCACTATTCATCTCAGAAATTTTTATTTCATATTCTCGTAAGTTAAACTATTTTAACGATAATCCGAGAGTTTGACGCTCGTCGGATCATTTCTGCAAAAATCACAAAGCCGTGTCCGAGATTTACTTTTAGGTTTAAACGTCATTCTAGCATCCCGATATGTCCATAAAACATTATAAACAATAGAAATATGATTTTCTCTCATTTTAGGACAATTCCAAAAGTTTTGGAATTTTACGTTTTTCAGTTCAGCGTTTTACGCGAATTACGCGTTTTAGACCCGTGTTTCCAGTTTTTAGCAGGGTTTTAGCACCCGATAGAACCTACCACTCATTTTATATTTTATTATGGAGTATATTGATAAGTTCTAGCATATTTATAAGTTTCATATTTTTAGGATACCCGGTTTTACGTTTCGTGGCCTAAAAACTTACGGTTAGCAATTTACGGAGACAAAACTAGCTACATACTTAGGATATTATCATCCAAAGACCATGACTACTCATCTAGTCACCCTTATCCATTCCAAACCGACCTAGGGGTGGGGGGGAGTCACCATGTGTGGTTAAATCTTGACCATTGATTCTTTAGATCATTACAAGTGTCTTAAACTAACCATGGTTAAATTCTAACCCAATATATGGTTAACTATTTTTCCTACCCTATAAATACCAAGCTAAAACACATAGAAAACTTGCACCACACCTTCTTATAACCTTCAAGTCCTAAAACCTAAGGCACTTTTCTTATATTTTGTAAGAAAGTTAACTAGTTTTTAAAAGAAAACTAGTGTTTGATCTTCAATCTTGGAAATTTTCTAAGAAAAGTTGTTATAACTCTAAAGTCTCCTAAAAGACGTAGTTATAATCTTCAAATAGCTTTGGACTTTCAAGAAGGCGTCGTTATAATCTTCAAATAACCTGGGTTTATCATAGATTGCAAAGAGTGAAGCTTAAGTCTATCAAAGTCCGTACCTTACTAGTTACTTACCTTTCTTTTAGAAAGCCTCAAGTTGTAAGCAAATCCTATTACACTTTCTTGCTCATTATCATTTTCATGCTATTTGTGTTCTTTTCATGCTATATATGTTCTTGTTATTGTGTTCATGATGTTTAAAAATGGATAAAACAAGTATTGATATACATATGTTAACTTATGACAAGTAAACAAGCAAACTAGTGATTTTTATGGAGAACCACGACCAAAATAGTATAACTATGATATTTGACACTTAATTACTGTTAAATAGGACTTTAAAAGGAAAACATAGCAATTTGAATCACCCAAAACGAGTACACGAGTCAAAAGATACGGCCATAAGAAGTTAGCAACACCAAAACGCCGAAACTGCCTATACAAACTGTTTTGCATTCTGCCAATTTGAAAGTCCCACTTCTGGTCCGATTCATCAAAAAGTTAAAACACGAAAGTTGTCTGGAACGACGTTTTCGTTCAGGAACAAAGAAGCTCGAGCCTTGAAAACGCTTTCTGAGTGATAATTTTCTTCAAATTCTTAACAGCCCATTTTTAGACCAAAGTAACTATATAATGGTTATAATTAGATGAGACCAAGAGGTCTAATGACCTAAAGCCAAGACTACAACCATGGCTAAAGCCAAGGTTGAGTCTCAAGATCATGGTAACAATGACCAAGGTCACGGCAAAGCCACGGCTAAAGACCATATAACTTTTAAAGATCAAAACTTATATATATATATATATATATATATATATATATATATATATATATATATATATATATATATATATATATATATATATATATATATATATATATATATATATATATATATATATATATATATATATATGTTATCAAATACTACAATAGTAGGGAGCCTCATGTGAGGAGTTCATTAAGTAAGCCGTCGAGACGAGTTGTGGATTTACGAATTAAAGTGTCCTGGCTCCTCGAACGTTTACTCCATGACTTCTGAATTATGTCGGCCCGAACGGTAGTAAGAGATGTACAAACTATACATGTTTCATAAACGACTTATATTCAAAGACTTACACTATATACTAAGTACTACATCATGAACATTATGCAAGACATATATAGGCAATTCTTCGTATTCTTAGACGTTACTCCAAACCTAAGTCGCAACGTTCTATTATAGGCTGCTCTTAGAGACTTTCACGATTCGACTACCACTTTGATTTCACATTACTTAAGCTTAAGGTGAGTCATAGCCACTACTCTTTTCATACTTGTTTTAACTCTTGGGGGGGGGGGGGATACATGCTCAACTACTTGCTTACTTGTACAAATACTCAAAACATTTATACTTGATTGCTTTATACTTGATTGTGTTATACTTGATTTCATTATACTTGATTGCATTATACTTGATTGCGTTATACATACTTGTTACACTATACTTGCTTAATTTAAATACAAGATTTGTATTTACGTGCATACACAATACTCTATGCTGTCAAAGGAGAGGTATTAATAGTACTAGTATGGGCCTACACCCCCCACCCAAGTCCAAGATTCGAGACGTTGGGTGACATGTACTATTTGGGATGGTGGTTCCCCGCCTATGGGTCCAAAATGACGTGACTATGGGTGAATATAATCCTGAGAAACTATATATTAGCAGTGGGTTGTGAACACACAGGTTGCAAGTCTCTTATGGCGGGACCTGCAACTGAGTGGATTCACGATGCCTTTGCTGTGTGAATATTCTTTTATAGGCTTTTCAACTGTTTTAAGACAAACTCTATGAACTCACCAACCATTGTGTTGACACTTTAGCATGTTTATCTCAGGTTAGTAAGGCGATAGCTAGTGCGTGGAATTTAGAGTCAAGCTGCATATTCTGAAGACTTACGCTTTTATCATTTACCATTCAAAAACATTTTGTATACATTTTTGTATCATACTTTGGAATCTCATGTTTGTAACTTTGAATTCTTTAATCGAATGGTAACTTTTCAAAACGTCTCATTTAGAGTTCGTTTTCTATAACTTGTACTTTGTATTATGAAGTAGCACCCCTATGAGACAGTCTTCCGCTGCGGTATTTTGGGGGTGTTACAGATTGGTACCAGAGCCTTGGTTATAGAGAACTAGGTTGCATTTAGTGCCTAGACTATAACTGCTATATACGTTAAGACTCTCCTCTCTATTTGCCTTACACACACTACATACGCATATGCTTTTTGGTAGTCGTTGGTTTAGTTCCACGCTGTTAGATGATGTGACTTTAGTATTATAAGGAACCCCAGAGATTCGTCGAGTCATTAAAAACATGGAGCTCAGTAATAACTAATTATTTAACTTGATCTTGTGACAGTTCTTGTTTGATGAGACACAAGATTTGAGTTAAATAATATTATTGCTTAGCTTTAGGGATTTGATGACTTGATTATCTTACTATCGGCCTCAGAAGGCGGATTTTGTGTCGGAAATTCTTAAGTAGGATGTTTTAGAATCTCCTTATTTAAATGGATTGGGACGCCTCTTGATTTAAATAAAGAAATTGTAAATCACCGAACCATGAGTTTATGATCCCTTACTTACATAAATTTGGACGCTTCTTTATGTAAGTAAAGAGTTATAAATAAGTGGACTTATTTACATCCGATACGACTCCTTAACCACAACCTTAGATGAATCAGAGTGAACACCACTATTTTAGAGATCCCAAATTCTCTTAGACACATCATAAGTAGTTAACATCAACTGAACTTCGGGACGAAGTTCTCCTTAAGGGGTAGAGACTGTAACAATTCGCATTTTCAGGTTAACTTTTATTCCCGAAAATTTTACTATTCACTTTTTACTATTCACTTTTCACTATTCATCTCAGAAATTTTTATTTCATATTCTCGTAAGTTAAACTATTTTAACGATAATCCGAGAGTTTGACGCTCGTCGGATCATTTCTGCAAAAATCACAAAGCCGTGTCCGAGATTTACTTTTAGGTTTAAACGTCATTCTAGCATCCCGATATGTCCATAAAACATTATAAACAATAGAAATATGATTTTCTCTCATTTTAGGACAATTCCAAAAGTTTTGGAATTTTACGTTTTTCAGTTCAGCGTTTTACGCGAATTACGCGTTTTAGACCCGTGTTTCCAGTTTTTAGCAGGGTTTTAGCACCCGATAGAACCTACCACTCATTTTATATTTTATTATGGAGTATATTGATAAGTTCTAGCATATTTATAAGTTTCATATTTTTAGGATACCCGGTTTTACGTTTCGTGGCCTAAAAACTTACGGTTAGCAATTTACGGAGTCAAAACTAGCTACATACTTAGGATATTATCATCCAAAGACCATGACTACTCATCTAGTCACCCTTATCCATTCCAAACCGACCTAGGGGTGGGGGGAGTCACCATGTGTGGTTAAATCTTGACCATTGATTCTTTAGATCATTACAAGTGTCTTAAACTAACCATGGTTAAATTCTAACCCAATATATGGTTAACTATTTTTCCTACCCTATAAATACCAAGCTAAAACACATAGAAAACTTGCACCACACCTTCTTATAACCTTCAAGTCCTAAAACCTAAGGCACTTTTCTTATATTTTGTAAGAAAGTTATCTAGTTTTTGAAAGAAAACTAGTGTTTGATCTTCAATCTTGGAAATTTTCTAAGAAAAGTTGTTATAACTCTAAAGTCTCCTAAAAGACGTAGTTATAATCTTCAAATAGCTTTGGACTTTCAAGAAGGCATCGTTATAATCTTCAAATAACCTGGGTTTATCATAGATTGCAAAGAGTGAAGCTTAAGTCTATCAAAGTCCGTACCTTACTAGTTACTTACCTTTCTTTTAGAAAGCCTCAAGTTGTAAGCAAATCCTATTACACTTTCTTGCTCATTATCATTTTCATGCTCTTTGTGTTCTTTTCATGCTATATATGTTCTTGTTATTGTGTTCATGATGTTTAAAAATGGATAAAACAAGTATTGATATACATATGTTAACTTATGACAAGTAAACAAGCAAACTAGTGATTCTTATGGAGAACCACGACCAAAATAGTATAACTATGATATTTGACACTTAATTACTGTTAAAGAGGACTTTAAAAGGAAAACATAGCAATTTGAATCACCCAAAACGAGTACACGAGTCAAAAGATACGGCCATAAGAAGTTAGCAACACCAAAACGCCGAAACTGCCTATACAAACTGTTTTGCATTCTGCCAATTTGAAAGTCCCATTTCTGGTCCGATTCATCAAAAAGTTAAAACATGAAAGTTGTCCGGAACGACGTTTTCGTTCAGGAGTAAGGAAGCTCGTGCCTTGAAAACGCTTTCTGAGTGATAATTTTCTTCAAATTCTTAACAGCCCATTTTTAGACCAAAGTAACTATATAATGGTTATAATTAGATGAGACAAAGAGGTCTAATGACCTAAAGCCAAGACTACAACCATGGCTAAAGCCAAGGTTGAGTCTCAAGATCATGGTAACAATGACCAAGGTCACGGCAAAGCCACGGCTAAAGACCATATAACTTTTAAAGATCAAAACTTATATATATATATATGTTATCAAATACTACAATA
Source organism: Artemisia argyi (assembly GCA_030686995.1). NCBI lineage: Eukaryota > Viridiplantae > Streptophyta > Magnoliopsida > Asterales > Asteraceae > Artemisia > Artemisia argyi. The sequence continues at coordinate 21,627,360 of CM060700.1, forward strand.
GTAGGGAGCCTCATGTGAGGAGTTCATTAAGTAAGCCGTCGAGACGAGTTGTGGATTTACGAATTAAAGTGTCCTGGCTCCTCGAACGTTTACTCCATGACTTCTGAATTATGTCGGCCCGAACGGTAGTAAGAGATGTACAAACTATACATGTTTCATAAACGACTTATATTCAAAGACTTACACTATATACTAAGTACTACATCATGAACATTATGCAAGACATATATAGGCAATTCTTCGTATTCTTAGACGTTACTCCAAACCTAAGTCGCAACGTTCTATTATAGGCTGCTCTTAGAGACTTTCACGATTCGACTACCACTTTGATTTCACATTACTTAAGCTTAAGGTGAGTCATAGCCCCTACTCTTTTCATACTTGTTTTAACTCTTGGGGGGGATACATGCTCAACTACTTGCTTACTTGTACAAATACTCAAAACATTTATACTTGATTGCTTTATACTTGATTGTGTTATACTTGATTTCATTATACTTGATTGCATTATACTTGATTGCGTTATACATACTTGTTACACTATACTTGCTTAATTTAAATACAAGATTTGTATTTACGTGCATACACAATACTCTATGCTGTCAAAGGAGAGGTATTAATAGTACTAGTATGGGCCTACACCCCCCACCCAAGTCCAAGATTCGAGACGTTGGGTGACATGTACTATTTGGGATGGTGGTTCCCCGCCTATGGGTCCAAAATGACGTGACCATGGGTGAATATAATCCTGAGAAACTATATATTAGCAGTGGGTTGTGAACACACAGGTTGCAAGTCTCTTATGGCGGGACCTGCAACTGAGTGGATTCACGATGCCTTTGCTGTGCGAATATTCTTTTATAGGCTTTTCAACTGTTTTAAGACAAACTCTATGAACTCACCAACCATTGTGTTGACACTTTAGCATGTTTATCTCAGGTTAGTAAGGCGATAGCTAGTGCGTGGAACTTAGAGTCAAGCTGCATATTCTGAAGACTTACGCTTTTATCATTTACCATTCAAAAACATTTTGTATACATTTTTGTATCATACTTTGGAATCTCATATTTGTAACTTTGAATTCTTTAATTGAATGGTAACTTTTCAAAACGTCTCATTTAGAGTTCGTTTTCTATAACTTGTACTTTGTATTATGAAGTAGCACCCCTATGAAACAGTCTTCCGCTGCGGTATTTTGGGGGTGTTACATTGAATATCAAGCTTAAATTGACTTAGATGAACTTTAATCCTGATTTTTCGATTGATACTGATTATTTAAACTAAGTTAAGACTAATTTAAGCTATACCACTCATAAGTGAATGGATTTGGGGCATAAGCCACGGTTAATCCAACACAGAGGGTTATATAGGCCAATTTGAATATGATTTTGACTTTTTTATCAAACAAGACCTGATTATTATTGTTATTCTGAGATGATATGGTCCTAAGTGACTTATGGAAACAAAGAACAACAACAATTAATCACTACAATACCTAGGATCACACTGATCCAAACACACCTTAACCTTTGTCTGTTTTGTGTTTTATGAAGCAAATGGGTTTAAGAGCTTATGAAACAGACCCAAATTGACTTAATATGATATGTTAAGCTTGAATAAGCACTTAGGAACAGGAAACAACAACAATAGACCAAGATTAATAACTATACTAATTTAACTACCAAATTGAGAAATTAAAGCAACTATGAATACCAATAAACAAGATACTGATTTTATGCAATAATATCACTAATTAATACTCAATAATCACAGAAAAGCTGAATAAGCAATAAAATAAGCAATGATACAGTAGAACACAGAAATGAGTTTTAAAACCTTACAATGTGCAATCCTGCTTTGTATCAAGAACCAAGGACCATAGAAACAATCCTATAGGTATTACACAAGACCACTAACCCACAGCCATCCACTATTCACTGTGCTCCTGCTTAATTCTTCGTAAACCTGCAAGTTTGACTTTGGTTGACTATTTTTGTGTTTTTGATTTTCTTATATCTAAGCTATGTTTTAATGATTTCTAAAAGCTTATTTAAGCTTTATGGGAGCTTACATGACCCTAAGAGTCCATGGAGTCTAATAACAACAACAATACAGCTTAAATAGAAACTTGAAATCAATTGAAAATTGCACAAACTAAATTATGACTTGAAACTTGATTTTTATTAATGAGAAACCTTAAAGGTACACTGAAAACAGAGATTACGCTAATTTAGAGCTAAATTACACAAGGAAAGTTTGAAAATTACTTAAACGCTCTAAAATTACCAAAATTAAGCTAACACCATTCTTCTTGTTCTTCTCTTCTATTTATAGGCGTAGATTAGGGTTTGTGATCACCTTCTGAGCAAATCCCATCCAATCTTGGCCCTTGAATCCCTCTGAATCAATCCTGACCTTTGATTTCAATTTTGGCGGGAAAATTGGGTATATGCATTTGGACTGTTATAGGCAAGGGGAAGGGGGGTGGTGGCATAAATTATGAGGTGATATAAGGTGCAGAGGGTGTGGGGAGGTGATGATGAGATGTTATCAAGTGGAGGTGGTGGGAGATGGTGGTTTTGCAGGTGTGGTGTGGTGGTATTTGGAAGGGAAGGGTGGGTTTGACCGTTTGACCCCGGTTTGATTATTTAAAATGGAAGTGGGCTTTTGAGGTTGGGCCAGGGGTGTAAGGGAGTGGGCTTAGTTTATTTGGTTTTGACTTGGATTTGATTTTTATTATTTAAGGGTCCGGTTTGGTTGTAACTTTGCACAAGGACCAATTTTGTAAATACCGCAAAGATGAGGGGCCTGATGTGGCATTATTCCAAAGTATTTCATGGGGTGTATTTTGCCATATGAGAATATTATAAGGACTTGTGTTGAATTTTTTTCACATGTAAAACCCCAGGGACTAATTCTGCCAAATCACCAAACTTCAGGGACCTGATCTGTAATTTCACCAAACTTTGCAACCAAGGACTATTCTTGCCATATACGAGAAGTACAAGGACAAAATTTGTTTTTCTCAAAGTTTTAATATCCCAGGGACCATTTTTGTCAATTTTCAAAGTTCAGGGACTAAACTTGCAATTTTGTGAAACTTTGCACCAAAGGACTAAATATGTAACTTTGTGATTTAAAAAGAACTTTTGGTGACTTTTTCAAGTTTTTAGAATAACCAGCGACTAGATTTGACAACTTTTGAAAGTTGAGGGACTGAAACTGCCAATTATGCAAACTTTGTTCATTTTTCATCTGTTTTTGATTATTTTGCATCTGAAATATATAAAACACATTCATGGGATATTTTCAGTATTATGATGCATATTTGAGTGTTTTTAGATGTTTTGGCAGCTCAGATTAGGTAAAAATGATGAGTATTTTCACAATCATCAATCCCCCACACTAAAACATTGCTAGTCCCTAGCAATCTTTTGAGAAAAACTTAATGGATTTGAAACTCTTTACCAAAAGCCATTACTTCTGGAGTAGCCAAATGTATCAGTTCAAGTAAGAACTATGGTCCACTTGATAACCATGTGATTTTGAGCAAACCACCAGCTGTCAACGGATTTGATTTGTCTTTACCAAAAGCCGTTTGCTTCTGGACTAGCCAACTCTTGATGGAATAGTCAACATCTTGGTGAGCTGATTACCAATTATGGTTTTTCCACTGCCTTTACCACAAGCCATAATCTTGCGGGCTAGCCAACTCTTTCACTTTTTTGGATATGGCGAGTTGAGATACCATACAATTTTGGGCAAATTGCAAGCCATCAACGGGTTTGAGATATCTTTACCAAGAGCCGTTTGCTCCTGGATTAGCCAATCCTTTTGTCGTTTAGACACGGCGGATTGATAACCACAAAAATTTTGAAATAAAGTGAAAAAAATTTTGAAAAATTTGGGCAAAAAACGGGGGTACTAGAGGATATAATATGATAAAATTCGCTAGAATTTCCCCCACACACTTAGAATTGAATATTGTCCTCAATATTCAAAGTCCCGGCTATTATGCCGACTCTTTGAACATAAAAAGATAATATTATAAGCTAACTGTGGAAATATTATTTTTCATTTTTCACTTTATTCATATTTACATACAATTACACATTTTTTTTGGATATATACATTTCAAATAGCTGTAGGGGACGGCCACTCCCCCACACTAGGGTGTTAGAAAGTAGAAAGAAGTCAGAGACATGGGTGAAAATCCATGTAGTTGCTACTGTTTTTGTTCATCGAGTCGCTAGCTTGACTCGATCCCCGTATTCATTGGTTCGTGGGGAAAGTTTGGAGATCTGGGACAACCATTTGTGGTACATCCCCTCCAAAGTAGTGCTTTAACCGATGGCCATTCACTTTAAAGTTGGAACCGTCAGGTTGAGATAATTCAATAGTTCCGTATGGAAATACTTTTGTGACAGTAAATGGCCCAGACCAACGGGTTTTAAGCTTTCCTGAGAATATCTTCAATCGTGAATTGAAGAGAAGGACTCTGTCACCGATGTTGAAAACACGGTTTTTTATTTTAGAGTCGTGTATCTTCTTGGTTTTTTCCTTGTAAATCAAAGAATTCTCATAAGCTTGATCACGAAGTTCATTTAATTCATTTAGCTGAACCTTGCGGTGATCACCCGCTGTGTGAAGGTCGAAATTTGCATGTTTTAAGGCGCAGTAAGCCTTATGTTCTAATTCGATCGGAAGATGACATGCCTTCCCGTACACTAGCTTATATGGAGTACACCCGATGGGTGTTTTGTAAGCAGTGCGGAAAGCCCATAATGCATCATCCAGCTTATCCTACCAAGAGGCACGGTTTTCTCCAACCGTCCTCTCCAGAATTCTCTTAATACCCCAATTCGAGACTTCCACCTGCCCACTTGTTTGTGGGTGGTATGCAGTTGAAAGACGGTGAGTTACACCATATTTCAACATCGCTTATGCAAATTGTTCATTGCAGAAGTGTGTGCCACGATCACTGATAATGGCACGAGGAGTCCCGAATCTGGCAAAGAGAGACTTCAGAAATTTAACGACTACTCGGGCATCATTGGTGGATAAGGCTTTTGCCTCAACCCATTTTGACAGATAGTCGACAGCCACGAGTATGTATTTATTCCCTCGTGAAGACGGGAATGGCCCCATAAAATCAATGCCCCACATATCAAATATTTCACAGACTTGGATGGAGGTTTGTGGCATCTCATTCTTTTTGGAAATATTCCTGTGACGCTGGCAAGCCTCACAGGTTTTGATAAGTTCATGGGCGTCTTTGTAGATTGTGGGCCAAAAGAATCCTGAATCAAACACCTTTTTGGCGATGTAATTTGGGTTATGATGTCCCCCCGTGGGTCCATCATGACAAGCTTTAAGAATTTCCATGGCTTCTTGGCCATGGACACACCGTCGGATGACTTGATCCGCACAGATTTTGAACAAGTAGGGGTCGTCCCAGAAGTAATGTTTCATAACTTTAAAGAATTTTCTTTTTTGTTGGGACGACATCCCTGATGGATCTATACACCTTGAACTTGTGTTAGATTGATACTTTGAGTTATATCACTAAGTATGCGGAATCTACTTAGTAACACTTAGAAGTTTGATTGTAAGTAAGATAGTTGTTTATGAATAAGAACAATGTATGTAACAAACGATTAGCTCCAATATTATTAATGATAATAATACGAGAGATCTTGATATCACTAGGGTTACACCTTGAAGCTCTAGAAAACGTATATCTAACCTTTAACCTAGGATCTCCTTTTATAACACAAGGAGTCCTCTTCTACAAGATAAGTATAATGCTAATAGAATAAGATATACACAAGATCTATTCTATATTTATCTAAACACGTTTCCTAACAGTTATCTAATAAGCAGTGGTAATATATGTTCTTGCAGTGGTAATGAGTTTCCACTGCAAGTACAATCTTCAGCAGTTGTAACATCTTCACTTAGCCGTGGTAACTGTTAGTATAATTCCCAACAATCCTCCCCTAACTTATGATTAATAAATAAATCAATAAGTTTATTCAAATATTCAGCAAACATGAGGATATGGGAATTCTTCCAAACACTTATCTTCTTCTTCTTAACTCTTTATCAGCTCTCACACTTTGATCATAGATCCTTTGTAGCAAATCTTCTATGACTTCAGTTCTTTCCCAGCACCTAAGCTTCACTGACATCATCACAGTCAATACTCCAGCTCTCAATGGATATTCTTTCTCAGCCAGCATAAAGACATCAACTCCATCTTGAGTAGAAAGATGATGCACAACACTTGAGTCATAAAACTTCCACAAGGTATTCATGTTGTGAGCTTCAAATCTCCAATGTCTATCACTTGGGTCAGGTTCATATAATCTTCTGAAGTGAACCCATAACTCCTTAGCCTTGACATCAACAAGTTCATCCTTCTTAAACTGTTCTTGAACAATCCTCCACAAAGTATCCAAGTCTTCTCTATCACAAGATCTAACAATATCTTCAAAATCTCTGCAAATACTTGTGACACTTCCAGTTCTGATGATCTTCCAAGCTACACCAAAACTATCAGAAAAGATCTCCCAACCAACTACTGAATATTTTGTTTGTAGAGGTTCAATATTAAGTACATCAGTCTCTATGAACATCATGTTTGTAACTTGCTCTTCTGTCAACTTGCTAGGACCCTCTTCTGCTTGAGATGATTCCTGAGTCTTCAACTTCTTTGCATCTTTTGATCCAAGACTCACTCCAGACCTTTTTGTCTTCATTATTATAGGTTCTTAATCCATTGGAATGAAATTACTATCTTGTCTTTTGATTCTGTAGTAAATACCTTCAATCTGATCATGTGACATTCCTTTGAATTGAGCCATCTTCATATTACCAACATGGCAACAAAAAGTCTTCATCTCAGCAATGATCTGTGCCTTTGTAAGTTTTCTTGGCTTCTTTTGACCTTTTCTAACATCCCCAATGATTTCATCAAGAGACTGCTGATTCTTCATTTGAATGAAATCTTTAAGTTGAGCAGACTTTTGGTCTTCATTCAAGGTTGTATTTGCAATAAGTTCAATGGCCTTCTTTCTGATTATTTGATCATTGTTAATCAAGTAGTCAATCTCTTCTTCTGTAGGCACATAAGTGAACAAAGGAGGTTTCGCATGAATGACAGTTGGTGAAACACTTGAAATTGGTTCTGCCATTACAGCTTCAAGCTTATCCAACCTCTTTGCTTCCATAAAACTAGCAACTTCATCTTCCTCTAGCTTTCTCATTCTTTCATTCTCTGCTTCTTGCTGTTGCTCTGCCAATCTTGCATCAAATTCAATCTGAGCTTGTTCTTTCTTATAAATCTTTCTTGTTTGCTCTTGATCTAAAGCAGTCACAATAGCTTTTCCTTTGACTGATCTTATTTTGGCAGCTTCTTCCTCTTCAGTGGTAATTTCTTGAGTAGCAGTGGGAACTTTTTCACTTGCAGTGGAGATAGGTTGATCAGTGGGAACTTGTTCTGCTTCAGTGGAAATTGGTTGAGCAGTTCCAACTATATCATCAAAGTTAAAACCACCATCAGCATCCATATCTTCAAAATCCAATTTCCTCCCCTCAGTCTCAGCTACATCATCTTTTGCTTGAGCATTGTCAGAATCAGTGAGCTCAGCAAACTCTTTTTCAAAATTAGTACTCCTCCCCTTAAACTCTGCATCTGTTTTCCTCCCCTGTTTGGAAGAATCTCCCAAAGCTTTAGTAGAACTTGCAGAAAACTCATCCTGGGGTGAAGATGATGAAGATAATACAACTTTAGCAGATCTTTTCTTCTTAAGATTCTCAACTTCATTCTGCAATCTGTGAATCTCAGCCTTCAATTGATTCAGCTCTGTGGCATGTTGTACTTTGGTCTGTGCCAGATCTTTCTCCAGAGCTTGAACCTGCTTGACTAATTTGGTACAAATGTCCATCAATTCAGGTAGTTGCACACTGCCTTCATCACTTCCAACTGTGTAACCTGTTGGGAGAGGTGAATCATGAGGCATTGATTCAGGCTCTTCCCTAGTTGGACTAGGATTAAGCCTTGAACCACCACTGCTTGTCCCTAAACCAAAAGGTTCAGCAACATGCAATGTTGAGATAAGAGAAGTTGGCTGTTTAGACCTTCTCTCATAAGTGTGAGTTACAGCAGGGGTATGGTGAATTGGTGGAACAACAATAGTGGGTGTGTTTTGGGATACAACTGGGATAGTTGCATCTTCACCCTGTACTTGAGCAATTTTAGCAAGCATTTGAGGAAAAAGTGGATGAACCTCCCCATTCCAAAGATCTGAAGCCTTACTCATGTTTTGAAAAACTTTTGGCTTAAGGCAGGAAGGCTCATAAATTCTATTGTGAGGTTGCAGTTGAAACTCATTTAACACTGCTTGCACAAACCTTGGATACATCAAAAATTTATATTGACTCTTTACATTGCCTTTCATATTATTAAAAATAAACTTCGAAAAATTGAAAGTCCTATCAGTTGCCAAACAAACCAAAGGATAAGCCATGGTTGATGCAAATTGTTCGTAAGATGTTTTCTTAGGACTTAGACAATGTAAAAGAGTGTGAATAAAAAATCTCCAATGGGGACAAAAACATCCTTTTCTGAAAGTTACTTTTTGATCAGATGTATCATACCCCATTAAAGCAATATTAGTGAAAATTTCTGAATTAGGTAATGTGATGATACCATTGAGATCATCCAATTGGAGAATTCTCCTCAATGATGACTCAGTAACATCAATAGTTACCCCATCCACTGTGGCTCTTAGAGCATCCACAGATTCATGTGTGTCTCCCTGTTCAAAAGTTATGGACTCCACAGTGTTCCAGAACTGTTTGATATGAGAGACATAGATTGTGGGATTAATAGTTAAGGCATACCTTATATGAGTTGTGTTTAGAAAATCCACAATCTGATGAAAAACAGGGCCACTCTTCTCGTTTAACTTTTGTAGGTAGGCCACTTGGTTGTGCTCCTCGACAAATTTTAGAATCGCCATGATATTTGTGAAAAAGAGAATAAAAGTGTTAGTAATCAAGATAAAAATCAAGCCGTAAGAAGATCAATTTATACTAATAGGGTTTGAGGAGGTTGCGCAATGTGAATTATCTTTAGAAAGAATTATCTTTGGAAAAGAATAATTTATAATAAGTAAGTAGATAATTCACAAAAGATTTTACCCTATTAATAAGGAAAGACGGTTATATTTACAACGGCTAGTAAAAAATGAATTACTGACACAACAGTTGTAACGGCTAGTTCATCAATGGAAAAATTACTCTTGAAGTGATAACTAATGAACTAGCAGTGGTAAAATTTTCACAACCTATCAAAGAGCAGTGGTGAATAAAACATGAAAATTTTCTGCTCTTATCGTAGTTTTTAGCAAACTACCAGCTATCAACGGATTTAATATGTCTTTACCATGAGCCGTTTGCTATGGACTAGCCAACTCTTGATCACTTGGAGTATGGTGAGTTGATAACCATATAGTTTTTGGTAAACTATTAACCATAAACGGATTTGATAAGTCTTTACCAGGAGCCGTTTGCTCTGGACTAGTTGATTCTTATGTGGATTAGACATGGTGAATCAATAACCATTTGTTGTGTGTCTATTATACACACCTTATAACTCCAATGACTCCAATAATATGGGTTGTATGCTACAGAACAAACTAACTCTCAACTTAACCCATAAAAATTAACCCAAAGTAACTTTTTAACCAAGTTACTATTCACAAAAATATCTTCCAAAAGTCAACCCGATAATAACCAAATTTACTCCTCCAACCTACAAAAACAGGTAAGAGTAAATATTCTTCATTAATTAGAATTCGACCTTGACTTTGCTTTTAAAAGGGGGCCCAAAACTTTTATCTCTCATTAACAATCATCTTCAATAACACAAACCCTTAATCAACACAATGAGCTGGTTCCCAATAGTCTACATATCTTCTGATGATTCATCTGATGAGGAGATCAGCTATTGTTCAAACTCAGAGGATCTTTCAACAGGATGGAGTGATTACTTCCCACCAAGTGCAACCACTTCCACAGCATCCAACAAGCCATCCAAAAAGACTGAAGCTTCTCTTGCTCCATCGTTGGAGTTCTATACCAGTTCTTCCTCTGATGATGATAATGATCCAACCTTTGATCTTTCCAAAGAGCTTCCAAAGGCCCTCACCACAGCATTGACAACTGCCATAAACAACATGAAGTGGCCTGCTGTTGAAAAGCCTACTCAAGCACCAAGGCCTCCCAAGCAAATTCTAGGACTTGCTTGTCCAAGGAAACAACTCTCTTTTGATGACAAGAGAAAGAAAGCTTCCAAAGGCAAGCATGATTATGAAGGAAAAGGAAAGAAACCTATGGAGTAGGTGTTAGGTTGTAGGTTTATGTCTTTTGTGATGGTTTTCTGTGTTGGTGACAATGTTTTCTGAATGGATGTGATGTACTCTAATTTATGATCAATAAAAGTACTCTTTGTTCTTGCTATTATCACCAATCTTTCCACTATTGTATGATTATTTCCACTGTGCTCTTGATAATTCTGCATACAAATTAGTAGAAAACCATACATACAATACAAACAATACTAGTACCTAAAAATTATCCTGCAACACTGAAAAGTATTAGACATCAATGATATATGGATTGAGCATTCCAATACCTGTTACCAAGTATTGAAACCTACCAACATCAAGCCCTTTTGTTAATAAATCAGCATAATTGTCATCAGTATGGATTTTGACAACATTAATAAGCTTTTTCTCAAAACAGTCTCTAATAAAATGATGTCTAATTTCAATATGTTTAGTTTTAGTGTGTTGCACAGGATTTTTAATAATACAAATGGTACTACTATTGTCTATATAGATAATGGTGTTCATGAAATTGTACCCATAATCCAATAATTGATTCTGAAGACAAAGGATCTGAGCACAACAACTAGCAGCTGCAACATATTCTGCTTCAGTGGTTGAAGTAGCAACCATAGTTTGCTTCTTGCACTGCCATGACACCAATCTACATCCAAGAAATTGACATCCTCTAGTAGTTGATCTTCTATCCAAACTTGCACCAGCATAGTCACTATCTGAGTATGTGATCAATTCCATAGGAGATTCTCTTGGATACCATAATCCTAGATTAGGATAAGTCTTCAAGTACCTAAAGATCTTTTCCACTGCTGTCATATGTGATGTCTTAGGAGTCACTTGAAATCTTGCACAAGCACATACAGCAAACATAATGTCTGGCCTTGATGAAGTAAGATACATCAAAGAGCCAATCATAGATCTGTAAGTGTGAACATCAACATTAGCACCACTAGCATTCTTCAACAATAGATGACTGGTCTTGTCTGCAGGGGTATTTGAAGATTTTGCATCAGTAAACTTGAACTTCTTAATAATCTCAGTCACATATTTGTCTTGACTGATAAAGATGCCTTCTTTACTCTGTTGTACTTGCAGCCCCAAAAAGAATGTAAGTTCTCCCATAGAACTCATTTGAAATTCATCTTTCATTGAAATCTTGCACAAGCACATACAGCAAACATAATGTCTGGCCTTGATGAAGTAAGATACATCAAAGAGCCAATCATAGATCTGTAAGTGTGAACATCAACATTAGCACCACTAGCATTCTTCAACAATAGATGACTGGTCTTGTCTGCAGGGGTATTTGAAGATTTTGCATCAGTAAACTTGAACTTCTTAATAATCTCAGTCACATATTTGTCTTGACTGATAAAGATGCCTTCTTTACTCTGTTGTACTTGCAGCCCCAAAAAGAATGTAAGTTCTCCCATAGAACTCATTTGAAATTCATCTTTCATCAGCTTCTCAAACTCTTTGCACATCTCTTGTTTAGTCGACCCAAAGATAATATCATCAACATATACTTGCACAAGTAGAGTATCACCCTTGTCTTTCTTGATGAACAAAGTTTGATCAATCTTGCCTCTATGAAACCCATTATTCAACAAATAATTAGCTAAGGTTTCATACCACTTCCTTGGAGCCTGATGTAAGCCATAAAGAGCCTTAACCACTTTATAAACTTTATTTAGGTGTTGAAGATCTTCAAAGCCTGGAGGTTGAGAGACATATACCTCCTCATCAATAGTACCATACAGAAAGGCACTCTTAACATCCATTTGATAGACTGTAAAGCCCATAAATGATGCATAGGATAAAAACAATCTAATAGCCTCAATCTTTGCAACAGGAGCAAAAACTTCTTCATAATCAATACCCTCCTCTTGAGTGTATCCTTGAGCAACCAATCTAGCTTCCTGATTACAATACCTCTTTCATCTTTCTTGTTTCTGAAAACCCATTTAGTACCAATGACCTTCATACCATCAGGCAAGTCACAAAGAACCCAAACCTTTTGAAGCTTAAACTGCAGTAACTCTTCTTGCATAGCTTCAACCCAGCTAGATTCTCCTAGAGCCATATAAACATTCTTAGGCTCCACCTGTGAGAGAAAACAGAAAAACAAACACTCATTCTTCTTACTATGTTTCTTGGACTCATACACTTCACTTATGAACCCATGAATATCATCTTTCTTTGTCTGTCTTCTAGTCTTCACACCTGATTGAAGTTCACCAATAACATTATCAAGTGGATCCACTTTGTGAATTGAAGACTGTGATGTGCTAGGAATATCATATGTTGTAGGCATGTTTGAGATCTCTACATCATCACTTGGTGATTCCTGAGAAGTATGTTCCACATTTGGGCTGACAGTGGAAACTTCTGGTGTAGCAGTGGGAATTGAGTTACCACTGCTAGTAGGATTTCTTTATTCAATTCATCAAAATTCACATCATCTGTAACACCCCCAATTCATGGATGCAGCGGAATTCGAACTGGGTGTTACTGGACGGCACAATAGTCACAATAATAGAAAACGAACTCCAATTGAGTCATTTTTAAAAGGTTTATCATTCAAATTATATAAATATCAGAGATTACAAAATGAGGTCCCAGATGGTTCCATGTTTACAAATTACATTAATTGAGTTTTGAATGATAATAAAATTTATAGCCCTCTTGAGTATCCGTGCCCTTCCGTACCATCCTTGATCGTCATGAACCTGAAATACATGCTTGAGAGGTCAACACAAAGGTTGAGTGGAATTCGTAGAGTTTAGTTAAATCATTTGAACACAATATGTCGTAGTGTGAGCTATAGACTCACACTCATAGTTAGAAAACAAAATCGTTATTTATTTCACTAAGCTCATGCAACCAAAACATTAACATCGAACCAACAAAATTGGCATTATAGAAGCCCTATCAAGGTACTTTTGCCATTACACCGCTAAATCTCAAATATAGTGCATTTGTGTGAACTCGTCGTTGTTCAACACAAATGGGATCCGTCAATCCCAATAGATCTATTCACAATATTCGCGCTCACTATAGGTAGTGACTAATGGTTCATGATATAGGGACTTCGAACATGGCAATCGTTACTTAGTGACAATAAAACATAGTCGGGTAGCATATAGTAGAAAGCATTGTGTTCGAGTAGAAAAATAATAGCATGTATTCCCCCCATGGGTTTGTAAAATAGTTAAACAATAGAAAGTGGGGCTACGAACTCACCTTAAGTTGGATAGCAAGTAATGAAGGCGATGGTTGGATCGTGTAGGTTTCTACGAGCAACCTATAATAGAATGTCGCGACTTAGGATCGGAGTAAAGAATATGAAGTAGTGCCTATATATATATATCTTGCATTTAGTCCATGATGTGGTATGATGTATAGTGTAAGTCTTTGAAAGAAAAGGTTCATGAAACATGTATGTGTTGATATATCGTTTACTACCGTTCGGGCCGACATAATTCAGAAGTCATGTTAGTAAGCGTTCGAGGAGCCAGGACACTTTAACTCGTAAATCCACAACTCAACTCGATGGCTTACATAATGAACTCCTCACATGAGGCTCCCTACTATTGTAGTAGTTGATAAAGTATATAGATATAAGTTTTGATCCGAAAAGTTACATGTCCGATATTTGAATAAACTTAGGAAAGTTTATTAGTACATGAAGATTGTTATTAGGGGTAGTTTCATAAGTTTTGTATGACCATTTTTCCTTGTAATATCTCATGGTTCCTTTTTAAGTGAAGTAGATCCAAATTGCTTGTTCAAGTTATCGCCAATTCCTTGTTTCCTGTTTCGCCTAAGTAAGCTTACATGGTCATTTCGTCATGGCCTAGCCATGACCTTTGGTCCTTGTTCCAAGGTCATGAGACACAACCTTGGCTCTAGCCATGGTGGTGGTCTTGATTATAGGTCATAAGACCTCTTGTTCCTTTTAAAGTATAACCAATATATAGTGACTTTGGCCTAAAAAATGGGCTGTTTAGAATTTGAAGAATTTTATCACTCGGAAAGCGTTTTCAGGGCTCGAGCTTCTTTGTTCCTAAACGAAAACGTCGTTCCGGACAACTTTCATGTTTTAACTTTTTGATGAATCGGAGCAGAAGGGCCTCGAAAAAATACGGATTTTGATCAGAATGCTATTTTGGCAGATTCGGCGTTTTGGTTTCGCTAACTTCTTTTGGCCATAACTTTTGACTCGGGTACTCGTTTTGGGTGATTCAAATTGCTATGTTTTCCTTGTTAAGTCCTCTACTGTAATATGTAATAATCCAATATCAAATTTTTACCATTTTGATCAGGTCTTACCAAGAAAGTCACTAGTTTGCTTGTTTTAGTAACTTATCGTAACAATCAATTACAACAACATGTTTTAGTCATTTTTATACATCATGGACATGCATACAAGACATAATATAGCAAGAATAACATGTAAATGATATGAACATGATTAAATAACAAGAAGCATGTTAGGGTTTGGCTCATAACTTTTGGCTTTGAAAGGAAGTTAACATGTAAGGATAGGACTTTGATAGACTTTACTTCAACCCACTTCACTTCAAGCAATCTTTCTACTCTTGTAATCTTGAAAGATGGATGATGAAGGTTGAGGTGACTTGAGTGGATTCAAACTCAAGAGAAATCACCAAGTATATGAGGTTATGGAAGTGTTTTGATTATCTAAAAGAAACTAGGGTTTCAACCTTGAACTTGCACTTGAATCTTGCATGAAACTTGGAAGAGAATTAGCAAATGGAATGGTGTTTGTGTGTGTGTTGTGGGGCGTACAAAGCAAGGAGGAGGGGAGTATTTATATGCCAATGAGGAGGTTAGGAAACAACTAGGAAATTACCTAAACTTGGGCACCAAGTTCAACACTTGTAATGATCTAAGGATCAATGGTCAAGATCAAGCCATAAGTGTGAAACCCCCCCTAGTGGCGGTTTTGTCAAGCTTGGGGAGCAAGTGTGGACTTTTGAGGATATTATCCAAGATAGTTGGTTAGTTTTGACTCCGGGAAATGCCAATCGTAAATGATTAAGCCTCAAAACGTAAAACCGGGTATCGTAAAAATACGAAACTTGGAAGAATAGTTAAACTTGTCAAAATACTCCATAATAAAATATAAAATGAGTGGTAGGTTCCATTGGGGTGGTAAAACCCTGCTAAAACTGGAAACACGGGTCTAAAACGCGTAATACGTAAAACGTACGAATATTGCGTAAAATTGAGAAAAGTAAAATATTACTTTTCTAATAGGTTATAAATGATTTAAAATGACTTATAATGTCTAGACTGGGCTCAGTCTAGTGTCGGTTGGTATTAAATGTCTTTTAGACATCAAACCGTAAGCCTAAAAATCAAGGAATGACTTATAAAATCAAGGGATGATTTTTGGTCAAAGGAGGAGGGAAAAATATGTTGACTTTTTCTAATAAGTTGAAAACTCAAATCGTCTTAGAAATGCGGTGCAGGTATAGGCTAAGGTTACGGCTGAGTAAAAACGCTTAAAACTGAAAATTCCAGTTTTTCACGGCCGAGGCTTATTTTTGGTCATGTTTTTCTCAGTCATGATTTATTCTCAAATAAATCATGAGTGTGTCAAACATTTTTCCGATGCGGGGTCACTTAACGCGGTAGAGTTTCGTTGTGCGTAGAATTTCTGAATGACGTTTTACCCTAAAACGTGTAATTCCTTAATAACTTTCACGAAAAAGATCTGACGAATGTCAAACATTTAATTTGCCGTGGAAATGATTTATCACTCGAGAATATCAAATAAAAATCAACTTTCGGGAAAATTTCGGGAAAAATGAATAGTAAAAGTGAATAGTGAAATTTTCCGGGAATAGTAATTATCCTGAAAATGTGAATTGTTACAGTCTCTAGCCCTTTTGGGGAACTTCGTCCCGAAGTTCTATGTGTGTTATATGTTGGAGTTGTGTCGATGAAGATGTGTGGTTACTTATGAGGACTAGAGTCTGGGATTACCGGTGATGTAGTTTGATTTGTCGTTTCAGTGTATGGTGTAGGATGAGGCTTACTTGTGGTGTAACTAAGGATGATTTGAGCTTTAAAAGTGCATCAAGATCTGTTAATGAGCTTGTGGTTGTAATGGTTGTGAAGATAGTGATGTGATATGTTGATGAACAGAAGTGTGTAGTGTATGCTTAACATTAATATTCTTAGGCATAGATGTTGAGTTTGCTTTAAAAATCTTAAGAGATTTTAAAGGTTTATGATGGAATGGTATCCTTAGGAACTAAACAGGATAGTACTTCTACGGGATGAAGAGAAGAATTGATAACTATCCCAATATAGTAGTTCGGATTATCTCATAAATGAAAACTTTCAAGAATGAAATTAGGTAGTACAAATAAGGTGTTAAGATTTCGCTGAGTGGTAAGACACTATCGTGTCTCTAGATCGTTTTAATGAATTCTGGTGGTTTATTGAGTTCATGTAGGAAATCAACCTAAACATAACCCTAGTACAACTACTCTCAGTATTTGAAAATTTTAAGTCGAATATAGTTAGTCAGACTATATTCCACTGTCCCTAGGTTAAATATAGGTGACTAGTCTATATTTAGCCAAGGTTCGATAAAATTTTCAAATACCCAAATTAGGTATACTTGTGATATGTCTGTTGCTTTCGGGAAACTGTCCACTAAACAAAGGCGATGTCAAACCCTTAAGTTGCAAGTCTCGTCCATACAAGACTTGTAACGTATGTTTTCACATTCCATTGCATAGAAGATAGTACGGGTAGATACATGTGGAAAGGAAGTTTTAAGTAGCTCTAAAACAGTCCATACTTGGCGAGGATCACGAACTTTTAACAATGAAGGTTTCAGAAGAAAACTTTGATGGATGTAGAGAAAGTTCAGCTTTTGTCGATGATGGATTAGTTTGTCCTTTAGAAATCTCATATTTCTTGTTTGGAAATCGATAGATTGTGATGGGTTTTTGATATCATATGAAATTATATTGATGAGGTGGTGGAATAATTCCAGAGACCATTGCACAAATCACAATGTCTCGGAAGTAGATTAGACCATTGTGCAATTCACAATGTCTGGGAAGTAGGTTAGACAATTGTGTGACTCAAAACATTTGAGAAATGATTAAGACCATTGTATTATACAATGTCCAGAAAATAGAAAAGACCATCGTAATTCATTACAATATCTTGGACATAAAATGTTGGAGTAGGAACATGATTGGGAGAATGTAGTTGTGTCGAAATGCCCTAGAATAGGCATACGCAGATATGTTTAGATAAAATGATTGAAAATAACTCGAATGTATATATAAATATACTAGTATTTGTTCGTGTAGTGAGTGTGTATATATGAATATACTTATATGTTCATGTAGCATAAAATGCTTAATAAGTCCATAATCATCTGGAGGATGGAAGACACGAAGATCGGAAGGCTATAAAATGTTTTTGCTTGTAGTGTGGTTATAGTTTAGGTCTCAATTAGACCCGTTTCTCTATAACCATGGCTTTGGTACCAATCTGTAACACCCCCAATTCATGGATGCAGCGGAATTCGAACTGGGTGTTACTGGACGGCACAATAGTCACAATAATAGAAAACGAACTCCAATTGAGTCGTTTTTAAAAGGTTTATCATTCAAATTATATAAATATCAGAGATTACAAAATGAGGTCCCAGATGGTTCCATGTTTACAAATTACATTAATTGAGTTTTGAATGATAATAAAATTTATAGCCCTCTTGAGTATCCGTGCCCTTCCGTACCATCCTTGATCGTCATGAACCTGAAATACATGCTTGAGAGGTCAACACAAAGGTTGAGTGGAATTCGTAGAGTTTAGTTAAATCGTTTGAACACAATATGTCATAGTGTGAGCTATAGACTCACACTCATAGTTAGAAAACAAAATCGTTATTTATTTCACTAAGCTCATGCAACCAAAACATTAACATCGAACCAACAAAATTGGCATTATAGAAGCCCTATCAAGGTACTTTTGCCATTACACCGCTAAATCTCAAATATAGTGCATTTGTGTGAACTCGTCGTTGTTCAACACAAATGGGATCCGTCAATCCCAATAGATCTATTCACAATATTCGCGCTCACTATAGGTAGTGACTAATGGTTCATGATATAGGGACTTCCAACATGGCAATCGTTACTTAGTGACAATAAAACATAGTCGGGTAGCATACAGTAGAAAGCATTGTGTTCGAGTAGAAAAATAATAGCATGTATTCCCCCCATGGGTTTGTAAAATAGTTAAACAATAGAAAGTGGGGCTACGAACTCACCTTAAGTTGGATAGCAAGTAATGAAGGCGATGGTTGGATCGTGTAGGTTTCTACGAGCAACCTATAATAGAATGTCGTGACTTAGGATCGGAGTAAAGAATATGAAGTAGTGCCTATATATATATCTTGCATTTAGTCCATGATGTGGTATGATGTATAGTGTAAGTCTTTGAAAGAAAAGATTCATGAAACATGTATGTGTTGATATATCGTTTACTACCGTTCGGGCCGACATAATTCAGAAGTCATGTTAGTAAGCGTTCGAGGAGCCAGGACACTTTAACTCGTAAATCCACAACTCAACTCGATGGCTTACATAATGAAATCCTCACATGAGGCTCCCTACTATTGTAGTAGTTGATAAAGTATATAGATATAAGTTTTTATCCGAAAAGTTACATGTCCGATATTTGAATAAACTTAGGAAAGTTTATTAGTACATGAAGATTGTTATTAGGGGTAGTTTCATAAGTTTTGTATCACCATTTTTCCTTGTAATATCTCATGGTTCCTTTTTAAGTGAAGTAGATCCAAATTGCTTGTTCAAGTTATCGCCAATTCCTTGTTTCATGTTTCGCCTAAGTAAGCTTACATGGTCATTTCGTCATGGCCTAGCCATGACCTTTGGTCCTTGTTCCAAGGTCGTGAGACACAACCTTGGCTCTAGCCATGGTGGTGGTCTTGATTATAGGTCATAAGACCTCTTGTTCCTTTTAAAGTATAACCAATATATAGTGACTTTGGCCTAAAAAATGGGCTGTTTAGAATTTGAAGAATTTTATCACTCGGAAAGCATTTTCAGGGCTCAAGCTTCTTTGATCCTGAACGAAAACGTTGTTCCGGACAACTTTCGTATTTTAACTTTTTGATGAATCGGACCAGAAGGGCCTCAAAAAAATACGGATTTTGATCAGAATGCTATTTTGGCAGATTCGGCGTTTTGGTTTCGCTAACTTCTTTTGGCCATAACTTTTGACTCGGGTACTCGTTTTGGGTGATTCAAATTGCTATGTTTTCCTTGTTAAGTCCTCTACTGTAATATGTAATAATCCAATATCAAATTTTTACCATTTTGATCAGGTCTTACCAAGAAAGTCACTAGTTTGCTTGTTTTAGTAACTTATCTTAACAATCAATTACAACAACATGTTTTATTCATTTTTATACATCATGGACATGCATACAAGACATAATATAGCAAGAATAACATGTAAATGATATGAACATGATTAAATAACAAGAAGCATGTTAGGGTTTGGCTCACAACTTTTGGCTTTGAAAGGAAGTTAACATGTAAGGATAGGACTTTGATAGACTTTACTTCAACCCACTTCACTTCAAGCAATCTTTCTACTCTTGTAATCTTGAAAGATGGATGATGAAGGTTGAGGTGACTTCAGTGGATTCAAACTCAAGAGAAATCACCAAGTATATGAGGTTATGGAAGTGTTTTGATTATCTAAAAGAAACTAGGGTTTCAACCTTGAACTTGCACTTGAATCTTGCATGAAACTTGGAAGAGAATTAGCAAATGGAATGGTGTTTGTGTGTGTGTTGTGGGGTGTACAAAGCAAGGAGGAGGGGAGTATTTATATGCCAATGAGGAGGTTAGGAAACAACTAGGAAATTACCTAAACTTGGGCACCAAGTTCAACACTTGTAATGATCTAAGGATCAATGGTCAAGATCAAGCCATAAGTGTGAACCCCCCCCCCTAGTGGTGGTTTTGTCAAGCTTGGGGAGCAAGTGTGGACTTTTGAGGATATTATCCAAGATACTTGGTTAGTTTTGACTCCGGGAAATGCCAATCGTAAATGATTAAGCCTCAAAACGTAAAACCGGGTATCGTAAAAATACGAAACTTGGAAGAATGGTTAAACTTGTCAAAATACTCCATAATAAAATATAAAATGAGTGGTAGGTTCCATTGGGATGGTAAAACCCTGCTAAAACTGGAAACACGGGTCTAAAACGCGTAATACGTAAAACGTACGAATATTGCGTAAAATTGAGAAAAGTAAAATATTACTTTTCTAATAGGTTATAAATGATTTAAAATGACTTATAATGTCTAGACTGGGCTCAGTCTAGTGTCGGTTGGTATTAAATGTCTTTTAGACATCAAACCGTAAGCCTAAAAATCAAGGAATGACTTATAAAATCAAGGGATGATTTTTGGTCAAAGGAGGAGGGAAAAATATGTTGACTTTTTCTAATAAGTTGAAAACTCAAATCGTCTTAGAAATGCGGTGCAGGTATAGGCTAAGGTTACGGCTGAGTAAAAACGCTTAAAACTGAAAATTCCAGTTTTTCACGGCCGAGGCTTATTTTTGGTCATGTTTTTCTCAGTCATGATTTATTCTCAAATAAATCATGAGTGTGTCAAACATTTTTCCGATGCGGGGTCACTTAACGCGGTCGAGTTTCGTTGTGCGTAGAATTTCTGAATGACGTTTTACCCTAAAACGTGTAATTCCTTAATAACTTTCACGAAAAAGATCTGACGAATGTCAAACATTTAATTTGCCGTGGAAATGATTTATCACTCGAGAATATCAAATAAAAATCAACTTTCGGGAAAATTTCGGGAAAAATGAATAGTAAAAGTGAATAGTGAAATTTTCCGGGAATAGTAATTATCCTGAAAATGTGAATTGTTACACCATCTGCATCACTTGTCTTTTCAGAATTATCAACAAAGTCCCAAAGTGGCATAACAATTTGATCTTCATCATCTTTACAAGCTTCATCTTCATCAATGAATTCTTCTGAATCTTCAAGATCTTTGTCTCCAGTGCTTGAAGTGAGAGGTACATAATTCATTGTATTGGATAATGTTTGAAGATCAAATAGCCAATCTGGTCCTGAACCTGCCTTGTTTGCTTTATTTTCAAGAAACTGAACATGCAAGTTCTCTTCAATCTTCTTTGTTCTTAAGTTATAGACTCTAAAAGCCTTGCTAACCATAGAGTATCCAACAAAGAAGCCTTCATCAGACTTTTCTTTAAATTTACCCAGATGATCAATGGTATTGAGAATGGTAACATGACACCCAAATGGCCTCATAAACTCCAAAGTAGAAGGTCTTCCTCTGAACAACTCATAAGGTGTCTTGTTCTTTGTTTTGACCACTAAAACCCTGTTCTGAATGTAACAAGCAGTGTTAACTGCTTCAGCCCAAAAAGTCACTGGAAGCTTTGAATCAGCTAACATGGTTCTAGTAGCCTCAATTAGTGTTCTGTTTCTTCTTTCTGCAACTAAATTCTCTTTTAATACCTTTGTCTCTGCAGAAATCATCCATAACTTTATTCTTGAACTCTGTCCCATTGTCACACCTGATGATCTTGATTTTCTTTTCAAATTGATTTTCAACTTCAGTGATGAATGTCTTAAGGATGCCAGTGGTTTCATCCTTGGTTCTTAAAAAGAAAACCCATGTGAATCTACTGAAATCATCAATCACAACAAGACAATACTTTTTCAAATTGATGTTGCTCACAGAAGTAGGACCAAACAAGTCCATATGCAGCATAAAGAGTGGATGATCAATAGAATTGAATGCTTTGGTCTTGCATGAAGCTCTGTGTTGCTTTCCTTTGAGACAGGCAACACAAGTTTGGTCATTTTCAAATATTTTCTCTGGTAGACCTCTGACAAGTCCATCTTTCACAATCTTGTTGATGGTCTTGAAGTTGACATGACCAAGTCTTCTATGCCAAAGCATTGATTCATCCAAAGTGGCTTTAGCAAGCAAGCAAGTAACATCATTATTAGCCACTATGTTCTTCATGTCAATGCTATACAAATTACCTTTTCTAGGGATTTTAAGCAAAATGTCACTTTCATCAGGAAGCTTATAATCCTTAGATAAGATATAGCATTCATCTTCTGTGAATAGAACTCTATGCTTCTTGTCACACATCTGTGACACACTAAAGAGGTTGTACTTGAGTTCTTTCACATACTGCACATCTTCAAAGTCAATGTTTCCAGCCTTAATTGTTCCTTTGCCAGAAACTTTGCCACCAATTCCTCTTCCAAAGCTGACAAATTGTCCATCATAAGGTTGAAAGTCTGAAAGATAGGACTTATTGCCAGTCATGTGCCTGGAACATCCACTGTCTGAATATCCTTGATCATTTGTAGTCTTTGAATGTTCCTGCACACAAAATAAAGGAATTAGTTCCTTTTGGGGACCCAAGCCACAAATGACTTGGATCTGCCTCGTGTATCAATATAATTATATCTATCAAAGGTCATTGATACACCATTGGGATTGTTTGAGGTGATGGTTCCTTTTGGTTTCCATTCCCAAAGTGCTGAGGCCTTAACAACATTTCCCTTATTTACCTTTTTCTTGTTAACAGACCCACCAGTGGTAACCTTTGGCCTTGCAGTGGTAACTGCTGGCTTAGAAATTTTGGGTACCCATTTCTGATTATTGTTAACTTTCTTTTCAAAATTAGTCTTTTTCCCTGTTTGATTAGATTTAACAAAATTTGTGGCAGGGGACTTAGAGTAAACTCTGTTTTTGTTACTGGCAGTGGTAACTGCTGGTCTAGCAGTGGAAATTGGTTTTATGCCAGAATGAAGCAAAACAGACCTGGGAATCATAATGCTAAGTGGATTTTGGTGAGTTAAGTTATTTGCATTTTGGCCATTCACCCTTGTATTCCCAAACACTTCCCTTCTACCCAAATGGTAGGTATAGCTATAAGACAAATGGTCAAAGCTACCACATATATGACAGGGTTTGTTATTGAACAAAAAATCACTACCAAATTGCCTAGACTTAACATGATTCCAACTCCTCATATTACCCCTAGGAGTTGGTGACCTACTTCTGTACATCTCTGCATATCTAGTAGTGAGCCTAGTGAAATTAGGTTGTGACCTAGGCTTCTCTTTGACAACATCAGGAATACACTTTTTAACCTCCACTTTAACATTCTCAGGAACACTAGGTTTAGACTCAACATTCAAATTTTCATCTTTAAGAGATGAGTCACTAGCGCTATCAAATATATCAACCTCAACCTGGACCTTTTCAATTTCAACTGGTTTAATAAACTTTGGTCCATAGGTCATAGGTGGTTCCTGGAATTCTTCTAATCCTGTGTGAGCTAAGTCAATTCCAGGAGGTGATGGAACACCTCTTAGAGGTGGTGGAACTGATTTGTATCCTACTCCTGATTTGGCTTTGTTCACAACTTGGGCTTCCCAAATTTTGTCAATACACTTGGATTGGTGATCCAGTGTTTGCTTAGTTATCATTATATTCTCACTAGACATTTTAACCTTTTCTAGTTCTTCTCTAAGAACCTTATTTACAGCAACCTGATAATCTAAGTCTCTTCTTAATACTGCAATATCATCATTGAACTTAGATTCATTTGCCCTATAATGCTCTAATTGAGTTTCTAAAACACCTAGGCCTCTTTTATGATTTGCTAAGTTATAATTAGTATGAGTTAACTCTAGCAATTGTTCATCATATTGTGCTTTAATTTTCTCATACTCTTTTAAGGCCTTACAAGATTTAGAACAAGCATTATTAATTTGTACCTCAGAGTCAGAAAAAGCCATTAGTGCAAGCTCTGTAGCAACCATTGCAGACTCTGAATCATCTTCCTCATCCTTAGTCATAAAGCTCCAATCAAAGCTCACTCCATCAATGGCCAATTGCCCCTTTGGCTCATCAGTAGTAGGTTCCTTCTTCTTGTCCTGCTTATACCAAGTTGACCTGTTGTCAGATTTCCTTGGTTTCCTGCACTCCCTGGCAAAGTGCCCCTTCTTATGACAATTATAGCACTTCACCTTCTTTTTGTCAAAACCTACTGTTTCATTGCCACTGGTGTTGATCTTTCTTCCAGTCTTCTTCCAAAACTTCTTTGTCCTTAAGCTTAGTAATGCCACTTGCCATTTAATGTCCATCTCCTCCATATCATCCTCATCAATTTGATCCAAATCCTCATGATTGAGAATTGAACCACCCACTTGACTTGATATAAAGGCATAAAAAGTAGTATCACTAAGTCCTGCAATCTGTCTCTTTGAGCTACCAGTGGAAACACTTCCACTACCAGTGGAAACAACAATATTAGCACTGTCATCATCAATACTTTCTTCATCTGAACTACTATCATCAAGAGATGATGATATGAGTGCTACACTTCCTGAACTTGAGCTTAATTTGCCAGCTTTCTTCAATCTTTGTTCAATAACCTTGAAGTTATTGTACAAATCATTAAGTTTCATAGTCTCCAAATCTGGCTTATCTTCCCACACAGCGACATTGGTTCCAAACTTAGAGGGTAAGCTTCTTAAGAACTTTAGATTGAGGTCTTCCCTTTCCACCTCAATTCCAAAAATAGTGAGTTGAGTAACAATCTTTTGTAGCCTTGTGAAGATGCTATCAATAGATTCATTACTTGTTGAACCAAAGTTTTCATAAGTGTGCTTCATCAGGGTCTTTTGAGTCTTCTTGGTGGAATCATTACCACCAAAAACATTACAGATCTCCTCAAAAAGAGTCTTTGCGGTCTTGTACTTGCTGAATGCTAGAACTTGGTCTCTGGGAAGTGTCATCAGCAACAAACCTCTGGCCTCCAGATCATTCTTCAGCTGAAGTCTTTCATCATTAGTAACAGGTCCAGTGTTGACCTTAATTACTTCCTTGCCATTAACCATCTCTGAAGTAGAACTTGGTTTGAAAGAATTTCCAACCATAATGATCTCCCAGAGTGTGTAGTCTTGGACCATAAAGAATTGTTCGATCATTAGCCTCCACATCTCAAAGTCATTCAACTTAAGCTTTGGAAGCTTAGCAGCAATGTTTGAGTTACTGGTTTCTGTCTCCATTGATTCTTCTGAGTGAACTAGAGTCTTCTAAATCAAAGTATCAAAGCCTGTCTCTAATACCACTTGATGGATCTATACACCTTGAACTTGTGTTAGATTGATACTTTGAGTTATATCACTAAGTATGCGGAATCTACTTAGTAACACTTAGAAGTTTGATTGTAAGTAAGACAATTGTTTATAAATAAGAACAATGTATGTAACAAACGATTAGCTCCAATATTATTAATGATAATAATACGAGTGATCTTGATATCACTAGGGTTACACCTTGAAGCTCTAGAAAACATATATCTAACCTTTAACCTAGGATCTCCTTTTATAACACAAGGAGTCCTTTTCTACAAGATAAGTATAATGCTAATAGAATAAGATATACACAAGATCTATTCTATATTTATCTAAACACGTTTCCTAACAGTTATCTAATAAGCAGTGGTAATATACGTTCTTGTAGTGGTAATGAGTTTCCACTGCAAGTACAATCTTCAGCAGTTGTAACATCTTCACTTAGCTGTGGTAACTGTTAGTATAATTCCCAACAATCCCTTTCATAACGAAATTTCCCGCATGGTAATTTGCAAAGTCGGCAAACCATGGGGTAGTGGCATCATCCCGGGTAGAGATTAGATTGAGAGTCTCCAGAGGAAAAGTTTCATTAATTTCTTCTCTCTCGAGAATATCCTGATGAGGATTCTCTAACCGGGACAAGTGATCAGCAGCAACGTTCTCTGCTCCTTTTTTGTCTCGTATGAGTATATCGAATTCCTGAAGGAGCAGGACCCAACGGAGCAGTCTTGGCTTTGCGTCCTGTTTAGTGAACAGGTATTTCAAAGCAGAATGGTCCGTATACACCACGCATTTGGTTAGGATTAAGTAAGACCTAAATTTCTCAAAGGCATATACCACAGCTAATAATTCTTTTTCTGTGGTGGTATAGTGCGTTTGAGCTTCACTCATGGTCTTACTTACGTAGTGTATTGGCTGAAAATGTTTTGTTTTGCGTTGCCCCAGAACTGCACCAATAGCGAAGTCGCTAGCATCGCACATAAGTTTGAAGGGTAAGTCCCAGTCGGGGGCAACAAGGATCGGTGCCTCGGTGAGCCTTTTCTTTAAAGTAGAAAAAGCTTCGATGCACTCGGGGGAAAAGATGAAAGGAGCTTCCTTTTCAAGAAGATGAGTCAATGGTCGGGCTATTTTGGAGAAATCCTGAATGAATCTCCGATAAAACCCGGCATGGCCAAGGAAACTCCTTATTCCTTTAACAGTGGTGGGATGAGGCAGTTTAGCAATAACATCAATTTTGGCCTTATCGACCTCAATCCCACTTTTTGAAATTTTATGGCCGAGGACAATGCCTTCCTTAACCATAAAATGGCTCTTCTCCCAGTTTAGACAAAGATTAGTGTCTTCACAACGTTGAAGCATCTTTTCTAAATGGGAGAGGCACGAGTCAAAAGAATTCCCGATGACTGAGAAGTCATCCATGAATACCTCCATGGTTTTCTCGATCATGTTATGGAAAATAGCCATCATGCACCTCTGGAAAGTGCCCGGAGCGTTGCATAACCCAAAAGGCATGCGACGATAGGCAAACGTCCTGTAAGGGCATGTGAAGGTAGTCTTCTCTTGATCCTTAGGATCAATGGGAATGTGGAAGTAACCCGAGAAGCCATCGAGGAAGCAATAATACTCATTCCCTGCTAGTCTCTCGAGCATTTGATCCATAAAGGGCAGAGGAAAATGGTCCTTTCGGGTGGCTTCATTAAGCTTTCTGTAATTGATACATACTCGCCACCCTGTAACCAACCGAGTTGGTATCAACTCGTTATCCTCATTTGTGACAATCGTGATGCCACCCTTTTTTGGAACACAATGTATTGGGCTAACCCAAGGACTGTCTAATATAGGGTAAATCAATCCCGCATCGAGAAGTTTGATAACTTCGTGGATTTTTGGATTTACCCTTCTTTGATGTTGCACGGCAGGTTTAAAGTCCTCTTCCATTAGGATTTTGTGTGTACGAAAATCCGGGTTAATACCCTTTATGTCTGAGAGTTTCCAAGCAATTGCTTGCTTGTGGGACTTTAAAACCTTAAGCAGCGCGGTTTTCTCCTCATCTTTTAAGTCTTTTGCAATAATGACTGGTAATTTATCGTTACCTTCCAAGAATGCATATTCTAGATGAGGAGGCAGGTCCTTAAGTTCGACCTCGGGGAAATCATCATTTTTCTCAACATATTTGACTTCCGCGTTATGAAGTTGTGGAGGTAGAACAGGAATGGGAGAGGGATCTTTGTTCAATAATTTCTCAAGGAGAAAGATATCCCTCTCCGGGTCAATCTCTTGGTTATCAATTCCTTCGGGAGCTGAATCACTTTTGAGAAAGGCCTCTAATTCCTCAAGGACGAAATCACTTCCCTCAAACGGAGTGAGGGAAGGAGAAGAATTAGTGATTATGGGGTGAGAGGAGGGAGTGGGATTTCCACTCGGAGAACTATCAGCGAATCCAAGGATTTCCTGAGCATACTCCTCGGATACAATGTCAATGACATCAATTCGGTTGACCGATTCAGCATCATAATTCGAGGAGTATCTCGAGGTTTGATCAAGGTTGAACGTTATCGCTTGATACGTAGGGATCGCACCAGGCTTTACCTCTCAAGGGATCTTGAGAAGCTTACAACCCCCACCAGGCAGTGTACCTGATCGTTGTAGTATAGTATAGTGACAAGTACCTGGGGATTGATCGTTCAGCTAGGAATAGTGTCGCTAGGATTAAAAAACCTAAATACTAGTTCTAGAGATGAAGGATGGTTCTTTTTGTATTTTTATATTTTTTTAGAAAGCAAGTTAAAATCTCGGGTTTGAAGGATATGGGGCGGAATTAGTTGCTAGTCAACTAACCCAATACTAAGATGCAATCAAAATAAAATACTAAAAATGAAAATAAACTATATTAAACTAAGGTTGTAAGCAATAAGTGGGAGAAATGTGTTTACTTAGATTTCACTACTCCCTAGATATCTTTTACACGTTAATTACTTGTTATAGTTGCGTGGATGACGGATTGTATTCCTTAATACCATTCATGGGGTGGCGTACTTACTTCCCCAATCCTATGAGTGCCTACTTCACTCCTATGTCGAGCCTGCAAGAAGCTCCTAACATGGGATCATTAGAATTTACTCATGCATTAAATGCAACAATAAAACCTAGTACACATCAGTTCATGTTTCCTAAGACGTTCAAGCATGTTACCATTTGGAGATCTGCCAGTTTTCTTAAGCCTAACATTGAAATCATTCATCCAATACAACCATAAACAAGTAATCAACACATAATCAACATCTAGGTTTCATTAGATCTAAGCAAACACAAGATAAATCTAGCCTAGCATGGTGGAATTAAGACAAGCACAAGATATAGACAACCAACACATAGACATATTGATTATATTAAGAAAAGACTTATCTTAATAACACATGTAAGGATTCAAGGGTTGAAAACCCTTGAAAAGCTGTAAAATTCGTATATGGTTCGGCCTTAGGGTTTCTCTAAACTTCTTCCTCTCTAATGAATGAAAATTAGAAAACTATATATAGATATTAGAGGCTGACGGCGTCAAGAAAAAATGGGTGATGCCGTCATCTCGCCGCCAAAATAATCCTCGGACTGCCTTGATCTACATCTGACGCCGTCATGTTGTCCATTTTTGCAGGCCGTCACACTTTTAACTCTTGACGCTCTTCTTGTAACGCCTTCATTTCTGTACTGGGTCGTCATGGTCTTTACTCTTGACGCCGTCAGGAAAGTCTTCTTGACGCCGTCACACACTGTTTCCAGCATGAAAAATTAAGTCTTTGGCGTTTTCTTCACTTTTATGCTCCAAAAACGTCCGAATTGCTTCCTTTTCCAGATTTCACTCCCAAAGTTCCTAAAATCACAAAAGGAACGATTTAGGGCAATATTTGATCAAATAAATTCAATTCCGGGCTTAAATGACCCCCTAAAAACGGATCATTTTTTGCCTCATCATATACCCTTGCACTTGAGATTTGCTTGTCCTCAAGCAAATGCGCTTTTATTCTAATCAAAATAAAAGTTAGGGGTCATTTAACACTAATATAAAAGTAATTACAACAAATAATCGTTCCACTAAAGACCAAAGACAAGCACGGAGGTCATATACTAGCATCTCACAAATAGTGTCTAGATACTCACATCTCTCGGGTGTAATAAAGTATAAATTATAATATGGAAATGGAAGATATCTCTCACTACCTGTCATAGCAAAATAGATTACCATAGGCTTGGGAAAGGATCAAACCTCCACCACATAGCGTAAGCACATAGGATAAACTATCAAAGAGGTCTTTTAAAAGGGTTTTAACGTTAGGTGTAGGATATGAAATACACGGTTTTGTTGGATATAGGCAGTCTTTACTGGTGGCGAGCTAACAATCTTGGTTAATTACATGTACAATGTGGCGTTGCTAAGCCAAGACTAGACTCGACTTAAGCTAATAAATGAAAAATAACAAAAAACATAAAATGAACATAGAATGAAGCGGGATGGTAGTCCGTATGTTTTTCTCTTTTTCTATTTTTTTTTTCTTTTTCTTGTTTTTTCGATTTTTTTTTTTTTTTTTTTTTTTTTTTTTTTTTTTGCATACACTCTTACCCTACCATCCAAAATAATACATCATAGGGAATAAACGTTCCCCTTACACTTGAATTTTTACATACTTTACAATAAACTAATCTAATGACTCGAATTAAGATAATCAAAACACTTGGAGCACTTTTAAGATTAACGTACATAAGGGGGTAATATATGATTTTCTTCCCCATTACTCCATAAAATAAGTACTTTACCCATGAGTCCCAATCGTCCCAAAACAATATGTACAAGGATATGACTCGACTTAGCAACCATGTAATCAATTAGAAAGTTAACTTGGGGTTTAACAAATAACAATAATGCACTAAAGATGAGTGCATACACGGAAGGCTAAGGCGATTTGGGTGTACATTTAAGTGGGGTGTAACAAATTCTTCCTTTAAGTAAAATGCTTAAAGTTAGAAACGAAAAGATAGGCTCGGAGGGGTGTACTAGGGGTTTCGTGTACTAAAAATGAGTACAACGCTAATGGTGTGGGAAAAATTAATTGACTTAACAAGCCAAGTAATATGACTTAAATGGTCAAGTAATTATGATACGGGTTTAACACAAGGGTGATCCTAATGCCTCTTATCATGTAGTAAATCCTACTACACGAATGTAGTCTCACTAGCAGTCTTGGGATGCATCACTAACGCAAGTTCTAGAATCTAAATGCTACCAGTACGCTCATAAGCACTAATAGTAAATGCTTTTCCTATCAAATCTAAAGGCGAACCTCACATATTTGGGTGGAAATTTTTTCTGAAAGTACGGTTATTTGCTAGTCATACAATCTCCTATCCATGAGACGCTTGCTATGGCTAAAGTTTCACTCCTAAATGTTGTAAAAAAATTTAAATTTGGCGCTAAAATTGCACTAACAAGTATTTCTCATAGTTTTATTACACATCTACCATCAAACAAACAAACTCAAGCGAAAGTGTATTTGTAAGGTATCATCATTTTACCCTCCCCTTACACTTACGATGAACATTGTCCCCAATGTTCAAGTAAAGAATGTAAAAGTGAAATAAGTAAAACAAATGAAATCAAATACTCCCCTGATTCGCTCGGTATGGATAATAAGGTGGCCAGGTTAAATCTTCCTCCAAGAAAATGAACAATCAAAGCTTCCCTTCCAGAATAATAATCATCTTCTTGTCATACATAACCTGTAAATCCTGAGAAAACAGACAAGGCAACCTCGCATAAAATCTGCGGCAATCTACATAAGTTACTAAATCCTAGAAAACAAAATAAGATATAATGCTTGTGGAATGAAGTTTGCAGATTTCCTGGAGATTATAAAACTTAATAATTCAACAAAAACTTTAAGAATCCATTAGAAAAACAAAACTGGTAAAATTTCCAGATTTTTACACGTGACACCGTCAAGAGCAAGCTCATGACGCCGTCAGAAGTGACCTGCAGAAATTCTTATGTTAAGTTTCCAGAAAATTTCTGGAAAAATTTGGTCCTACTTCCTGGAAAATCCTGCAAAACTTCATTATGACTCAATACAAGCATTTGACTCTAACAAATATGAATATACATGTTCACTTAATATTGTGGAGAATCATGATCGGTTTGTTTCTTAAAAACATATTTGCTGTTTCCCCTTACACTTATCTTTTGCAAAAATACCTTTTGGGTGAAGTTAAGACTAGGCCAAAACAACAAATCAAAGTATTTCCACTATTTAGTTTAGAAACGTGATCTACCAACAATAAAAATAAAGCATGCATACGGAAGCAAATAACAAACAATCAAACAAACAAATAAAAACACATAAAACATGGGTTGCCTCCCAAGAAGCGCTTTTCTTTATTTACGAGTCTTGTAGCTAGACTCATGGTCATGGGTTACTACGTAATACGGGTGAGTTCCTCATTGAGGACATCTTTGGGATCAAACTTAGGTTTCAACTTCCTATCAGTTTTCTTAGTACGGTATGACCTTTCAAACTTTTCTCCATCCGGATCATACAAAGTCATCTTCATATGCCATGATCCGTCACCTTCTTTAGGTGGCTTGTCCCACCTCCATTTACACTTGTCTCCCTCTCTTTTCCACTTATTCATCTCTATATTAATAGGCATTACGCTCAAGAACTCAATCATCTTCCTAAAGACTAAGGGGTCCTCAAAGGGATCTACCTCTTCATCTCTAGCTATGAGTTGTTCCACCGAATGTGTCTTTTCCATGAAATCTTTTTCTAGATAGAATGGGCGTTGAGGTCCTATAAAGTTCCTTTCTATCCAAGGTCCATATCTAGATGGTCTCCTATTCATCTCTACCCAATGTGGTGTCGGTTCATCATCACAATCATAACTATGCTTCTTAACATCGTACACCGACCAAGTATCGCCTTCACCTACCACTATCTTAGACTCCTTACAATCTATCATGGCGCTAGCGGTTGCTAAAAATCCTCTTCCTACCAACAATGGGCATGTAGTGTCACTAACCATGTCTAGGACGTGAAAATCCGCTAAGATAGTTAACTTTCCTACGTGAACAACTACATCCTTAATCATTCCAACCGAGTGGGCAATACTTCCATCTGCTAGACCTATCAATACCTCCGTTTCCTCTAACTTTCCTAGCTTAAGAGTGGTGAATAGGGATAAGGGAATCAAGTTGAGGCTTGACCCTAAATCGGCTAGTGTGTCGAAAGCTTCGGATCTTCCTATTTTACAAGGCAAAACAAATATACCCGGATCATCAAGCTTTTTAGGCAACTTGTTTTGAACGAAGGCGGTCCCATTTTTACCTAGTTTAAACTTCTCATATTTTTCTAGGAGGGCACTATAGTAGGGAGCACGGGCTAAGACATCAATGACGGAGCGTTCAAGGTGAAGTTCCTTGAATTCATCGTCAAGGTCTTGCGTAGGAGGTGTTTCAACTATACTTTTGACCGGTTTTATATCGGGTGTTTTATTTGATTGGTCCTTTTGAAGAATTTGGTTTTGTTTGAAACACGTGCTCGTTGATTTAACCGAGTAGTATTGTGGACACGAAGTGGGTGACGAAACTGATGATATGGAATTAACGTTTAGTTTTGGATTCTTGACCGTGTCGCTTGGGAGTGCTCCCATTTCTCGGTCATTGAGAACTTTCAACAATGCGTCAATTTTGGTGGTCATCTCGCTTTGCTTTTGTTTGAAATCGGCTTCAAACTTAGATATGCGAGCTTCTTGAGATGCCATGAACTTAGACATCAATCCTTCAAGATTGTTGGTACTACCATACTTGTTAGAAGGATTGTTGTTGAAATTATGGTTGGAGGGCGGACCGTTTGGTTGGTAACGATTAGGCGGATTGGAAGAATTGGGTTGATTTTGTTTCCACCTAAGGTTTGGGTGATTTTTCCAAGAGGGGTTGTAGGAATCACCGTAAGGGTTTAGCTCGGGTTTGAAAGTGTACCACTTTTCTCCCGCTTCGTCGGTACGCGAGGATGCGTAGTCCGCAAAAGCTGTTCCGGGGAGTTCCACACAATCACGAGTGTCATGGGGACCACTACATAATTCGCATGAAGAAGTGATTTTGTTCACTTGGCTTGAAGGCTTAGGAGCTTCGTAAGATTTCATGAGAAACTTGACTTGGTCCTCAAGCTCCATGATCCTACGGTCGGGAGTGCTAGATTTGTTCGAAGGCAAAGATATTGCCTTGACTGTTTTGTTCAAATCACGGGGATCATTCCAACGTTCGTTGTCATAGAGAGCAAGATCTTGTATGAGTTCCCATGATTGTTCCGCACTTAGATCACATAGCTTACCACCGACCGATTGGTCAATGGCTCGCCTCGTGGAGAGATCGATATGGTCATAAAAGATTTGGACTTGGAGCCAAAGATCTATGCCATGATGAGGGACTTTTTGGAGTAAGTCCTTGAAACGAGTCCATGCTTCATAAAGAGATTCATTTTGACATTGTTGGAACATCAAGATGTCATTTCTAAGCTTAGTAGTTCTCCCCGGTGGGAAAAATTGAGCAAGGAAATGAGTGGTGAGATCATCCCATGTAGTGATGGATCCCGCGGGTAAACGCTCAAGCCATTGACTAGCTTGATCACGTAGAGAGAATTGGAATAGGCGTAATCGGGTTGTCTCTCTAGTTGCAACATCTAGGTCTATGGAATCTACGATTTTAAGGAAGTCCTTAAGATGTTGATTTGGATCTTCGGAACGAAGTCCAAGGAATGCACATCCGCTTTGCACCAACCGGATGGTGTCGGATCGCAAGGGGGTCACATTGGCTCCGGTGAGCTCAATGGTGTTTCGGTAGCCTTGGTGGCTAGGTCGGGAATACTCTCCTAAGGTTCGGGGCCTAAGAGGTTCTAGTGGTGGGTTTTGTTGTGGTGGGATGACGGGTTCAAAGATGTTCCCATCGTCCATGATGTCGGGTGGTGAAGAGTTACGAACAAAAACACAAAGAAATAAGATAGACTAAAGAAAACCTAAAAATAAAAATAAAATCTTACTAGAAAGGAATCTAGCAAGTAGACCTAATAAAAAGAGATTCTAACCTAGAAAATAACTATTCCCCGAGCTACGGCGCCAAAAACTTGATACGTAGGGATCGCACCAGGCTTTACCTCTCAAGGGATCTTGAGAAGCTTACAACCCCCACCAGGCAGTGTACCTGATCGTTGTAGTATAGTATAGTGACAAGTACCAGGGGATTGATCGTTCAGCTAGGAATAGTGTCGCTAGGATTAGAAAACCTAAATACTAGTTCTAGAGATGAAGAATGATTCTTTTTGTATTTTTATATTTTTTTAGAAAGCAAGTTAAAATCTCGGGTTTGAAGGATATGGGGCGGAATTAGATGCTAGTCAACTAACCCAATACTAAGATGCAATCAAAATAAAATACTAAAAATGAAAATAAACTATATTAAACTAAGGTTGTGAGCAATAAGTGGGAGAAATGTGTTTACTTAGATTTCACTACTCCCTAGATATCTTTTACACGTTAATTACTTGTTATAGTTGCGTGGATGACGGATTGTATTCCTTAATACCATTCATGGGGTGGCGTACTTACTTCCCCAATCCTATGAGTGCCTACTTCACTCCTATGTCGAGCCTGCAAGAAGCTCCTAACATGGGATCGTTAGAATTTACTCATGCATTAAATACAACCAATAAAACCTAGTACACATCGGTTCATGTTTCCTAAGACGTTCAAGCATGTTACCATTTGGAGATCTGCCAGTTTTCTTAAGCCTAACATTGAAATCATTCATCCAATACAACCATAAACAAGTAATCAACACATAATCAACATCTAGGTTTCATTAGATCTAAGCAAACACAAGATAAATCTAGCCTAGCATGGTGGAATTAAGACAAGCACAAGATATAGACATACAACACATAGACATATTGATTGAATTAAGAAAAGACTTATCTTAATAACACATGTAAGGATTCAAGGGTTGAAAACCCTTGAAAAGCTGTAAAATTTGTATATGGTTCGGCCTTAGGGTTTCTCCAAACTTCTTCCTCTCTAATGAATGAAAATTAGAAAACTATATATAGATATTAGAGGCTGACGGCGTCAAGAACAAATGGGTGACTCCGTCATCTCGCTGCTAAAATAATCCTCGGACTGCCTTGATCTACATCTGACGCCGTCATGTTGTCCATTTTTGCAGGCCGTCACACTTTTAACTCTTGACGCTCTTCTTGTGACGCCTTCATTTCTGTACTGGGTCGTCATGGTCTTTACTCTTGACGCCGTCACACACTGTTTCCAGCATGGAAAATTAAGTCTTTCGCGTTTTCTTCACTTTTATGCTCCAAAAACGTCCGAATTGCTCCATTTTCCAGATTTCACTCCCAAAGTACCTAAAATCACAAAAGGAACGATTTAGGGCAATATTTGATCAAATAAATTCAATTCCGGGCTTAAATGACCCCCTAAAACGGATCATTTTTCGCCTCATCATCGCTTCATTGCCAACTCGTAATGTGATTTCCTCATCGAAAACATCGATTAATGCACGACCCGTCCTTAAGAATCCCCTCCCAAGAATGAGAGGAACTCTTGGATCTGCATCGAAATCAACAACGACAAAGTCTGCCGGAAAATGGAACTTTCCCACTCTTACAAATACGTCATCGGCAATACCGAGGGGACATGAAATTGAACGGTCTGCAAGCTCGAGAGTCATGCATGTGGGAGTAAGTGCCTGAAGAGAAAGCTTTTTCCAAACTGAGTAGGGCATCAGGTTGATGCTTGCACCAAGATCGGCCAAGGCAAAGTAATCAACCATCCCCGGGAAAATACATGGTATTAGAAATTTCCCGGGGTCTCCTAGCTTCTCGGGAAGCTGTTTCAACAGAACTGCAGAGCAGTTTTCATTGAGTGGAGTTCGTGCCATTTCAAATAGTTTCTCTTTATTTCCCAATAAGTTTTTGATTGTCGATGCAAATTTGGGCATTAATATAAGAGCATCCGCGAAACTAATATCAAAGTGTAGCTCTTGGAAATTTTGGAAAAATTTTTCCATCTGATGATTAGCTTTTTCACGGAGCTTCTGATCTTGCAATCGTGAGGGATATGGAATCGATGGTTTTGGGTTGGCTTTTGGGATTTCAACAGGACCTTCGGGAGTTCCAAACACGACTTTTTTAGGGGGAGTCAGGACCGGGACAACTGGAGGAGGGATGTCATTGGTACCTCCGTTATTAGTAGGAAGTACCGTATCCGTAGTATCCTTAGTATCACATTCCTCTACTTGGACAGGAGAAGTGGTAGAAGGAGCTGTGGGTCCTTTATAAGAAACTCAACTTCTTGTAGTGATCGCCTTTGCATCGCCCCTCGGATTAGCGATCGTGTTGCTAGGTAAAGTAGTACCTGAGCCCGAGGGTCGATCATTTAAAGACTTCTTCAATTCAGAGATCTGACTGACCAGCATTTTGTTCAATTCATCTTGGGATTTCATAAACTATTTTAATAACTCATCAAATGATGGTCCAGTTGGAACAATGGCTTGATTTTGATTTGGAAAATTTTGAGCCCAATTGTTCTGGAAATTCCCATGTTGCTGGTTGTTATTACCCTGGAAGTGGTTTTGTTGTTGAAAATTACCCTGATGGTAATTGTTCTGACCTTGATTTCGGTTATAATTTCCTTGGTTTTGATTGTTTTGAACCTGGTGTTGACCAGAGTTGAAATTCCCTTGGTTGTTAAAACCTTGGTTCATTCGGTTCTGGTTCTGATTCTGGTTAAAATTCTGGTTTCTGTTTTGACCATTTTGGTTCTGGGGTTGATTAAACCCTGGTGGTCCAATGTAGTTATTGGAACGATAGCTCAACAGATTTCGGTCCCCTTGCGGTTAGTAGGAATTACCTCCCGTATTGTAGGAACCTTGGGCTGCGAATACGTTCTCTTGAGTGAAGCCACCTGAGGCTGGGCACTCATGATATGGGTGTGGACCACCACATGTTTCACAACTGATAGTTTTGATCTGCTGATTGTGATTTGCCTGGTGAATCCGGAGGACCGCAGCAGACAAATCATCAAACTTTTTGGTAAGAGCAGCTATTTCATTACTTGCTGGAGTGACTGACTTACATGAGTCATTCCTCTCTGCAGAGGAGTCCCAAAAGTTATGATAGGCAGTCATGTTTTCAATTAAGCCATAACACTCTTCAGGGGTCCTTTTCATAAAGGTGCCCCCAGCAGCAGCATTGATGGTGTCACGATGACGAAGTGTCAAACCATTATAAAAGGTATCAATAATGGTAACAAGAAGCATGTTATGATTAGGACACCGATCAATAGCAAGTTTGTAGCGTTCCCATGCCTCAAATAAGGACTCTTCGGGAAGCTGTCTGAAGTTACTAATATCGTTTCTCAGCTTTGTAACCATCAATGGTGGAAAATATTTAGCCAAGAACTTAGTAACCATCTCATCAAAGGTATAGATCGAATTCTTAGGAAGTCGATCGAACCAAACAGTCGCATGATAAGAAAGAGAATAGGGGAACAGGTATAAACATAGGTTATCTTCGGTGACGCCATTTTGTTTCATGCTCTGGGTGACGGTTAAAAATTTATCGAGATGCTTATTAGCATCGTCACCCGGCAAAACGTGGAACTGACACGAATTCTGGACCTGTTGGATCATGTTGTGTTTTAGTCCAAAATCCGTGGCTCCAATTGTGAGTGGTGCAATGGGTCCACCCCTCCCGTGCATGGTGGGTTGACATTGTTCCTCCATTGTTCGGGTGTCAGGAACTACATCCTCCTTGGGAGGGATTGGGGGCTCGTCGTCCATTTTTAATGAGTGTTCTTCTTCAACAGTACGTAACTCGAGTACGTTTTTCTGATTTTTTCGCTTTGTTTGTGAACGAGTGCGCATGCACTAAAAACAATTTTCAAAACAAGATCGAGGCAAAACCACAGTGAACTTAAATCCAATAATCACAAGTGAATGGCTTCTTTGAAAAAGGTACACCACCCACAGGGATACAATGGCAAGTTTTTATCTTAAGTTTGGGAACTTATTATGTTCACACCCCCAGTGGGTAGGTGTTCTGCCTTGGTTTGCGGTGGTAAACTTTTATGTAATTATATTCACAGTAAAATGTTTTTGG
The DNA here is from genome assembly GCA_030686995.1 of Artemisia argyi. Classification (NCBI taxonomy): domain Eukaryota; kingdom Viridiplantae; phylum Streptophyta; class Magnoliopsida; order Asterales; family Asteraceae; genus Artemisia; species Artemisia argyi. Next base: position 21,666,239 of record CM060700.1, read on the forward strand.
CTTTTCGTGTATGGGTGAAAAATGTGGACAATATTTTTGGAAATGATTCGTTAACCGAAATCGTTCCTTTAAGATTACTCGCAGGCTGGCGGGAGGGAATGAATGGATCCCTCTTCAGTTCGCAATTTAATGTCAGAACTTACCTTATACCAACTGTTTCAGGTTGTAATCTTAAAGATAAGGAAGTAATTTAACTTCACAGTTTGTTTTGTTGTTTTTGATTTTTTTGGTGTTGCTAACACTCCAGGAAAAATGTTAATGAACCTTTTCAGTTTTGATTTTGATTTTCACAAAAATTTACAAAGTGGTGATATTTGTACATGAGGGGTTTTGAAAACCACTAAACCTAAAACGTTTTGAAATACGCAACAACCTCCCCGGCAGCGGCGCCAAATTTTGACTCCTCCCAAACCAACCAGTCAACCGGGTGCAGTTGATAGGCCCACCTGGGAGGGAAAGTCAAGTGTTTTTAAATCCGTGGAAGTACAGGGAAATCCCCGGGTCGTTAAGTCCCAACGAGATTGAAATTGTATTTTGAACGTTTTTGGGGATAAGTGGCACTGAGGACAGTAACCAAGATGATTGGGAAATGATTATGCTACTGAGTATTTGGTATTTGAACAATTTGGAATAATATTAACAATCACAGAGATACAGATATAATCACAGATACACAAAATGGGAAATCAGATTACAGACAGAGAAAAGTGGAATTAAAACTACAGGGGGTGCAAGTGAAACTTTTTCAAACTTAATAAAAAGAAAATTTAAAATGAAAATGAAATTATTTAAATGACTATTTTAATATTTAAATACTAATTAATTAATTAAAACTATTTAAAAAGTAATTTAAATCTAATTTAAATTAAACTAAAAATGATAAAGACTACAAATTAAACTAAAATCTTGCAAAATTATTTTTTAAACCTCTAAATGAACTTGAAGAAAAGTATAAAAATTAAAAAGAAATGTTTTTGTCTTTTTATGGGTTTTCTATTAATTAAATACTAATTATATTAATTAAACTATTTAATTAATTTAAATTACTAATAATACTTAAATGACTTAGAAAATTATGGAAAAATTTATAAAACTAATTAACCATCACAGGAATCCTAAAAAATTATAAAAAGTTTCTAAAAATTATATTTAGAGTATTTTACTAATTATTTGCTTAATTATTAATTTAAATCTAATTTAACTAAATTAATTAAGAAAATTAGAAAATTAACAGTAGAATTTAAGAAACTATTTTCTAAAAGTCTTAAATGATTTATGAAACCTAGGAAAAATATAAAAACCTACTGTTGTTAATTAAAAATTAAGAAAACTATTTTATTACTAATATTACCTAATTAATTAATTAAATTATTTTTAATTCTAATAATTATTACACTAAAAGAGAAAAATCTAAGAAAATTAATGAAAATACCTTAAGGTGACAGGAAATTAAGAAAATTATAAAATTGATGAATTGCTTATTAATAATCTAAAAAGAAAAATTAAAAAGATAAAATCTATTAAATAGAAGCTATCACTAATTTTATATTTGGTTTTTGTTGGTTTTTCTTTTTGACAGATGAAAATAAGTTAAAAATTAGAACTTTTTGTGAAATGAATTTCTGAATAGCTTAAAAATAAGCTATGTGCACCCCTTTTTACAAAACAGTAAGCTTAAAAGCTTATTAGGACTTATGTCATATTTGAAAAAGCTAGCAAATGACAAAATAAGCATACACAGATGATTACACACTAGAAATAAGCCAAATGGAACAATTAAGCACTCTGGAAAAGCTATTTGTAAGCAAATAAGCACTTACCACACTACAAGGCCAAAACAGGCCAAACCAATGAACTTAGGACCTCTGTGGGGTCCACAGAAGTGAAGTGGGGTCCAAATTAAGGGTTGAACTATGAAGGTGGACTGGTAGGCTTCACAATAAGCCAATAAGCAGGGCTTATGACTTATTAATGAGGCTTGGGTAGGCTATGGAAGTTGTGGTCATACACTGAGTGACTCAGTGTTGGTTTCTAAGACAGGCCACAAATATGGGTCAAATAAGCTAAGGGCAAAAGACCTGAACCCCAAAATAAGCAATCCCTCAATAAGCTGAGGTGGAGAGCTTTCTAAAAAGCTAGGGTACAAGGTGTGGGGTCCACTAGGATAGTCACAAATCAACTTGGAATTTTGGCCAAAACCTGTGCACAGGGCATTCACTTGCCCTGCAGGTCAAAATAAGCTACTCCACAAGCTTATAGAAAAATCTAAAAATTAAGCTGATTATGGGAACTTGAACACTAAGTGACAATCTTTAACTTCTAAAAAGATCTAAGTCTCAAACCCAACACAAAAAGCACAAATAATCTTCCAAATTTTAGTTTTCTCAGAAAAGAATTGTTTTTGACTTTTTGAATATCAAGCTTAAGTTGACTTAGATGAACTTTAATCCTGATTTTCTGATTGATACCGATTATTTAAACTAAGTTAAGACTAATTTAAGCTATACCACTCATAAGTGAATGGATTTGGGGCATAAGCCACACTTAATCCAACACAGAGGGTTATATAGGCCAATTTGAATATGATTTTGACTTTTTTATCAAACAAGACCTGATTATTATTGTTATTCTGAGATGATATGGTCCTAAGAGACTTATGGAAACAAAGAACAACAACAATTAATCACTACAATACCTAGGATCACATTGATCCAAACACACCTTAAACTTTGTCTGTTTTGTGTTTTATGAAGCAAACGGGTTTAAGAGCTTATGAAACAGACCCAAATTGACTTAATATGATATGTTAAGCTTGAATAAGCACTTAGGAACAGGAAACAACAACAATAGACCAAGATTAATAACTATACTAATTTAACTGACAAATTGAGAAATTAAAGCAACTATGAATACCAATAAACAAGATACTGATTTTATGCAATAATACCACTAATTAATACTCAACAAGCACAGAGAAGTTGAATAAGCAATGATACAGTAGAACACAGAAATGAGTTTTAAAACCTTACAATGTGTAATCCTGCTTTGTATCAAGAACCAAGGACCATAGAAACAATCCTATAGGTCTTCCACAAGACCACTAACCCACAGCCATCCACTATTCACTATGCTCCAGCTTAATTCTTCATAAACCTGCAAGTTTGACTTTGGTTGACTGTTTTTGTGTTTTTGATTTTCTTATATCTAAGCTATGTTTTAATGGTTTCTAAAAGCTTATTTAAGCTTTATGGGAGCTTACATGACCCTATGAGTCCATGGAGTCTAATAACAACAACAATATAGCTTAAATAGAAACTTGAAATCAATTGAAAATTGCGCAAACTAAATTATGACTTGAAACTTGATTTTTATTAATGAGAAACCTTAAAGGTACACTGAAAACAGAGATTACACTAATTTAGAGCTAAATTACACAAGGAAAGTTTGAAAATTACTTCAACGCTCTAAAATTACTAAAATTAAGCTAACACCATTCTTCTTATTCTTCTCTTCTATTTATAGGCGTGGATTAGGGTTTGTGATCACCTTCTGAGCAAATCCCCTCCAATCTTGGCCCTTGAATCCCTCTGAATCAATCCTGACCTTTGATTTCAATTTTGGCGGGAAAATTGGGTATATGCATTTGGACTGTTATAGGCAAGGGGGTGGTGGCATAAATTGTGAGGTAATATAAGGTGCAGATTGTGTGGGGAGGTGATGATGAGATGTTATCAAGTGGAGGTGGTGGGAGATGGTGGTTTTGCAGGTGTGGTGTGGTGGTATTTGGAAGGGAAGGGTGGGTTTGACCGTTTGACCCCGGTTTGATTATTTAAAATGGAAGTGGGCTTTTGAGGTTGGGCCAGGGGTGTAAGGGAGTGGGCTTGGTTTATTTGGTTTGGACTTGGATTTGGTTTTTATTATTTAAGGGTCCGGTTTGGTTGTAACTTTGCACAAGGACCAATTTTGTAAATACCGCAAAGATGAGGGGCCTGATGTGGCATTATTCCAAAGTATTTCATGGGGTGTATTTTGCCATATGAGAATATTATAAGGACTTGTGTTGAATTTTTTTCACATGTAAAACCCTAGGGACTAATTCTGCCAAATCACCAAACTTCGGGGACCTGATCTGTAATTTCACCAAACTTTGCAACCAAGGACTATTCCTGCCATATATGAGAAGTACAAGGACAAAATTTGTTTTTCTCAAAGTTTTAATATCCCAGGGACCATTTTTGTCAATTTTCAAAGTTCAGGGACTAAACTTGCAATTTTGTGAAACTTTGCACCAAAGGACTAAATATGTAACTTTGTGATTTAAAAAGAACTTTTGGTGACTTTTTCAAGTTTTTAGAATAACCAGGGACTAGATTTGACAACTTTTGAAAGTTGAGGGACTGAAACTGCCAATTATGCAAACTTTATTCATTTTTCATCTGTTTTTGATTATTTTGCATCTGAAACATATAAAACACATTCCTAGGATATTTTCAATATTATGATGAATATTTGAGTGTTTTTAGATGTTTTGACAGCTCAGATTAGGTAAAAATGATGAGTATTTACACAGTCATCAATTACCATATTCGTTTACTAGAGGTCCAAGATATATGTATAGCCATTACTTGGATGCATTGGCGGTTTGCAGAGTGCTTGGTAATCCACAGTTTTTTATAACGTTTACATGCAATGTCAAGTGGCTTGAAATTCAAAGATACATGGCTGAGTTTCCTCATTTGACTACAGCAGACAGGGCAGATGTGGTTTGTAGAGTTTTTGAACAGAAGATTAAATCTTTTGTGGCGTTTATCAAGCAAAGGATGACATTTGGCCGAGTCACAGGAAGTTAGCATGTCTTTTTTTACAAAAAAAAAAAAAAAAAAAAAAAAAAAAAAAAAAAAAAGAGTTTCTTTCACCTTTATTCAAATATATTGCATTAGTAGTTACATGATATGCTATTGCAACATGCTGATCTAAATTTTGCTTTATTTTTTACTACGCAATTTTGTATACTGTTGAGTTCCAAAAGCGAGGCTTAACCCATTGCCACACACTCCTTTGGGTTTATTCATCGGACACAATCGAAAACGCCAAAGATGTTGACCAATTTATTTCTGTAGAGCTACTTGATCCAAGTGTTGATCCGCACGGTTATAAAATTGTTTCAGAGCTTATGATGCATGGACCATGTGGGAAGGCCAATTTGAATGCACCATGTATGCAAGGCGACACTTGTAGTAAAAATTTCCCAAAGAAACACAATAATGAAACCTTCTTTGATGACAAAGGTTACCCACATTACAAAAGGAAGCAATCAAATGTTATTGCAATGAAAGGCGAGATGAAACTTGACAGCGGATATGTTGTGCCATATAACCGTGAACTATGCCTGGCATTCGAAACTCACATTAATGTGGAGTATTGCGGTTGGAGCATGCTAATCAAATATCTATTTAAATATATATCAAAAGGAACCGACCGAATCTTTGCGAAAGTAACAAGATCTGTTGGTGAAGCGTCTACTTCATCAAAGTAATCATAGCCATGCATTGATGAAATTCAGAATTTCCTTGATGGCAGATTTATATGTCCTCATGAGGCGTGTTGGAGGATCCTTAATTTTGAAATACACAGCAGAGAACCAGCAGTCCAAATTTTTTCAGTGCATCTTCAAAACATGCAGCACATAACCTTTCGAGACGGTGACAATTTAGAATCAGTCGTGAATCACCGCGATCGGAAGCTAACAACGTTGACAGGATGGTTTACTTACTACTCTGAAAATCAAGATGGACGACATTTGACATATTTGCAATTTCTATCAGAATATGTGTGGTATGAAGATCGGAAAGCGTGGTCATGCAAAAAAATAATCGATCTTCAATTGGAAGGCTGGCATATATACACCCAACTTGAGGAGAGCTTTTCTACTTAAGAATGCTGTTATGTCATCAGAAAGGGTGCACAGACTTTACAGACCTCCAAATAGTCAACCGTATTTTCTATCCTACATATCGTTCTGCATGTCAGGCACTTGGTCTGCTTGGTGATGATAGAGAATGGGATACAGCCCTTCAAGAAGCATGTGTATCAGCATTATCGCCAGAACTCAGGTTCCCTTTTGCACAAATACTTACACACTGTAAAGTAGCAAGCCCATTGCAACTATGGGATAAATATTGGCGAGAAATGGGCCATGATATTCCAGCAATTATTTCTCAGCAGGTGCGAATTCCTAACTATTATGTTAATGATTCTGAATTACAAGGGTACATATTATATGAATTAGAAATAATACTAAGTAGTAACAGCAAATCGGTTCAAAATTATGGGTTACAATTTCCTCCCTAAAGGTTGATGGATGAGCTAAACAACCGTCTTTTAATGGAAGAAAAGAATTATAACAGAACAACATTGGCAGAAGAAAGAGATGAGTCAGTGCCGAAACTAAACAGTCGCCAAAGAAACATATACGAACTCATCATAAATGGTTTCAGAACAGGTAAAAAAGAATTGGTATTTGTATATGGTCATGGAGGAACCGGTAAAACTTTTTTGTGGAAAACAATCATCAGTGCCTTGCGATGTGAAGGAAAAATAGTTTTAGCAGTTGCTTCTTCTAGCATTACTCTTTGCTTCTCCCATCAGGACGAACTGCGCATTCAAGGTTCAAGATTCCACTCGAACTAACAGATGAGTCACTTTGTAGAATTAAAAAAAAAAAAAACACTCACATGGGAAATTTGTTAAAAGAAACCGACCTCATTATCTGGGATGAAGCATCCATGAATGACCGCCGATGCTTTGAAGCATTGGACAGGACGCTGAGACACATATTAGATGTGCCCGATGTTTTGTTTGGAGGGAAAACAATCATTTTAGGTGGGGATTTTCGGCAAACGTTTCCAGTAAAAAAAGGCGCATCAAAAATGGAATAATTGCATCATCTATCGCAGAATTGCATCTATGGCCACATTTTCATGTTATGACACTTGAAGAAAACATGCGCCTATTCAGATCAAATTTGAATGTAGAAGAACATAGCTTGGCACATTCCTTTGCGGCTTGGCTACTCGATATTGGCGATGGTAAGATTGGTGAGCCTGATGAAAACGGCGACCGCGATTCAGCATGGGTTGAGATTCCTTCTAGATATTGCATAGAAGATGATGAACAAGAGTTGTTAAACCTCATAGATTTTATCTATGATCAACCAACGCTTCAAACACCTTCAGCAGTTACTCTGCAACAAAAGGCAATCGTTTATCCAAAGAATGAAACAGCAGACATCATTAATTCAAAGGTTTTGTCAATCGTTGAGGGTGAAGCGACGACTTATGCAAGCTATGACGTAGCAACACCAATTCAGAATAACGGAGCAGAAACAGAAATGATGTATCCCCCCGAATATCTTACCACATTTAAACTGCATGGCTTCCCACCGCATGAACTAGAACTTAAAGTTGGATCACCAGTGATGCTCTTAAGAAATGTTAACCTCGCAGGTGGTTTATGCAACGGGACACGTATGATAGTCACACACCTCATGTCGAGGCTTATTGAAGTGCAGATCATCACGGGGACAAGAGTTGGTGAAAAAGTTTTCATACACAAAATATCATTAATTCATAAAGATCCAAATCTTCCTTTCGTTTTCAAACGCACTCAATTCCCAATTAAACTATGTTATGCTATGACAATTAACAAAAGTCAAGTCCAATCACTAAACAAAATTGGTGTTTATCTTCCCAAGCCAATTTTTGGTCATGGCCAGTTATATGTGGCTTTATCTAGAGCTACATCTCCTCATGGTTTAAACGTTCTTATTAAAAAGCAAGAAAATCAAAATGCAAATGTGCTAAAAAAACATTGTCTATAAATATTTCTTAACAAAAATACAAAATACAACATTTCTTTTGCCACCAGAAGTATAACTATTAGAAGTTGTCTTTCCTGGTAGGAATTTTTGCTTTTTTTTTATTACCTTACTTTTTTTTTTTACATTTTTACCTTTTGCACTTTATCAAGTTTTTTGATGTCTGTTTTTATAATTAAAAGTGATCTACCCTTTAGCTTTGCATAAACATTGTATATAATGCCATGATAACTACATATCAGTATCTTTTGCTTTTATATAAATGCACTAGAATTGATCGGCCACAGGTAGATTTGCTAACCAACAATTTTATTTGCCGCGTGTCATAATCTTGCTACAAACATAGTTATTCTATATATAATTATTAGTTTTCAAATAATTTTTAGATCTAACTTTTATTTTTCATATCATAGCAGGAAAATGGAGGACGATGCACTTGCTATAGTGCAGCATGCTTCTGAAGACAAGATCGTTCAGATTACCAATGCACCACAGATAACAGCAATTCGTGAGCTAAAACCAACATCTTACAACAAAATACTTGAAGCTAGAGTATACAGGACATGGACTGCAGTGACTTATGGCAAAAAAAAACGAAAGCGGATTCTCTGGGAAGAAAAAAAGAAACTGGCTATTGTTGTATCTTAATAGATCGAGAGGTATGTATTGGTTCGTATAACATTTACACAACAAAGTATATCCTCAAATTTCACTAACCATGAATGATCATCAACAGGGGAATGCAATACAAGGAAACATGAATGTCAGAGAAATTGATTATTTCAGCTCAAAAATAAAGGTTGGATCAGTATACAGAATTTCAGAATTCCTATGCGAACCAACCAAACCTTACCAACAAACCATCAGCAGCAAAACAAGTCTCAGATTTGGAAGAGCAGCAAAATTTAATGCTATAGAGGCACATGACATTCCGCATCACTACTTTGAGTTTGTGTCGTACAACCAACTTCAATACAAAGTTCCTAAAGAAGATGCAATGGGCAGAATCCAATATCCAATTCTCATAGGTGACTTTTTTGTCATTGACTTTTAAAGATACAACTAAATATAAAAGTTCTCATACTTATCTACTTACAGATTATATTGGATGTTTATGGACACCAGGAGAATTGAAGCGCAAACCAAATGCCAATCAGAGTCAGGCTATCTATAGAAAATTGGATATTGAATATTTAAGGTGCATCACTTTATAATTAAAGGTTTTTTTTCATAAAAAATTATCTATCAACATTCGTCATACGTTTAGTATTCTCATCATCTTGCCAGTGGTAATATTGTCGAGTTGACATTGTGGGATGACATGGCTGAATGAAGATGACCTTGAAACACAGCAGCAGCCAATTATAATTGCTGTTAGCTCTTGCCGAGTGACAAAATATAGAGGTATTGCATTAATCATTTATAAAAGATTAAAAGACACATAACTAACGCCTGCTCAAATACTACAATTACATATTACCAGTTAACAGCAACTTCTGTAACATGTTATTACTTAAATCCGCAAATACCAGAGGCTCATGAAGCAAGTGCGAGGTAAAATCTTTAAAGCCAACTAATTGCTAATAACATCCTTTTTATATAAAAAATTGCTAAACCATATTCGTTATGCTTTTTTTATACCAATTAGATTCAAAGACAAGTACCAAAAAAATCCACCGCTACATATTTGTAAAACCCCATATGAAGATGTCGAAGCAGAAAAGTTCCGTAACAGGTTTCCTTTAAAGACACTTTTGAAACAAGATCCGGAAACCTATACAGTAAGTTTTTTTTTACCTAATAGTAAACAGACAACTTGGTCCCAAAGTTTCTGGGGAAAAAAAACACGCAAAGTAATGGCTTCCGCAAACATTTTTAGGCAGTAAAGTTCACAACTGAGGCCACAATAAGCAGCATCAATATAAAAAGAGGTTGGTATTATATGTCTTGCAATCAATGTCCTTTCAAACTAAATGAAGAAGATGGAATGTACCATTGTTTGGATCATGGTCTTCAGACAAAACCATCATATAGGTACACAATTTTTTTACCAAAATTTATACAATATTAAAAAATCAAATAAAAGATAACTAAAGGCCTAATGATTTCACTCCATGGAACATACAGGTATAATTTCAAAGGTTTCATTGCAGACGCATCCGCATCAGTTCCACTCACTTTCTTTAGCCCTGCAGCCGATGATATTGTGGGATATTCGTGCTCAAACTTAATAGCAAAGTACGAAAAAGAAGGCTTGCAAGAAATACCTCCAGAAATCCTTGCAATTGAAGGTGAACAAAGTGTTTTCCAAATCCATTACAACACATCTCCTCAAACAATATATTTCGTTCTCGATAAAGTTTTTAGCAAAAAGATCATCCCACAAGAAACAACAAAAATGCAAGAGGCAACGTCAGGTAATATCATTTAAATCAACAATTTCTCTTTTTTAAAAGTACGATCTAAAGCTACAAATGTTCAACACTTCTTTGTAAATATTTAGGCACACCATCAACACCTCTCATAATGGCAGGCGAAGAGGATGTAACAACTCGCATTTTTGGATTACTATTCATTTTTACTATTCACAATTACTATTCACTTTCACTATTCACTCCCGAAATTTTTATTTCATATTCTTGTAAGTTAAACTATTTTAATGATAATCCGAGAATTTGACACTCGTCGGATCATTTTTGCAAATATCGCAAAACCGTGTCCGAGATTTACTTTTAGGTTTAAACGTCATTCCGGCATCCCGATATGTCCATAAAACACTATAAACAATAGAAATATGATTTTCTCTCATTTTAGGACAATTCCAAAAGTTTTGGAATTTTACGTTTTCCAGTTCAGCGTTTTACGCGAATTACGCGTTTTAGACCCGCGTTTCCAGTTTTAGCAGCGTTTAAGCAACCCGATAGAACTTGTCACTCATTAAATAGGCTAAGATAGGTTATATTAATAATTTCTAACATATTTATAAATTTCATATTTTTAGGATACCCGATTTTAAGTTTCATGACTTAACAACTTACTGTTAGCGATTACCGGGACCAAAACTCACTCCGTAACTTAGATAAGACCATGACTACTCATCTAGTCACCCCTTATCCCATATGAACGTGTATCACAAGCCTTGTTGGCTTGTGATAAGTCTTGAGGACTTTAGGTAGCAAACATGTGTAAAACTTCCTAAGTAAGCCTCCTAAATATCCTAAAAACTAACCTCCTTAAGGCACCTTCCTAGGCACCTTCCTTGCACCTCCTCTTCATGCTATAAATACAAGGCTCATTTCCTTCCTTTCTTCATAATAAAAACGCCACATATAAATCCCTAGCACCATGATCCTTTGATCTTCAAACTACAAGTTACACTACAAAGTTCAAGGTCTTAGTATTCTCTACCTAGTTCTTAAGTTTGTTTGGTGATTCCATGGTTGAATTAGGAGCTACACAAGGTGATTAGGGGCTGAAGTTAAATGGTTTTCACAAGGTTTATATCAAGGCTAGCAAGGGTTACAAGAGTTATGGTGAAGGGTTTACAAGCATAGGTTTAGTGTCCTAGTTTCATACTTGACTTCCTTTCTTTAGAAAGCCAAAAGTTGTAAGAAACCCTATTATACTTTCTTGCTCAATATCATTTTCATGCTTATTATGTTTCTTTCATGCTATATATGGTCTTTGTATTATGTTCATGATGTATAAAAACTAGTAAAACAAGTTATGGTATATATATGTTAACTTATGTTATTTAAACAAGTAAACTAGTGACTTTTATGGAGAACCACGACCAAAATAGTATAACTATGATATTTGACACTTACCTACTGTTAGATAGGACTTAACAAGGAAAACATAGCAATTTGAATCACCCAAAACGAGTACACGAGTCAAAAGTTATGGCTATAAGAAGTTAGCGAAACCAAAACGGCAAAACTGCCTATACCCTACTGTTTTGCATTCTGCCATTTTGAAAGTCACCCTTCTGGTCCGATTCATCAAAAAGTTAAAACACGAAAGTTGTCCGGAACGCCGTTTTCGTTCAGGAATAAAGAAGCTCGAGCCATGAAAACGCTTTGCGAGTGATATTTTCTTCAAATTCTTAACAGCCCATTTTTAGACCAAAGTCACTATATAATAGTTATGATTTACTAAGACCAAGAGGTCTAATGACCTAAAGCCAAGACCACAACCATGGCTAAAGCCAAGGTTGAGTCTCAAGACCATGGTAACAATGACCAAGGTCACGGCAAAGCCACGACTAAAGACCATATAACTTTTAAAGATCAAAACTTATATATATGTTATCAAATACTACAATAGTAGGGAGCCTCATGTGAGGAGTTCATTAAGTAAGCCGTCGAGATGAGTTGTGGATTTACGAATTAAAGTGTACTGGCTCCTCGAACGTTTACTCCATGACTTCTGAATTATGTCGACCCGAACGGTAGTAAGAGATATACAACCTATACATGTTTCATAAACCATTTATATTCAAAGACTTACACTATATACTAAGTACTACATCATGAACATTATGCAAGACATATATTGGCAATTCTTCGTATTCTTAGACGTTACTCCAAACCTAAGTCGCAACGTTCTATTATAGGCTGCTCTTAGAGACTTTCTAGATTCGACTACCACTTTCATTTCTCATTACATAAGCTTAAGGTGAGTCATAGCCCCTACTCTTTTTATACTTGTTTTAACTCTTTGGGGGAGATACATGCTCAACTACTTGCTTACTTGTACAAATACTCTTAAACTTTTATACTTGATTGTGTTATACTTGATTGGCATTATACTTGATTGCGTTATACATACTTGCTTAATTTAAATACAAGATTCGTATTTACGTGCATACATAATACTCTATTCTGTCAGAGAGGTATTGGTAGTACTCATGGGAAGATGCCCCCTACCCTTGTGTCTATACTTGACCTTGGATGACGTAGTACTATTTGGGAAGATGCCCCCGCCCTTGTGTCTATTCTTGACCTTGGGTGAATATAATCCGGTGCATTATGTAAACTATCTTTTAGCAGTGGGTTGTGAACACACAGGTTACAAGTCTCTTATGGCGGGACTTGCAACTGAGTGGATTCACAATGCCTTTGCTGTATGAACATTCTTTAAGACTTTTCAACTGTTTTAAAACAAACTCTATGAACTCACCAACTATTGTGTTGACACTTTAGCATGTTTATCTCAGGTTAGTAAGGCGATAGCTAGTGCGTGGAACTTAGAGTCAAGCTGCATATTCTGAAGACTTACGCTTTTTATCATTTAGCATTCAAAACATTTTGTATACATTTATGTATCACACTTTGGAATCTCATGTTTGTAACTTTGAATTCATTAATCGAATGGTAACTTTTCAAAACGTCTCATTTAGAGTTCATTTTCTATAACTTGTACTTTGTATTATGAAGTAGCACCCCAATGACACAGTCTTCCGCTGCGGTATTTTGGGGGTGTTACAGAGGATCTACCCCAAATGAGGGATGAAAAGAGTGCCTCAAAAACAGTGAAAAAAATATTGTTTGAAGATGAACTGGCAGATGCAGGCACCAAAAAAGGTAACTACTCAATATTTAATCTAAAACCTGAAAACAGCGGCACAAAAACAACTACCCGTTATTTAAAACTGAGACACAAACTACAGAGACCCAACAGGATGCTTCCAGCAAATTTATTGACACATTTTCTTGCATAAAATTGAACAATTGTTTATTCCACCATCCAAATTTTAATTATTTTTTTGTAAATATGTAGATGCAACACTGACACCTTCAGCCATGCCAAGTCAACAAGGTATACAGTTAAAAGCTGAAGAAAGTGGATCAAAAACAGTTACAAGCCCACTATTTGAAACTAACCCGCTGAATGCAGAGCCTCAACTAGGTTATTACAACAACTTTATTAACAAATTTTAGTCAATAAAATTGAAATCAGCAATTTCTCTTATTTATAAGTATCATTTCACCATCCAATTTTTCAATGTTTATTTGTAAATATGTAGGCACACCACTAACACCTTCAGCCATGGTAAATCTACAAGATGTCGAATAAAAAAAGCCTGAAGAAAGTAGCTACAGAAAAGCAAAGAGGCCACTCTTTCAGGATGAACCAGCATTTGAAAAACCGGAAAAAAGTAAGTGTTACTAATTTAACAAACCGATTTATTGAATAACATATCTTACAATACTCTTCCATCACCTTCACACAAATACTACAACAACCTTGATACCAAAGTTACACACATGCATACCTGCAAACAGAAATAACAACATACATCACATTTAATTAAAACACACTTAAAAATCCATCAACCCCTTAAGTTTCTGAATAAAGACATCATTATTGCGAGCATTCAACTCTAAGTCAGCTGCCATAATACGCATTTGCGTAACCCTTAAATCATCTTTTGCTTGAACCTCTCTTAGATATTCTGCCGTTTTCTAAGCATACATATTCCCAACCGTTTCCAACCCCTGAATAAAACTAGCCCTTTCCTGAGTTACATGGAGCAACCTTCCAGCGAGTGCACCCATCTGTTGTACCATATGAAGATCTTCACCTGAAGACTGACGACAATAGAACACTAGCATCTCAGACCAATTGTTAGAATTAGACTCAGCTCTAAGCTGGTCATACTTAGGCCGTCTAGACATTCTCTTTGCTACCTTATTTATCAAAGGTTAACAAAATAGGTGATTGAAATAAAAGTCTGTATCAATTGTCTTAAATAGACAAGCAAAAGATAAAAAAAACAAACAACCACATGTATACACCACAATTTAATATTAAAAAAACAAAAGCTGATTTGCATTCAAACAAAATGTAAACAGATACACATCATGTGACATTAAGATTTTTATTCTTTCTTTTATTCATTGCAATATTTTACACATACACACCGCCTTTATTAAACATACATAGCTCATGTGACATTGCAGATCGACATTTAGAAATCCATAAGTCCCTTAAGCTTCATCACAAAGACATCCTTATCACGAGCGCTTAAATCTAGTGCATTTGTCATTACTACCATATGCTCAACCTTTTGATCATCTTTTCTTTGAAGCTCTCTTAGATGTTCCACTGTTTTGTTTACCAAAAAATTGTCAACACTTTCCAACTCTTCAATTAACCGGCCCCTTTCAGTAATTATGCCAACCAATTTTACACACATTGCATTTACTTCTCGCGCCATTTGAATATCCTCCAATGAGGCTTGATGGCAATAAAAAGCTAGCATTTCTGCCCAATTGTTAGAATTTGCATCATTTCTAAGCTTAGCACATCTAACCCGCCTTGGCATTATACTTTCTTATGTATTTTAAACAACTAAACACTTACTCTATAAAAAAACATATAGACATACCAACTTTTAAATAAGCATAGAAAACCCAAAATTGTTTTTCACGTGCATACTTTATCAACAATAAAAAACAAAATAAACACCAATGCCATTGTTAGTACCACTATTGAACACTGCACAAGGTCCACTATCACTCACTAATGACAATGCATATTTGCCAAATGATTCTCTGATTATGATTCAGGCCTTCAGATCAACAGCACCAGCTCCATTATTTGTCACAAAAACCAGCAAATACTTGCCAAATGGTATACTATTTATGCAGTTACTTTAAACTGCAGCCACAAATTGGCACTCACCTAATCTTCCCACTTACACATCCTCACAAGAGTTTCTATTTGTGAAGGTGCTTTATTTGTTAAATTTTATCTTCAAACACTCAACTGCTGAAAGCAGAATAACCAATATTGATTTTCATCTTTCCAATTATCAATAAAGACTTACCATGTCTCACCAAACAGTAGATTTAACATCAATTATAGAATTGGCACATTTGCAACACAATACTATTAGATTTTGTTACCTATTTTATAACAATAAACAATTGTTCCATACAAAAATAAATCTGCACATGAGAACTTTTACATAAACACACTCTTTACAATCACTATCCTTATAATTCACAACTTTCTTTATTAAAAAAACTATTCATTTACATGTACTTTCAAACTTTAATATGCTCACACCAAAAAAATACTTATGTACATATCATTCTACATAAAACCACCAAGTTTTATTAATAATACAATATCTTACAATGATGGATTCCAAAAGTAACAACACAGTTTTAACCACCAACACATCGCCATAATATTAAACACAACCATAGACCTACATAAAGTTCTACTAACAAACATAGTGACGTATTAAACTGCAGAAAGACACCTTAATTAAATTGTTCCATCATGAGCACATGGTGCCGTTTCTCGGTACGTGCTTCATGCACTATATCGAGAAGAACAACAAACGCAGCCAACAATTCAAAATCCTTTTTCCTAATACTGGCACACAGATCGTCACACTTTTCAGTCAACACCAAAGCAAGGCCTTCATTATCAGCCTCATCATGCAAAAACAATAACTGAAATGCATGCTGTAACTTATCGGAACCACAGGCTTCTTTCCATTCATCAATCTTAGGAGTTGGAGCCATCTTTATTTACAAACTTTTTTTAAAAATCATGAATAAACTATGAACCCCAATGACACATATACAGCTACTTATACACCCACACTAGATATACCTAACCATCACATGCTAACAGTGACTCTTTTTTTAACACCAAATCTTGACATGTGTCTGACCTTAAAAACCATAAAAACAAATTGAACATCCAGTATTTGTGCATACATTATAATTTATTCCAACAAAAAACAAACACATCGTCTATTATCATTAGCTGACCATAAAAAAAAAAAAAAAAAAAAAAAAAAAAAAAAAAAAAAAAAACTGATATTTTTATTCATAAACTTAATATGTTACAGTCAACATTTGAAACATTAACAATAACATCTTCATTCATAACATACTTTTAAACCATAGCATGCAACAAAGTAACGACAAACAGAACTCATACCATAGACAACAATATTAAAAACTTTGATAAAACATGTTACCCATGCTGCTCCATCATCGACACATGTCCAGCTCTCTCTTCCCTTGCTTCGCATGCCAAATTCAACACAACATCCAAAGCATTCAACATAAGTCCATCTTTATATTGTGCCTCTAAAGTGCATCGCAGCCCATCACTAACAGCAGCATCAAACAAACTTAGCCTTCTACCCTCTTGAACCAGCTGCCCATATTTAAACAGCCTCCGAAGTAAAGCTTCATATTCAGCCTCCAAAACCGTAAGAAACCTGTCATTCTCAAATGCATCTTGCATAAACATGAACCGAAAACAGTGTTCCAACCTATTAGAATTGCATGCGCGTTTCAACTCATCAAAGTTAGGAGTCGACACCATTTTCTTGGACAGGTTTTCTTGACAAAACTAAAGAAATATGAATGGCAAATAAGTGACAACTGGCCACATCCTTATATAGCCATACAAAAAATGTAAAACAAATAAAAACAAAAAAAATGAAATAAAATAAAACATTATTTTTACATTCTGTAATTGTGATTAACACTTTTCTTTCCTTTTTCCTTTTTTGTTTAATGTTTATACAGCAGCAACCAAAGGTGCTGTGGAAAACTAGAAGGGGGGGGGGGGTTGAATAGTTTTCCCCTCTTTTTCATTTTATAAAAACTTTGTTTCAAAATGTTGATTCGAATTTATTCAATTATTTGTTTGGAAAACCTTTAATTAGAGTTTAGTATGAAAACACCATATAATCAATATGATCAATTATATACGTAAGCTTTTGGAAAAACTTAGTTTTATGAATGGAGCTTTGGTCGGTCTTTGTGTGAATACGTTTTCCTTTTAAAATCTTAAAACGTTTTGTATCAAATTATCTATCAAGTTAAACTTAATATGAGAAGTGTGAATAATAAACTATTTGACCATATCATATAATTATACACACAATCACAATATTAACTTCTATGTACAACACAATCAATCATCACAACTATATAAGCAACAACTAATACATATAGGCAAGCATAGATGTAAAGCGATAAATGCAAGAATAAATGAAAAGAGATAAGAGAAAGGAAATGCAAACCGGACACGATGATTTATAGTGGTTCGGCTACAAGGACACCTTCCTTGCCCTACTCTACTCCCCGAGTCACCTACTCGAGAGTTTTCTTCACAACTAAACAAGCTCCCTTTTGGCGGAGAAAACCGTACACAACTTTTGCTTACACCATTTAACGACACTAAGCTAAATGTCGAGTTTTAATAGTAGCTAGAACCAATCTCACAACACTACTTCGATCACTACACGACTTCACGACTTCTTCATGGCTTCACGACTTCTTCATGGCTTCACGACTTCACGACTTCTTCACTACTTCACAACTTCTTCTATACTCCACTACATATTCATACATCTACTTCTTCACAACTTCATGACTTCTCCACACTACTACTTCTTCCCACTACTTCTTACTCACTCATAAACTCACTACTAAGTAAGATCATCTTGATCTACTTATTACATATACATAACTCACAACATTACATAAACACTAACTAGATCCTAATACATCTTTGGCTTTATGATATGGAGGATTCTTCTCTTGCACTTTGAGTGATAAAGGATTGGATCACATGAAACAAAGACTTATAATCTTATGATCAAAGGATTTAGAAGGATGTTTTGAAGGGTTTGGGACTGAAAATTTTCGTGCAAAAGGTGAGAAAAATCTGTGGAATGAACCAGTATTTATAAGGGGAAAAATACTGTTTGGGAGCGTGGCCGGTCCCCTTAATTGGGTGCCGGTCCCCTTAATAATTAAGGAGACCGCCTAGTATAATTAAGGGGGCCGCCTAATAAAAAATATTTTTTCTTCAGATTTTTTGTCTTTTTGTGGGGGAGGTTTTTCCTGAAGAATATAGCCGTTTTTTGGGTTGAAATTTGAATTCAAACTATTTATTTTGAATAAAACATTTCTTATAAATACAAAATTGTTTTGTATAAGTTTAAAAATGTTTGTCCCACTTTAATAAAATGTAAGGTTTGTAAAAATAAAAATTCCTTTGATCATAAAATGTATTAGACATTTGTTTGTACATACCTTAAGTGATTGTTGAGGCAAACTCGAGACGTTGAGATGTCGAGACTTGTTGACGTAAGAATGCATAGATGAATTGTGATCACAAGTAACTTAAGCACTTTACGTTATATGTTGTAACTTACATCTTTGTCATCATCAAAACATGAAGAGAATGTTTAGATTAAATATCGTAATAATCATGCCAACAATCTCCCCCTTTTTGTTGATGACAAACTATGTAAACTATAACTCATAGTAAAATGTATAAGTTACTTGTTTACACTTCTTCTCCCCCTTTTGTCAAAACAAAAAGGTGGACTCTAAGACGAGACTTTAACTACGCTTGAACCCTTGAGAAAGAATGTAAAAGGCGAGCTTGCATCATCATAAGTGAAGCCTTGATCCTATCAACCTTAATGCTCCCCCTTGGTGTATGCTCCCCCTTGGTGTATACTCCCCCTTGGTGTATGCTCAAAACTTGTTTTGGCTACCAAAGAATCGAGCAATGAAGTAATCCTTCAAAACAAAGTTAGTAGACAAGTGCAAATATATATAATGATGATGATAGGTATATTCACTAAAAATATGACACATGCAATTATTGTTTTAAAAACAACAACTTAACTCCCAAAAAAAATTACCATGACCAAAGCTTAAGACATGATAATGATTAGAACCTAATGCAAAGATTCTACCGACGTATTTTGGCAAAAGATGCCAAAATATATATTCTAAAAGAGTTAGAAAAAAAATGAAGATGATAATGATGCGTTCTTTTAAAGATGTAGAAAAATGAAGAAGGATGAGCGTGAATGAAAAGGGAAGGTAATGACAAAAGGTTGACAAATAAGGTTTAGATTAATATATCGTTTGACAAGGGTGGATGATTGGGAATCATGGTATTTTTAGGTGTTTTGTTGGTTGACGACCGAAGATGGATATGTGAATGAGGTGGTGATGACATGACAACACTTGAAGCTTGGATATCTTCTTTGTGTTCTTCACTTGCTAGGAAGTGGAAAAGATGCATTTCATGAAGAAATTCACTTGACTTTTAGGGATTAAAGTTTTGGTGGTGATGATGCACTTAGTAGAATGTAGGGAATGGTTACATGGTGGAATCTTCTAGTGAAGATGGGAAATGAGGGTCACGTGGAGATGACTAGGTGGAAGCGAAAGAGTGATGATACTCTTGATGGATTAATGGAGGTATATGTTTGGGTGCATGAGTGTTGGAGAGTTTAGAGGTGTAGAGCTAGGAGCGGAAGAGGTTTATTGAGGTTTTGGATGTTGTTCAAGCGAGGGTTTTGGATGAGAACTAGCAAGAAGATACTCAATCCAAGTGAAGTGTTCCTTCAATGAAATGGTTTGTTTTTGGGGAAAGATGCAACAAGGAAAATTGTTGACATGTTTTGCAACTTGTTTCAAGTTGTGGGGTGATGAAGGAGAGCTAGAGGGAAGTTATTCCAAGTTGCATTGAGCAAGGTGTAAGGCAAGAAGAGCACTAACGCTCATAGGCTTCCTTGAGTTCTTCAATGAACTTCAAGTGTTTGGAGAAAGGTGATGATGGTGGATTGTGGTTTTAATTAGGGATGGATGGAAGATAGGCTTCATGAGTGGATGGTTTTTTTATTTTTTATTTTTTTTTATTTTTTTTTTTTTTTGAATGAGCATCAAGTGAAGCATTGGTGATGAGGTTTGGATTGTTGTTTTGGGATTGTGCATGCTCATCATGAGAAGAAGCATTGGTGGAACCAAGCATGGGTGTTAGGCTTTGTTTGTGAAATGGGTTATTTGTATGAGCATAAGATTTGGGTATTGGTTGATTTGGAACAACATCACTTGAGCTTTGACAAGAGTCAAATTTTCTCCTCCAAATGGGTTTTACGGAGATCTTAGCAACTCTTGAGAGTTAAGATCTTGGGTTGTTGGGGGATGACATGTTTGGTTGGATGATCATTGAGGATGAAGGAGATGTATTTATAGTGTAGGAAAGATGTGGTTTAGGAAGGTAAATTTTGAGGGCATGAAAATGGTGGATGACTCGAGATTGGTAGTATAAAGGATGATTCGGTTTTTCATTTCACATGGGTGGTTTGAGGATGTACTAAAGAAGGGTTATGAGGTTTGAGTCTAAGGCAGAAGAATATATGTGAGTGAGTGTGTTTTCCCTTCCCATTAAATTCGTGCTCATCCGGACATAGAGTTAAGCATGTAAAGGCATACAATCAAATCACATAGGAGCAAATAAACATCTAGAAACAACATATATGCGATATGCCATAAATCTAGGAATGAAAGAATCTAATGAGAAGCAAAGTTCATAAAAGTCAACTAGCATTAGGTATATATAGGAAGAGCAATTTAATCAAGTTGGAGAATGAGTATGAAACTATTACTAGTGGTGCTCAATTCAGGCTAAACACGACCATTTTTACGGGTTACTCACACCCAACTTCTCACATAGAAGCAAATCAACCGTTAGGTTAAATTGAATTTCTAGTCAATAGATTCTCCAGTAGTCATTCTCTTTTTAAAGGAAATTGAGTTCCTAAATTTACCTATCGAAGATTACCAAACATGAAGTTTGCTTGATTCACTAATACTTGGCTTAATGTGACTCAAACATCATGTTTTTATGAAGGTAAATCTAGATGATATATTTTATTCAAGATCCTAATAGAGACGTGTTGAATGTTTAGATAAGAGTAAACAAAAAGTTTTAATCTTTTCTTCATGATTTACCGGTTGTTTGGTTTTGATGACATATTACTTGATTTAATAACTTTGCTAGACTTAAGAGTGCACCTTAGCATCTCTTGTGAAATGAATCTCATTAAGATTATTTATCTTAAATGAGTTTGTCATTCTCAAATGATATCAAAACTAGACATTAATATATTTTTAAACAAATATTATTTTCTATGATTTTTGCCAATGTTATATATCATACTTTAACAAGTATTTGAAAAAATAAATTTTACTTGTTTATGGATTGTGACAAGTTATTTTTCAATTCTAATAACTTATATTATTTCAAAAAAAATGTAGTGCATTATCTTGTAACACAACCATTCATGCTACAAAGAAAATGAAATATATAGAATATATAGTGTGTATTATTCTTAAATATGTATTTTATTTTGTGGTGATAATTTTAAGTAGTGTGAGCAAAGTTTACATATGTTGTTAGTTTGCTCATGTTTGGTTTTTCGGATATGACACATTTATCCATTGCATTGCAATGTAAATTGCTTGAATATTTCGGACGAAACATCCAAGTCGTCAATCCTACTTCATTGTATATTTTATAAATGTGTTTAAAATGTTATTCTAATATTTGGAACACAATTATTGGACAAGTAGATTCAATAATTATCAACACAAGTGTCAGTTATGATCCAATGCATACTCTTTTCATCTACAAAGGATGTAACTATTTTCATATCAGTCTAGTGTGATTGAGTATGTAGATTCAAGACTATATATTTTGTTGTAATTTGATATAATCTTGAAGCTAAACAAATAGCAATCCAATTTCTTGTCCATATGTCACAACTCATCATTTCAGGTCATTTCAGGTTATTTCGGGAACTTTGGAAAAACACTATTCATAAATCACTATTCATTAAAACACTATTCATCGTTTTACTATTCATCATTTTCGAGGTCATTTGGATATTCTGAGAAACTTTTGGGAAATTTACTATTCACTAAACACTATTCATTTCCGGAAAAGTTTTCATCATTCACTTGCATTACTTATTTCGTCGTAAATTTAGTTTACGGGTATTCAAATTCGCGTAACCGGATTGGTTTAGGTGCGAATTCATTTCATTAGTGTTGAGAACACTGCATACGGACTGGAGATAGTCTGCATATCATCATAACAGCATTTTCATATTATACCACTCTCAGGATTTTTAAACTACTATATTCAGTACATTTAACGTTTTTACGTATAAGTAATTATAGTAAACGTTAACACCCGGTTTATACACGACGAATATATCTAAATATTCCCACAATGGTCCCAACATATTTTTATATCCATTTTAACATCATAAAACTTATAACATTCAGTTACCCAGTATTCTGGAAATTTATTTTATTAATAACGTACGCGTACGAATATAACGACGGTTTTCGTGAAAACTAAACAATAATCACCCGATCACTCAGTAAATGTACCCAACATATTTTTAATATGTTTTTAACATTATTATAACTTTATTTCATCCCGGTAAACTTCGTGAACATTTATTTCTAATAAAATCGGTACCCGATCGTAACTAAAAACACAAACTAGTGCAAATTCATGCTAGGTTTTTCTAATTAAATCACAAGTACCCTAACCCCCCCTCCTACCCTTTGAAAACCGGCCCCAAGACACACCCTTTTAACCCTTGGCATTAACTTGCCCATTTTATACTAATAAACCTATTATAACCTAACTTTACCAAATTACAATAATCATAATCCAACTTTTGAGCTAAGAACAATTTTCATCTCATCTTCTCCATTCCCCCTTGCAAACCCACGACCCATAATCATCACCATGATCAAGTGATCATTTTCCATAAAGTAAAACACAAAACTTGTTCATTTTACAAGCCTAATCAAGAATCAAGCAACAAAAACACAAGAACATCAAGCATAATCATCCAATAATCATCTCATTTTGTCAAGTAAGTAATCAACTTTATTTTTTTCATAGATCATCTTATTTTTACATGTATTTCATAAGTATCATGCTAAAAACCATGTACAAGTAGCTATACCACACTTTATTTTGTCTAAAATGGAACATACAAACCCTAACTTTTTATTTATGAATCCCCTTGCTATAATAACTTGGTTAGGAGTCCATGGCACCCTAAGAAGGTGTATGGTAGGATTAGATTAGCTATGTGGTGATTACAAGAGGTTTGGTGATGGTAGAAATTAGTTTTAAACCTTGAAAACTTGATTTGGAACCTATTTTAGACAAGCTGTCCCGTTTTGTAAAAATCTGGAAAATCAGTAAACACCAAGGAAACTTTGGCAAAATTTTTAGAAAATACTTTCAAAAACGAATCCGTAGGCGAAAGAACGGATTAAAAAGAGCTTATAACGAAGAAGTTATGATTTTTGCAAGATTGTTGACGAAAAGTATTTTTCTGAAAATAGTTGCTGTTGGACGTTTTTCATGGTACAAAAAGAGACTTTAGACGTAACCCGGAGGAGCCGAGCTTTCCAAAATATATTACTACATACTAAGACGTAACCGTGGATATAAAGAACAAGTAAAACGGACAAGTAACGACAAAGATATTCACGTTTGAAAATCGGCTAAAACCACTTTATATTTGACAGCTTTTATTAAATTTGGCACAAAAACTACGAAGTACATTTTTGAGCTAGACGTAATATTAAGAACCAAGCTTTATAACTAATGTAGTATTAGTTATTACGAGTATATTTTCATCATTTCAAGGATTACAACCCGAGTATTTCAACGCTAACATGGAAACTTACGATATATATATATAAGTATATATATATTACAACTAGCTATTTATATTTTCTAATAGCAATATTTTCCAAATTCTTGGATTATATATTTTTGACAACACAAGTGTTTTTACAAAGACTAGAGTGGTATAGAAACATGAGCATGGACATTCATAACATCATTTGGTGATCTAAATGAGAACATTCATCATTCATTTTAGGTTGCGGCAGATAACCGTGCATTGTTGTCCTTAACATTCCGTTGCATTGTACTATCACTTAAGGTGAGTCATAGCCCCTACTCTTTTAAATTGTTTTATCAACTCTTTGGGGGAGATACATGCTACTACTTGCTTACTTGTACGGATTCACATAACATTTATACTTGGAAACATTATACTTGATTACATTATACTTGATATCATACATACGTGATGGTGTTATACTTAACTGTGTTATACTAAACTGTGATGGATACATACATACATACTTCCAATGGCCCCAGATTTAGTTCTGGGCACTACCATGGAGACACATATACTTCCAATGGCCCCAGATTAAGCTCTGGGCACAACCAGGGAAGTATACATACTTAGGTGAGGTCTTCGGAGATGAAGTGTAGACTCACTACTAATTGCTAAACTGTTGTTATGAACTTATACATATCTTACTCATACTATATATTGTAGCAGTGGGTTGTGAACACACAGGTTACAAGTCTCTTATGACGGGACTTGCAACTGAGTGGATTTACGATGCCTTTGCTGTGTGAACATTCTTTTGAGACTTTTTCAACTGTATTAAGACAAACTCTATGAACTCACCAACCTTTGTGTTGACACTTTTAAGCATGTTTATCTCAGGTTAGAAAGGCGATAGCAGGTTTGTGGAGCTGAGAGTCTTAGGGCATGCTTTTGGAGACTTTCACTTTTATCGTTTACCATTCGATACACTTTAAAAACTTATGTATTATTCTACTTTGGGATCTTTGTTTTGTAAACTATAACTTTTATCTATTCGAATGGTAACTTTTCAAAAACGTCTCATTTAGAGTTCGTTTTCTATATCTTGTACTTTGTGCCCTGAAGTAGCATCCCAATGACACAGTCTTCCGCTGCGGTATTTTGGGGGTGTTACAGATTGGTACCAGAGCCTTGGTTATAGAGAACTAGGTTGTTTTAGAGTCTAGACTATAACTACATACATGTAGACTCTCCTCCCTATCGCCTTGCACTTTACATACACTTACGCTTGCTGGTAATTTATTTATTTTTTAGACCCACGCTATTAGATACTTTGTAGAAACCGTTAGAAACTAGACTTCCCGGTGACTTTAACACTTAAGGGAGAATCCTTTGTTCCTTTGTACTAAGCGTGACGTTCCCTAGATGCCCATTTAAGCAACGTCTACCACTGAGATATGTGTGCCTGGTGATATGTACACTTGTGAAAGGAAACATTTATAATTGTGGTGGCCAACATAATTATAAGTGCTTCACGACACACGTGGACATATGACTATGCAGATGTAGATCGGTGTTGGCACAACTTAGGAAACAACTGGTTGCACGGTATTATATACGAGGATGTGAAGTATAGACTTTGGTTAATCAACGGTTTTCCCTCATCTCTGACGTTCACTAAATGTCCTTCCTCTCAGGAAATCATGGCACCAAAGAGAGTGACTCGTAGCTCTGGTCGAGGAGGCACAACACCAAGGGGTGGAAGGACTGGTGGACGTGGAGGTAGAGGAGGTAGAGGAGCTGCTCATGACACTAGTAACCCAAGTAACGATGGTGGAAGAACTGGTGGACGTGGAGGTAGAGGAGGTGGTCACGGCGTTGAAAACAATGATAACAACGACGGTGGAAATACTGATTTTGAAGCCATCATCGCTCGACAACTTGAAAACTTTCTCCCCACTATTGTCACTCAAGTTGGCGATCATATGAATAATTTGGCAAACCACGAAAGCGGAATTAACAACACCAATGGTATAGGTCAGAATGGTAATGGCAACAACAACATTAGGACCGGATGCACGTATAAGGAATTTACGTCATGTAAGCCAATTGATTTCGATGGTGTAGGAGGCGCGCTGGTGTATACTCGATGGGTTGAAAAGATGGAGTCGGTGATCGACATTAGTAACTGTGCAGCACATCAAATGGTGAAGTATTCCATGTGTTTACTATCAGGAAAGGCATTGACATGGTGGAATACGCAGATTCAAGCTAGGGGTAGAGCGGCAGCTGTAGGTATGACATGGGATGATTTTAAGGCATTACTGAAGGAGGAATACTGCCCGGACAACGAGATGCAAAAGCTGGAGGATGAACTCTATCATCTCTCTATGATAGGGGCTGGTCATGCAGCCTATACAGATCGATTCCATGAATTAGCCAGACTAGTTCCACACCTAGTTACCCCTGAGTCCAAGAGGATCGAGAGGTACATATATGGCCTTGTCCCAGAAATTCGTGGGATTGTAAAAACAACGGAGCCTTCAACAATTCAGAGTGCAATATTGAGAGCAGGGACTCTGACAGATGAGATGGTTAGAAATGGAAGCTTGAGGGACAGTGATAAAAGGAAGGGAACAAGCGAGTCGAACAAGCAGACTGACAACAAAAGGGCAAGGACCTTTGCGGCGACTAATTCGGGTCAGAGAGAGTATTTAGGCCAGCATCCTAAATGTACGAAATGTAACTTTCATCACCAAAAGACTGTGCCCTGCCGTATGTGTGCTAATTGTAGACAGTCTGGTCATTATGCAAACCAGTGTAGAGAACCAGTGAACCAAAAGACATGCTATGAGTGTAACAGCCCGGATCACTTTTGGAACACTTGTCCTAAATTGAAAAGGAATCTTAACCAAGGGGGCAATCGTCCAAACTTAGCAGCAGCAATTGAAGGGCCACGAGATGAGGCCAATGAGATTCCACCCGCAATTGGCAGAGCTTACTTCTTAGGAAATCCTATCACCCAACATGTCCGCGGTAGCACATCGGGTACATTCTCTTGAACAACTATCGTATTTTAGTAGCACTTAAGTCTTAATATAGGACCTATACACAACATTGACTAATCTGAGACTTAGCAGCATTAACCTTAGTCACCCTAACATTAGAAATTTGATTAGTGTAAGCAATTCCAAAGTCGAGCCAATCTTTCAAAAGATCTTTTTCAAGGATGTTGAATCCAGACCTTGATTTTTAGCTTGGTTCTAGTGACTGTTCTTGTTTGATTGGGTTGCGAAAATCGAGCTAAAAGTTAAAGTCATCACTCAAACCGATTTAGCTTAATCTCATGACTGTTCTTGTTTGATTGGGTTGTGGGCTTAAGTGAAAATCGGTTACCTAAATGATTAACCTAAAGGAGGTCTTTTGAGGACTATGCTCGGGATTGGGAAGGTTTGCCTCATCAAGTTTGACCACGAGAACATACCTAGTTGGATAGAAACCCACATACATAAGCTTTGACACATTTAACTGATTAACATTAACTGAACTTCGGGACGAAGTTCCTTTTAGAGGGGAAGACTGTCACAACTCATCATTTCAGGTCATTTCAGGTTATTTCGGGAACTTTGGAAAAACACTATTCATAAATCACTATTCATTAAAACACTATTCATCGTTTTACTATTCATCATTTTCGAGGTCATTTGGATATTCTGAGAAACTTTTGGGAAATTTACTATTCACTAAACACTATTCATTTCCGGAAAAGTTTTCATCATTCACTTGCATTACTTATTTCGTCGTAAATTTAGTTTACGGGTATTCAAATTCGCGTAACCGGATTGGTTTAGGTGCGAATTCATTTCATTAGTGTTGAGAACACTGCATACGGACTGGAGATAGTCTGCATATCATCATAACAGCATTTTCATATTATACCACTCTCAGGATTTTTAAACTACTATATTCAGTACATTTAACGTTTTTACGTATAAGTAATTATAGTAAACGTTAACACCCGGTTTATACACGACGAATATATCTAAATATTCCCACAATGGTCCCAACATATTTTTATATCCATTTTAACATCATAAAACTTATAACATTCAGTTACCCAGTATTCTGGAAATTTATTTTATTAATAACGTACGCGTACGAATATAACGACGGTTTTCGTGAAAACTAAACAATAATCACCCGATCACTCAGTAAATGTACCCAACATATTTTTAATATGTTTTTAACATTATTATAACTTTATTTCATCCCGGTAAACTTCGTGAACATTTATTTCTAATAAAATCGGTACCCGATCGTAACTAAAAACACAAACTAGTGCAAATTCATGCTAGGTTTTTCTAATTAAATCACAAGTACCCTAACCCCCCCTCCTACCCTTTGAAAACCGGCCCCAAGACACACCCTTTTAACCCTTGGCATTAACTTGCCCATTTTATACTAATAAACCTATTATAACCTAACTTTACCAAATTACAATAATCATAATCCAACTTTTGAGCTAAGAACAATTTTCATCTCATCTTCTCCATTCCCCCTTGCAAACCCACGACCCATAATCATCACCATGATCAAGTGATCATTTTCCATAAAGTAAAACACAAAACTTGTTCATTTTACAAGCCTAATCAAGAATCAAGCAACAAAAACACAAGAACATCAAGCATAATCATCCAATAATCATCTCATTTTGTCAAGTAAGTAATCAACTTTATTTTTTTCATAGATCATCTTATTTTTACATGTATTTCATAAGTATCATGCTAAAAACCATGTACAAGTAGCTATACCACACTTTATTTTGTCTAAAATGGAACATACAAACCCTAACTTTTTATTTATGAATCCCCTTGCTATAATAACTTGGTTAGGAGTCCATGGCACCCTAAGAAGGTGTATGGTAGGATTAGATTAGCTATGTGGTGATTACAAGAGGTTTGGTGATGGTAGAAATTAGTTTTAAACCTTGAAAACTTGATTTGGAACCTATTTTAGACAAGCTGTCCCGTTTTGTAAAAATCTGGAAAATCAGTAAACACCAAGGAAACTTTGGCAAAATTTTTAGAAAATACTTTCAAAAACGAATCCGTAGGCGAAAGAACGGATTAAAAAGAGCTTATAACGAAGAAGTTATGATTTTTGCAAGATTGTTGACGAAAAGTATTTTTCTGAAAATAGTTGCTGTTGGACGTTTTTCATGGTACAAAAAGAGACTTTAGACGTAACCCGGAGGAGCCGAGCTTTCCAAAATATATTACTACATACTAAGACGTAACCGTGGATATAAAGAACAAGTAAAACGGACAAGTAACGACAAAGATATTCACGTTTGAAAATCGGCTAAAACCACTTTATATTTGACAGCTTTTATTAAATTTGGCACAAAAACTACGAAGTACATTTTTGAGCTAGACGTAATATTAAGAACCAAGCTTTATAACTAATGTAGTATTAGTTATTACGAGTATATTTTCATCATTTCAAGGATTACAACCCGAGTATTTCAACGCTAACATGGAAACTTACGATATATATATATAAGTATATATATATTACAACTAGCTATTTATATTTTCTAATAGCAATATTTTCCAAATTCTTGGATTATATATTTTTGACAACACAAGTGTTTTTACAAAGACTAGAGTGGTATAGAAACATGAGCATGGACATTCATAACATCATTTGGTGATCTAAATGAGAACATTCATCATTCATTTTAGGTTGCGGCAGATAACCGTGCATTGTTGTCCTTAACATTCCGTTGCATTGTACTATCACTTAAGGTGAGTCATAGCCCCTACTCTTTTAAATTGTTTTATCAACTCTTTGGGGGAGATACATGCTACTACTTGCTTACTTGTACGGATTCACATAACATTTATACTTGGAAACATTATACTTGATTACATTATACTTGATATCATACATACGTGATGGTGTTATACTTAACTGTGTTATACTAAACTGTGATGGATACATACATACATACTTCCAATGGCCCCAGATTTAGTTCTGGGCACTACCATGGAGACACATATACTTCCAATGGCCCCAGATTAAGCTCTGGGCACAACCAGGGAAGTATACATACTTAGGTGAGGTCTTCGGAGATGAAGTGTAGACTCACTACTAATTGCTAAACTGTTGTTATGAACTTATACATATCTTACTCATACTATATATTGTAGCAGTGGGTTGTGAACACACAGGTTACAAGTCTCTTATGACGGGACTTGCAACTGAGTGGATTTACGATGCCTTTGCTGTGTGAACATTCTTTTGAGACTTTTTCAACTGTATTAAGACAAACTCTATGAACTCACCAACCTTTGTGTTGACACTTTTAAGCATGTTTATCTCAGGTTAGAAAGGCGATAGCAGGTTTGTGGAGCTGAGAGTCTTAGGGCATGCTTTTGGAGACTTTCACTTTTATCGTTTACCATTCGATACACTTTAAAAACTTATGTATTATTCTACTTTGGGATCTTTGTTTTGTAAACTATAACTTTTATCTATTCGAATGGTAACTTTTCAAAAACGTCTCATTTAGAGTTCGTTTTCTATATCTTGTACTTTGTGCCCTGAAGTAGCATCCCAATGACACAGTCTTCCGCTGCGGTATTTTGGGGGTGTTACACCATACTCAAAAATGTGTCAATTAGATTTGATAAATATATCAACCATATTTTGAATAACGAATTGATATAATATCAAGATCTTTCTTGACCCTCACGGACACTCATTTGAAATAAATAAACATTTTGATAGTGTGTTCCATTAATCCTAAGATTATTTATTAGTGAATGATTGAAAGTTGACTTATTATTTCATGATTGTTATATGTTTTGTTTTTGTGAAAGACTCTTCATTTTTACTTTTTATGAACACACTTAGATTTTGAAAATACTTTTTCTTTTATATAACTATTAATGTTTTACAATGATTCAATTTCTCTTATTAAACATCTTAAAGTAAAACAAGCTAATCTATATATATATATATATATATATATATATATATATATATATATATATATATATATGTATATATATATATATATATATAAATATATATATATATATATATATATAAATTGAGTTCCCCTATTGAATGTGAGCATTAATGTTATAAGCTAAGTAACTCAAATAAAAAGATAAAGCTAAGAGAAGCCAATGGTCTTTAGCTTCTTCCAAGCCTTAAAATAGCCTTTAAAGTTCCATATACAGGTTGGTTTGTTTTTTTTGTTTTTTTTGTTTTTTTTTTTTTTTAAAGAAAATAGGGAGAGCAATCTATAAAGGCTCATTTAACTCTTTCAGTTCGTATTCTTTGGCAACTCAAGGAGCTGTCTTTAAGAATTTGCATTTAGTAACATGTAATGAGAGCATTAATGTCTCTATACAAATAAATCAACTCAATTGTAGTTAAATATACAGATTCATCAAGTTTCTTTCAAGTCTTCATGACTGACTGACTGAAAAAAAAATAAAAAAAAAAAATTAATCACCTCTAAATGCAAGGAATGAAGCTACAATCATCACCAAACCTTTTCAAGTGCCATGCCAGGTCCTTTCACTTGCTCACCATTATTTGTATCACTTTATCATCCATGGATCCTATAAATAACACACATGAAAATATTCAACAACAACACGAATGTTTCCTGGGTTGGCGTCACGGTGAGTCCAAGACCACGGCGTTAAGGTTGACGAACAAGCTGTAGAAACAAAACTTGAAAAGATTGATGATGATGACATTGATCTTCCAAAAAGTAAGGCTTTTTAATTCTTTTATTAATTTTTATTTTTTTTAAATAAAAAAAGTTTAGATTTGTTATGATTAAGATGGTTATGTATTGTTTTTTAGATGTATTGTTTTAACGGAATAGAAAAATTTTGCTAATTTGTTGATGTTGCATATCATGTGTTTGATAAAATGTTTTAATGACATATTGGCCGCCTAGGTTTGTTACTTTTGATTATTTTCTGTGATTGGTTATTGGTTTATTGTTGCAGTTGTAAGCCGTTAAAAGTGAGCTGGAAAAAAAGTTTTCTAAACGACAAGCAAACCAAATTATTTGTTGATGTAAACTTCGAGTGCTCTTTTTTGTTAAATGTTGGATGATTCTTTTTTGTTAATGTTTTTTTATTGTGTGAAATAGGATATTGCACAAGACATTGTGAAGAAGAGGTCGATGGGGTTAGGAAGGCTGCTTTATGGTATGACTGTCTTACACCATTGATTTGTAAAAAATGCAAATATACAAAAGTAGCATTTGGGCTCAGTAAAATTGGCGAAAATGATAGTATTGTTCACATAAAAATAGATAATAACATGTGTATTGCCAATTGGAGTGCTTTCAATCTTTATATATGATAACAATAGCAATGTTGTGAAAGTGAAAATCTTCAATTCTATATAAAATGATTGAAGAGGTTGCAAGCATTTGACTGTACTTTGGGAAATTTTAGAAATTATTGGGCAATTTTAGATATTATTCAGGGTGAGAGTGGAGTGTGAAATTTCACGACATTTGAGTTGTATTTTTTTTCTTTCTAATGGGTTGCAAGCATTTGAATATTCTTTTTGTTATGTAGGGTTGCTGCAATCAGGTCTGCATTTGAGCATATCATTGACATGAACAACGCCTTGAGCAGATAACAATAGCAGAAATCGAGGGGTGGTTAACACCAGGGCAGAAATATATCTTGAAGGCTGCACTAATCTTGCAACGACTCTTGAAGCAAGCTTTTTTCAGGTCTCAATCGCTCTTTTTTTTTGAAACCTTCAAATAAAAACGATTAAGAATGTTTTGTGAATCAAGAATGTACTTTGGGTGTCTTTGAGCCCAGTTGATCCATCTGAGATAAAATGCAATCCATTCATAAGTAAATGGGTCAAAATAGCCTAAAATTAATTAATTTTATGTGTGAATAGATGTTATATACAAATAGTAGACTGATAATTATTCTAACTTGAGCAGAGTATTAACTTCAACGTGTACGGGGTTGTTATACTTATAGTACCGCTACATTGCCGGATGAAGCCAACATTGTACATCAATGCCAGTAGCTTTATCGAATTGAATGGATGTTATGTACCCCTTAAGATCCGGTCTTCATTGAATGATCAAATGATGATGGTGGAAAATGCAACTGCGTATTCTGAATGCACTGAAAAAGATGTAGATATTGAGAAGGGCAAGTCCGAGACACCTATAATCAATAAAGAAACGTTTGGTGATTTGAAAAACGAGGAAGAGCATATGGTGAGTTAACATATCCAATATATGTTTTTGAAACAATAATTATACTACATGTTTTTTCAAATTGTATTTTATTTATCATTCTTTCAAAACCACTTTACAGGAATCGTTGCAGAAACAAATTAACTTTGAAATACGAGGCAAATGTATGAATTTATTGATGAGTCACAGCCTGGTTGTACCCCAAGTTCAAAACCACTTTATAGGTTATATGTATGTATCCATGTAAGTGTGTGTATATGTGTGTATGTATGTGTGTGGGTGTGCGTGCACATGTGTGTTTGTTTTTTAATAGTATGTTTATGTGCGCATAAGCAATCCCAAACACCCCCAAGTTAGAAAATAAAAACTTGATTTTGAGGGTAAACGATAACGTTCTTGCAATATGGATTTACTTTGTTTAGTGTTCTATTTGGATCAAGATTTACCTGTGTAAAAAGGTTTATGGGACTTTCTCATTCTTTTGATATGGTTTATTTGAAATTAGGCTAAAAAGTCATTAATACCGTAATTTTTGTTAATGTTGTCATTATGTGTATCTACTCATGATGATAGCCACAAAGGTCCTTCGCCCAAAATTTGGAACTTATGCTGATAATCCAATGAAGATCACTTATGTGTGTTCCCACCGAAGTCTGTGCAAGTGCATCTAAAAGTTCGTTTTTGGTTGATCCATAGATTGGTTCAGATAAGGATGACGATGAGGATTACACAGAAGTACTTATGGCAGAGCTTGAACAAATAAGGAAGGAAAGAGCTGAAGAGAAACTGCGCAAAGTAAGTTTTTCTCAGTATGCCTTATTTGGTGCATTGTTATCATTCCTTTTCTTATTGTCAGTTTCAATAAATTTCTTGAGAGAAAAACCCATGAAAGATCTGCATTTTGGAGCCATGATTCCAACTGTTTTTATTGACTTAACTAAATGAGGGAAGTGTAGCAGTTTTGGTATGCAATTGGTAGCTTATTTTCAGGGGCGAGGCGGTAATCTACAGAAAGCACTATAGATATGGATTTGGCAGAAAGATCTCCCAGGAAATGGTGGTAGCCTAACCATATAGTAGACCCTATGCAAAAATCATGACTATGGAAATAGACTATGACAGGTAACATTGTGTCGTCAGTGGTGATAGGGATGAACATTCATGCGATTATTAGCTTTAGAGGGTCTATGGTCACATCTTTGCATTTGTAACCATTGTACATGTCAACGGATGTCGGAGCTGTTATGGGTATGAAACGCTCCACAGACCCGTCTGAAAATACTTTGATGAATTCAGAGCCTCCTATCACATTGATTTCCATGGTGTTAGTGGTGATAGTGAGAGTGTAATATTTGGTTTAAATAGAGTGGTGATTTAAAAAGGTAGGTTGATCATGTTGATTGAATTCTTTTTTAACTAAGTTTCTTTATAATTTAAGAGTAAAGAACAATTTTTAGTTAATTCAAAACATGGAACATATGCTCAACTGATTTTAAAGATCAATCAAACATTTATGCAGCATCTTTTTTCTTCTTTAAATCAAAAGGAGTGTTATTTGTGTTTAGTGTTTGATGTTAGGCAAAATGTTTTGGTGAATTTCAATCTCCGAATCATTAATTAGTTAACATAATAACACTGAAGAAACAAATACATAAGTTACCATTTTGTTACACAACAGATTGTATTACTATTACAAAGGCAAGAGAGGATACATTAATCGAAAGGAAAGTATGACAGTACCATGTTTAATACGAAGATTGTGACATAGAAATATCTCCGGTCTCTTAAATGTGACTGAAAGATTGCAATATCTATAATACTATAAGATTGTCCCCTAATCTTAACGTTTAAAAAAAAGTAACTTTGCTATATTTGGTCATTCTATTGTAAAAGCAACTTTGGATATTTTGATAAATGGTCGAGACATTGAACCAAGGGAGTCGATGTAAATGTAAAAGTATTTTGCTCCTTTTTTGTTGTAGCTTGCAGCTACTGCTATTCTTGGCGGTACAGATTGCTCCTGCTACGGATCATCAGCTTGATCCTATCTCTATCTCCAGAAACCTTGCACATCAGCTTGCTCCTTTCTCCGTCACAAGAAATCTTGTATATACCAGCGCTTCACTAAACTCCAACAGAAAAGCCTTGAGCATTATGGTTCTAGAATCAAGTCATTTGTGTAAACTCCAACAGAAAAGCCTTGAGCATTATGGTTCTTGAATCAAGTCATTTGTAACACAAAACTAAAATAGCTATAAGCTTTGTAATTTTGTTAGCTATGCATGTAAAACTCTAACCGTAACAAAAGTGCACATTTTGCAAACGTCGCGAGAACCTTTTGGAAATGTCGCGAGTACACACTTTCCGTTAGCTTTGAAGCGACATGTCTAAATTTGTTTATGAATGTATTCATTTAAATGATTGAAACAATGACCTATAAACATTTAAAATTACATTATGACGATTAGCAAGAGTTTATTTTAAAACAAAGGAGTTTTCATCCTTTTTAATCAGATAAAATTTCATTATTTATTCAGACTTAACTTCCTAACAACTTAAATGTTAATGCATTTGAGTTTGTATATATTAATACATGTAGATGCATTACTCTGAATGTGATATATATGTGTGTGCTTTATAGCTTAGTAGATATATATATATATATATATATATATATACAATTATTAAGATCTTGATTTTACTTTAGCATTCTCATTATTTGATATAGATAATCCTAACAGTGATGATGCTGAGTTTGTTACCATTTAAAGGGTGATTCCAATAGGCGCCTGATAATTTTTAATAATTACATAAACCATTGCTGATAATCAAAATAATTTTCAAGAGGTTTTGACTGAAACATCCTCAAATAAAAATGAAAGAAACAAAACATGCAAATCAGTAGTCAATGATGAAGTCAAGCTTCAAGAATCTCCGATTAAAACCTAAAAGAAAGCCGAAAGAAATGAACCATTTGAATCTGTTGACCATCAAATAAGTCTTGGCAAGTCCGTAATTGGACTCACTTCATATGAAACTGAGAAGAACGAATTGCCTATATTGGTTAATCATTTAAACTTTCTTCAAGAGTCTTTAATTAAATCCGCCTCAAATGAAACTAAAGGAACGAAGGAGGTAACGTTGGGGATGTGCATGCAGAGAATGTTTGCATTGAGTTTTTGACATAAATGTATAACTTTGTTGACATGTGGCATGGTAATGGGTTATAATGATTAAACCGATGAATTTAAATGTTTTATTCAAAAGAAATCAATGTGTCAACTTAACCCGAACACCTTTTTAGCCAAAATCATGTATGATTCTTTCGTGATGAACAAAGCCCGTGCATCGCACGGGCCATGCTGTCTCGTTTGTAGAAAATATTTAAGTGTGTTGTGAAGAATACATTAAATTGTTTGAAATGTTTAGGTGACTAGATTGAACTCATTTACAAGATGTTTGAGTAACATTAAGCCATCTATACCTATATGCAATGCAAGCATATTATAACAATCCTAACGCAAGAAATCTAGCATAAGATCTAGTTAAGTATAAATCGGAAAACTAGCTATAAACTAATAGGGCACATATGCATAGATATACACATAGCTAAACTTCAAATAGCAACAATCATTTAATATATTCAATTAAGAAAATAAAATCACAAAGAAGTTCACATAACACATAAAACACTTGTCGTCGTTTTGTGTATTATATACACCAATGTTTACTTAGCTCGAATTTATTTGAAAATAAAATAGTTTCCTCCCCATTCTATAATTTAATTAAGATCAATATTTTGAAAACATAAATACTTAATTTTTCAAAAGTATATCAACTAGGAATGCCCGACTTGAAGGAAAAGGTAAAACAAAAGTTTTACGTTAAAAGACCACCGTATAGTATTTTGACTTTTTTACTTATTTAAGTTTGTAATTGTTACTTGTAAGTATTTTTAAATGAAAGTAGACTCAATTACCTTTAAAACGCCGGGTGGCACGACTTCTACGGAGTTAGGGTTAATTTTATATGATTTTTCAAAGTTTTCAAAAAACTGTCGAACAGACAGGCGGACCCCTTAAATAATTAAGGGGACCGTCCAGTATTTAAGGGGCCCGCCCAGACAATTAAGGGGGCCACCCATCTGGTACTCAAAATTTCATTTTTTGTAAAAAATTGTTTTCTGGCTTTTCAGAAAGGTGTGTAACTTTCTGATTTTGATACCGAACATATAATACTTATTTTAAGCATAATATTATTTCGAGCTAGTATAATTAGTGTATATATCATCAAAACTAATACAAGTTAATCAACAAAACACTTTTCATATTTAATCCTCCTTAATGGGTAATTTGATACATGGATCGTACTCAATTTTTAAAACCATTTGTTTTGAAAATTTGAGCGACGTGGCTCTGGTACCAATTGTGGAAAACTAGAAGGGGGGGGGGGGGTTGAATAGTTTTCCCCTCTTTTTCATTTTATAAAAACTTTGTTTCAAAATGTTGATTCGAATTTATTCAATTGTTTGTATGGAAAAACTTTAATTAGAGTTTAGTATGAAAACACCATATAATCAATATGATCAATTATATACGTAAGCTTTTGGAAAAACTTAGTTTTATGAATGGAGCTTTGGTCGGTCTTTGTGTAAATACGTTTTCCTTTTAAAACCTTAAAACATTTTGTATCAAATTATCTATCAAGTTAAACTTAATATGAGAAGTGTGAATAATAAACTATTTGACCATATCATATAATTATACACACAATTACAATATTAACTTCTATGTACAACACAATCAATCATCACAACTATATAAGCAACAACTAAGACATATAGGCAAGCATAGATGTAAAGCGATAAATGCAAGAATAAATGAAAAGAGATAAGAGAAAGGAAATGCAAACCGGACACGATGATTTATAGTGGTTCGGCTACAAGGACACCTTCCTTGCCCTACTCGACTCCCCGAGTCACCTACTCGAGAGTTTTCTTCACAATTAAACAAGCTTCCTTTTGGCGGAGAAAACCGTACACAACTTTTGCTTACACCATTTAACGACACTAAGCTAAATGTCGAGTTCTAATAGTAGCTAGAACCAATCTCACAACACTACTTCGATCACTACACAACTTCTACACGATTTCACGACTTCACGACTTCTTCATGGCTTCACGACTTCACGACTTCTTCATGGCTTCACGACTTCACGTCTTCTTCACTACTTCACAACTTCTTCTATACTCCACTACATATTCATACATCTACTTCTTCACAACTTCATGACTTCTCCACACTACTACTTCTTCCCACTACTTCTTACTCACTCATAAACTCACTACTAAGTAAAATCATTTTGATCTACTTATTACATATACATAACTCACAACATTACATAAACACTAACTAGATCCTAATACATCTTTGGCTTTATGATAGGGAGGATTCTTCTCTTGCACTTTGAGTGGTAAAGGATTGGATCACTTGAAACAAAGACTTATAATCTTATGATCAAAGGATTTAGAAGGATGTTTTGAAGGGATTGGGACTGAAAATTTTCGTGCAAAAGGTGAGAAAAATCTGTGGAATGAACCAGTATTTATAAGGGGAAAAATACTGTTTGGGAGCGTAGCCGGTCCCCTTTATTGGGTGCTGGTCCCCTTAATAATTAAAAGGACCACCTAGTATAATTAAAGGGGCCGCCTAATAAAAAATATTTTTTCTTCAGATTTTTTGTCTTTTTGTGGGGGAGGTTTTTCCTGAAGAATATAGCCGTTTTTTGGGTTGAAATTTGAATTCAAACTACTTATTTTGAATAAAACATTTCTTATAAATACAAAATTGTTTTGTATAAGTTTAAAAATGTTTGTCCCACTTTAATAAAATGTAAGGTTTGTAAAAATAAAAATTCCTTTGATCATAAAATATATTAGACATTTGTTTGTACATACCTTAAGTGATTGTTGAGGCAAACTCGAGACGTTGAGATGTCGAGGCTTGTTGACGTAAGAATGCATAGATGAATTGTGATCACAAGTAACTTAAGCACTTTACGTTATATGTTGTAACTTACATCTTTGTCATCATCAAAACATGAAGAGAATGTTTAGATTAAATATCGTAATATTCATGCCAACAGGTGCAAATGCAGAAAAAGGAAGAACCAAAATCGCCAAAAAGACCACGGACAACTAAATGTCAACTCACCAGTGTAAATATTTAAACGGTTTCATACTGTTAAAACTTAATATGTTTTGCAAAATATTTGTGCTTTGTCTGCACAAATATGTGTCTAAACAACTGCAGCCAGCAGTTTACTAATCTTTTGCAACCTATGTTTAGCTATCAGGTGTAACTGCCAAAACACCCTAACTATGCATCATGATATGTGCACCAGTTGTAAACTCTTTTTTTTGTATGACACTATTGCAGCAAATGCACATGAACCTTATGTATGGTTACCGTTACACTCTTTAAACTTTGTTTGTCGCATTTCTATTTCCAACACTTATGCAATACTTCTTTACCAAAACACCCCGCGGCAACGCGCGGGTTAAAATCCTAGTTTGAGACATAAGACTACACATAAATACTTCACATAAAATGCCGAAAAACAATTCATACAAATCAAACATGAATCTTATCATGTGTGCCCTTTTTATTCTCGCAACCTTGTCATGTGGTTTTGCTCAAAGATCAAATGATTTTACTAAATATCGTATGTTTATCATGACTAGTGGTATTAAAGAAGGTATCTCGTTCCATGTCTATGATGTAAAAGATTATGGAAATCACACACTTGGTATTAATGAAGAGTTTGATTGGAAATTTTCGTTAGGTGTCGGCACACATGTTAAGGGGGATTTTTGGTTAGCAGACAAGAAAAATGCAACGATTGGTGTTTATAATTTTGATGTGTGGAAACATTGTTACAATGGAAACCTATTTTCCACCCAACATTGTTATTGGAGGGTACACCCTGATGGATTCTATTCAAGTAAACATAACAATACCTTTCGTGAAGGTTGCGTGTTCAAGCATCCATGGCATGACTTGTAATTGATTTATCAATCGATCTAAACATCAAATAAAGTTAAGTTATAAGATGTTTAGTAATAATATTTCTTCCTTGAATGTGTCTTTGAAAGGCCTTTTAATGAAATAAAGCTTTTTCATTATTTGTGTTTTTACTTGTATTTATCATCTTACTACATGTTCTTCATTATCAACCGATATATAAAAGTAAGTGATAATGTGAGTGATTTATTCACAAAATACTTGTGTTTTAAATCTTGTTTATTGATGTTAAGAATCTTTCAAAATATGATGTTAAGAATCTTTCAAAAACTAATACAATAACACTTTTCTTAAATCTCTGTGTTTATTGAGATCTTGATTATACAACTTTGGTACAATATCCTTTCAACAAAACACAAAGTGACAAAGATATAAAATTAAATGTATAAACATATATGTCGTATAGG
This sequence comes from Artemisia argyi, assembly GCA_030686995.1. NCBI lineage: Eukaryota > Viridiplantae > Streptophyta > Magnoliopsida > Asterales > Asteraceae > Artemisia > Artemisia argyi. Next base: position 21,707,391 of record CM060700.1, read on the forward strand.
AATTCACTGTAAAATTATTTGTTAGGGAAAGAAATAGCTCATAAAACTTATATAGCAATCACTTAATTTTTCTTTTCTTTTTTTTGTTTATAATAGACCAGTGTTGCTCCAATATTAAGTTTAAAATCAACACTGGTGAGTAAATTAACTACAATTTAGAATAACATTTAATATTTTGTAAGTTTTAAATAAAACACTCATATGTAATGCATATATAATTTTGTCTTAAAATTTTAAGAGGTGTCACCTTTAAAACAACCATTACAATTATTTTATGCATGCAAATCTTAAAACTTCACGTTAAAATATATTTAAGATTAAATTATCTGTTACAACTTTATAATAAACTAGATGAGTACCCGTGCATTACAACGGGTTTTCTAGTGTCATATATTTATTGGTTAAGTGTTTTGTGTAATCAAAATATCACTATAACTATATGTCGCTAGAAAATCATGTTGCTATGCACAAGTACTCGTCTAGTTAAATATACAAAATTTCCCACTCTGTTGTCATGTGTTTTTTAAACTTAATTTTAAAAATCTCTTAATGGTTCATGTGTTTTTTGTAAACGTGTGTTGTATATTACAACACAAAGTAAATATATGTTATTATCTCATTCTTTAATAATTGGTCTTAAAAGTCAACCATTTGTTAACTTAGTAACTATTACAGTGTGTTAGTCAATTACTTTGCTTTCAAATTAAGATATTCAAATAGTATGTTAATATGAGATTCAAATCATATGTTTCTATTTTTAATTTTCAAGTTTTCACTTAGTTGACCATTTTAAGTTTTTCACTTTTCAGTTGACTATTTTTCCTTTATAGATAGTTAACGAGAGCTTATTAGGCCCCTAACGGCCGAATAGCTTATTTGGTTGAGCATATTTTACTAGCACTTGTTTTGGCTTATTTTCTGGATTATATAGTCGGCTTATTTTTAAACTTATGATTGGCTTAGTTTGCTAACTTATTTTTGTGGCTTATTTTTAAGCCATTCGAGCTTATATTGGGCTTATGCGGCCCAAAGGGCTTATTAGGCTTGCTTATTGAATTTGAAATACATTTAGGGCTTATATTGGGCCTCATCGGCCCAATAGCTTATCGGATTATTTATTTGAGCTTATTTTGGCTTATTGGGCTTTTCGGCCTAATCAGCACTTATTCGTTAGCCTATTTCGAGTTATAAGGTTTTCGACTTGTTTGAACTTATTATTTTCGACTTATATTGATATATATTTATTTGACATATTTTGATAGATACTTGTTTCGGATTACTTCTAAACGTTATATATTGTCTTATTAGGATTTTGATTGAGAAATGGTTATTTTGATAAAGTCAACGACTTTGTGAAAGTAAACATAAACGAATGGGTCATGCCCAAATTTTTATTAAAATTTTATACTTAGAAATATTTTACAAACTTATTTTCTTAAAACTCGACAAAAAGACAAAATAATAAAATATTATTATTTTAATACCCGAAAAAAAGACGAAACTATAAATTTTATAATAATAAAATGGTCGTTTTCTTAAAACCGACATAAGGACGAAACTTGATATTTTTGTAAATAACAAGATAGTTTAACAATATTAAATTATATTTTAAATGTTATTAAGACCCGAGATATTAAGGTTATATACATTTTTCCGGAAACTTTACCAACTAATTCTTAAACAATTTACTGAGTAACTTTGAGTTTGTTTTGTGTATTTTAGAGTCAGGAGAACGTTTATTTTATATAAGGGATATTTTCGTGATATTTTTCGTACAAGTCGAGTATTATTGTTATTATTATATTTTGAGCCAAATGTTATAATATATATATATATATATATATATATATATATATATATATATATATATATATATAAAACATCGACGAAAAGTTATTTTAACTTATACACTACCACACAAACAACAGTGATACAAACCCTTTTGAAAACTCATATGCTTCACCTTATTTTCACATGACATATTTCTAAGTCGTCATTAATTAATAGGTTGTGACCGGGTACCGTTGTGCTATTCCACTTGATCATTTTTTTATTTCTGGTACTTTCTTCACCGTACGCTGAGGTGAGTTTAGTAGCCCTTATTTCAATATACTTTTCCTTGGGGGAAAATGGTAGTCAAATGATGTTTGATTGTTTTTCGTGTTGTGATACACTGTTTTCATGTTTTTGGACAATATGTGCATTTTGGTTGCGATTATGTGCTTTGATGTGTGTGTTTATTCAAATGTATTCATGTATGCACAATTGTTTAACTCCGTTTGAAGCCGAAGCATTTGATAGTACTATCGGGGTAGCTCCCCGTAGTTAGCAACTTGTGTGTAGTAATCATGGTAGGTTCAGTTGACGCAATTATCGATCTTTCATTTAGTGCTTATAGTTGTATATCATGCTCACTGTTGTCCTACGCTATATCATTCACAACTTCGTGGTTTAACTTTTAAAACATACGAGCTCACCAACTTTATGTTTACGTTTTCTAGTACCATTTTCAGGTGATCATTGATAAAGTATTTCCGAAGGCACTTGCATTGGAGTCAATCTACTTGCCTTCTCCATCATTATGTTTTTCCAAGATAACGTTTAATCAAACAAGACTCGCCTTCTACTATTAACTTTTTGGATAAAGAATATCTTTGAAATGTTGTAAACTAAAGTTGCAATCATGTACGGTATGAATCTATGATGTTATGCTTGTGCCTTTCACAGTTACACCTTGTGTTTCCACTTTAGCGGGGTGTGACATTTTCCAAGGAAACTATATAATTTTAAGTCAAAAAGAATTTAATTCTAATTAACTACATGCATACATAGTATTATTAATGATATGTTTATGCCAACTATATTCAAAAGAAAACATAATACCAATAATATTATTATCTGTATTAAGGAAATCATATTACATCAAATACAATTTTTATATCATCAACACCTTTATATATTTGAAACATAAAGAGTACACAAATACAATTTTTATATCATCAACACCTTTATATATTTGAAACATAAAGAGTACACATAAAGACTTTCTACAAATCAAACATGAATTTAATCATAGGTGCACTTTTCATCCTCATAACACTTTCATTCGGTGCTACTGAAAGGCCAAATGATTTTACTCATTTTAGGACATGGATCCACAATGCTATTGAAGAAAACATCTCACTCCATGTCTATAAAAGTAAAAAAGGTGGAGGTGATTATGGAAGAGCGACACTTGGTTTTAATGAAGAGTTTACTTGGAAATGCGGGGTGGATTTTGGTACACAGGTTGTAGGTGAATTTTGGTGGGGTGAAAAATATACACATATTAGTGTTTACAATGGAGACGTTTTCGGTTTGTGTTACGATGGAAAAGTATTTTCAACACAACATTGTTACTGGAGGGTGCAATCAGATGGATTCTATTTAAGTCAATTTAACCGTACAGATCCTATGTATTGGCAGCGTAGGCATACATGGTAGAACTTGTAATTGCCTTATCAACAAATAATATAAATATTAAATAAACTTGGTTTATAAAAAGGTGAGTGAAAATTTCTAGCTATTAGTGTTTTGGTCATATTTGTTATGCTATTATACATATTCGCCGATTGAAAACATATGCACAAAAGCAAGTGATAATGCTTCGCATCTAAACAAAATGGCTTTTTCACATGGTATGGTTGTGTGTTAACGACTCCAACTAAATCAATAATGTAATTTTCATAGAAACCGCGTCTCTAAACTTTTTGCCTATTAATTTATGAAGTTCGAGCCTACCACTACACACACAAATCAAGTAAAGCTCTCTTGTTCTTAAAGACAGTTGTCGTGACCACATCAAATTTGAAAAGCCCCTTTACTGATTTGACTAAAAATCTAAAACTTTTATCGAAAACGACATGACCCAAAACTGGCTTTTAATTAATGTTTAATAAACTGACAAAAATCTATTACATACCAGTGATGCGATTTGGATTGTCACACAAAAGTTTTACTTCTCAAGGGATCTTGAGAAGCTTACAATCCCCGCCAGGCAAGTGTACCTGACCGATGTAGTATAGTGTAGTGGTAAGAACCAGGGGATTGATCGTTCTCCACAGGGAATAGTGTTCGTTGGGATTGAAAATGATCTAAACTAGGTCTAGAGGTGATGGATGATTCTTTTTGTATCTTTATAATTTTTTGGAAAGCAAGTAAAATTCTCGGGTTTTGGAAGAGTAGGCGGAATTAGTTGCTAGTCAACTAGCCCAAATAACTACAAATGCAATAAAAATAAAATAACAAGAAAATAAATGTTTGAAACTTCTAATAAGGAGACAAACGTGTTTACTTAGGTTTCACTACTCACTAGCTATCTTTCATTGATTGATTAGTTTGTTACAATTGCGTGGATGATGTGTTGTATTCCTTAATACCATTCGGGGGGCATGTACGTCCTTCCCCAACTCTATAAGATCCTATCTCTTCCTACGATGACACGTTAAGTATCCTATCATGGCCTCATTAATATTCTCTTATGCATTAAACACAACCAATTAATCGTAGTACACATCTGATTCATGTTTCTTAAGACGTCAAGCAAGTTACCAATAGGAAATTAGCCAGTTTTCTTAAGCCTAACATTGATATCATTCATCCAACAACAATTAATAACAAACCATCAATCAATAATCAATAGCTAGGTTTCATTACATCTAAGCAAACACAAACAAACCTAGCCTAGCATGTTAAAAGAAATACAAGCGTAAGATAGAATCAAATAACACATAGACATATTGAATGATTGCTAGATTACTTATCTTTAATTAATCATGGAAGAAAAAAGGTTTGGAAACCTCAAAATAGCTGCAAAAGTCGACTAGGGTTCGTACCCTAAGTTTCTCTCCAAAGTTTCACACACAATGAATGAAAATTAGAAAAGTATATATAGATTTTACAACTTGACGGCGTCACCTTATGGGAAGTGACGCCGTCACCTCGCCGCCAAAATAACTCTCGGATTGCCTAGATCCATCTTTGACACCGTCAGGTTGAATAAGGTTATGGGCGTCTCTCTTTGTGATAACACGTGACGTCCTTGGTGAAATATAACGTGACGCCGTCACGTGTAAACTTCAAAATTCCTTTCTGGCCCGTCAAGTGTAAAATAATTATCCACCTCTTCATCAACAAGTGACGCCGTCACCTGGTAGTGTGTGACGCCGTCAGGTACTGTTCCAGCTTGAATTATTGACTTTGTCGTTTTCTTCACTTTTATGCTCAAAAAACGTCCAAAATGCTTCCTTTTCTATAATTCCTCCCAAAAGTACCTAAAATGACAAAATGAACGATTTAATGCAATATTTGATCATATAATCACGATTTAAGGCTTAAATAACCCCTTAAAAGCGTAACACTTTTCGTCTCATCAACCAACCTTTTTGAAAGTATTTTTAAATGAAACTAGACTCAATTATCTTTGAAATGAGGAGTGGCACGACCTCTAACAACTTACGGATTAAAAGAAATGATTTTTTGAACATTGAGAAAAATATGAAAACCCTCATTAAAATTATGGTGCAAGCATATGGCTGTATGAAATATCTCATATGACCGTATGGTCATCTCAGAAAATTTTCAAACCACTGAATGGAGCATACAGCCATATGAAATATCTCATATGGCCATATGGTCACTGCAAAAACGTTAGTAAAAGCTATATTAGGCACTAATTCCGAGAAATCGACTTTCAAGACTTTAAATTTAATGAAACTTTCCAGAAATCATTAACATAACAAAATACATCATTTTCATAAACATTTATGGTCTAAACGGCCCGTGAGCATGTACTTTACAAACATACGGGCATTTTACCAAACAACCATTTTGAACCACTTTCACAACAACTTAAATACATATTATAACAATGACTACAACATACTTTTAACTCAACAACTAAAAATGCATTAATACTTGACAAACAAGGTTTATAACAACTGAAAATGCTTTAACACTTGACAAACAAGTTTATAAACCTTTTTAAGACACTCGGGGGTTAAACTTTGACTCAAGCCCAGCATCTAACACTAACTTCATACACAATACCAAACACATCCAAAATCCAAGCTTCCATGCCATATGCCTTATTCCGAGGCCTTACTTACCTCATAAAAACCTACACAAAACATAAAAAACTAAAGGAATAATCGAAAACGCTTAGTAAGTAACCGGTTAATACATGGTTAGTATGTCAATTATCATATAATGCAATATGAACAATCCTAATTAGTCCAACACTATACCACTTAATCTCCCATATTAACACTATAACAATTAACATGGTACTATAAACAAATAACTATAACACATATTAAGCACATAGAAACATCAACACATACCTTGGTTCATCAAAAAATCAAAGATTAACACTATTTTATCCAACCAATCAAGTCTCTTATTTCACCACACTTTCAAAGCCGCTATATCAAATCCTACACACAAAATAATAACATTCATATTAAACACACAGTAACCAAGTTACTTACCTCAACTGCAAGTGATGAGATGAAAAGTGTACTTAGGGTGTCATTTAAGCCCTAAGTCATGATTATTTGATCAAATATTACCTCAAATCGTTCCTTTTGTCATTTTACGTACTTTGGAGAAGAAATCTGGAAAAGGAAGAATTTTGGACGTTTTTGAGCGAAAAGTGAAGAAAACGGAAAAGTCTCCAAATCAAGCTGGAAATAGTACCTGACGGCGTCACGTATTGCATGTGACAGCATCACGTTATGGCAAAGTGGTGGATAAAAAGTATAACGAGATGTGCCAGAATGTTTTTGGGAAATAACACATGACGGCGTCACCAAGGCCGTCAAGAGCAAATTACACGTGACGGCCAAGAGTTGATTAACACATGACGGCGTCAGATCTGGATCTAGGCATTACGAGAAGAATATTGGCGGCGAGTTGACGGCGTTAGAATCACAACGTGACGCCGTCAGAACACAAAATCTATATATAGTTTTCTAATTTTCGTGTATTAGAGAGAGGAGAATTTTAGAGAGACTTTTGGGAGAACTTGTTGAGAAACCCTAGGTCAAATTTTACAGGGGTTTTCACCCTTTTATCATCCATGTTTCAATAAAGATAAGTCTTCCAATAATCATTCAATATGTCTATGTGTTGTTTGATTCTATCTTATACTTGTCTTTACTTTAACATGCTAGGCTAGGTTTTCTTTGTGTTTGCTTAGATGTAATGAAACCTAGCTATTGATTATTGGTTGGTTGTTTGTTATTAATTGTAATGGATGATTGATTTCGATGTTAGGCGTAAGAAAACTGGCAAACTTCCAATTGGTAACATGCTTGAACGTCTTAAGAAACATGAATTGGATGTGTACTACGATTAATTAGTTGTATTTAATGCATGAGTAACTACTAAGGAGGCCATGTTAGGAGCTAGTAGTCGGCTTGACATAGGAAGAGGTAGAAGCTTATAAAGTTAGGGAAGATCGTACACGGCCCTATGAATGGTATTAAGGAATATAACCCGTCATCCACGCAATTGTAACAAACTAATCAACTAGTAAAAGATAGCTAGGGAGTAGTGAAATCTAAGTAAACACGTTTCTCTTATTATTGTTTTTCTTCCAATTTACTTTCTTGTTATTTTATTTTCATTGCATTAGTAGATATTTGGGTTAGTTGACTAGCAACTAATTCCGCCCACTCTTTTGTAACCCGAGATTTTTACTTGCTTTTCATAAAACCATAAAAATATAAAAAGAATCATCCCTCACCTCTAGACCTAGTTTAATTAAGTTTTGATCCTAACGATACTATTCTCCAAGAGAACGATCAATCCCCCGGTACTTGCCACTACACTATACTACATCAGTCAGGTACACTGCCTGGTGGGGATTGCAAGCTTTTCAAGATCCCTTGAGAAGTAAAACCTTTTGCCAGGTTGCAAAACCACGCATCGGCAAGCTAAAATACTAACAAGTCACCTTTCTCTTTGTTATTTGATTCATAACCAAGAATCATCACAACATCTATTAATTTATAAAAACACAAGGGTTTAAATAACCCATTTTCACCCTTCACTATTAACTTAGATTATATGATCATACCTTGATCATATGATGAAAACCTCCAATTTCACAAAAATCAATTGACCTTAAATCCACCATTAAAAACACTTAAATTCTTGCTCTACCTATAACCCCAAATTTGGTGTATACCCTAATACCTTAATTCACCAATTAAACTCAAATAAGGGTTTAGTTATCTTGTAGAATCATTGCTATGGTTTCATTCATGGATAAACACTCTTAATTCTCCATCTAATGATCATCAAGACCATCTTGTTATTCCTTTCTTTTTTGGTTCTCACATCACATACACAAACCCAGACACTTCTTTCATTCTCTAGAAAGTTTTGGAAATAATTAAGAGTTCCTTCAATTATAAACTAGTCACTACTTTGGACAGTTGTCACTTCTAGTCCCTCAAGTCATATTCCTTCTTATTTGTGACACATCATATTTTCTATAACCAATTACACATACTTTGACTATTAGATTGACTATCAGATTTGACTAACCAATCACGTAACATATTCAAACTACTAAAAGTCGTAGTGAAACTATTTAATGGGCTTAACATATTCAAACTACTAAAAGTCGTAGTGAAACTATTTAATGGGCTTCCAGTAAATAAACACTTAAACCCAATTTTAGGGTGTAACAAAAGTAATATTTGACAAGAAATTAAAAGTTGTGTTGTAAGATAACAAATGTTCCGTGTAATATAACCCAAGAGACATTGTGCTTAACTTAACTCCATTTTGTGATGCGTGACGTACTATGTGATCTTTAATCATTTTAATAGTTTAATTTTAAATAAATAAACACATTGTTAAAATTTTGTTCTATGCTAGTTTCTTCATCTCAAAATAAACGTTTATTGCATATCTAACATACAATTTTAGAAGAATTTAATATTAATCAATAATATGTCATATATGCCTTTTGCAATTTTTGTTATTAGTTAAAACTTATAAGCTAACACTTATTTTAGGACAAACTAAATTAATAAGATGGATATATATTTTACTAGAAGAGAGTACATTACTATCCATTTGATCAGTCTCATAGTAACGGTTCACCAAACCCATCGCCATATCAGTTTTTATTCCCGCCATTAAACCCAACCCTAAACCCATTTAACACCAAAGCCACCACACGTACATATCTCACAACATACCCACGTACACAAAAATCACTAGATTTTTTTGGGTGAAACCAACCACTGAACCACCCAATTTCTGCCCCTTCACGCGTTGTTTAATCCCTCCAAGAGCGACAATGACGTGTGGTCACGACCCCCCTCACGTATACGTGTGTAAATAAATGTCCGCTACATATTTAACATCCAATTTTAAAAGAATTTAATATTAATCAATAATATGTCACATTTACCTTTTATATTTTTTTTATTAGTTAAAACTTATAAGCTAACACTTATATTAGACAAACAAAATTAATAAGACAGATACATATTATGCTAGAAGAGAGTACATTACTATTCATCTGATTAGTCTCGTAACAACGGTTCACTAAACTCATCGTCATATCAGCTTCCACTCCTGCCATTAAAACCCAACACTAAACCCACTTGACAACAAAGCCACCACACGAACATATCTGACTACACACTTGCGTACACAAAAATTACTAGATTTTGTTGGATGAAACCAACCACCGAACCACCCAATTTCTGCTCCTTCACGCTTGTTTAATCCCTCCATAATAGACAATGACATGTGGTCACAACCCCCCCCCCCACTTATAGGTGTGTAAATGAGTCGAGCTTTTGTCAAGTAACTCGACTAGAGCTCGATTGAGCCAAGCTCTATCGAGTCTAGAAAATAAGTGCGATATGTATAATAGGCTCGACTCGAGTTATAATCAAGATTTTCAAGCTTTTAAATGATGTATGTATAATAGATGTGCTTATATGTAAATACACTAAGCATAAATATTTGTTTATGAATAATCGAGCTTTTTAAGCCGCACTCGAGGCAAATTCAAGCTTTCTCGAGTTGAGCTCAAGCTTCTTCACGAAGGCTCGCCAACCTCGAGTCGAACATAATATTATCGAGTCGAGCCCTACCAAAACTCGATTCGATTCGACTTGTCTACACCTCTACTCGTGTGAAGGGTACCCACCACGGCAAGGACTGTTTGGTGGGTAAAACTAAACCTTAATAAATGATGGAGTAAATTGAAAAATTCTCCCTTATGGTTTGGCTAATTTGCAAACGCAATCCCTATCCTTTTGAAAGTGCATGCATAATCTTTGTGGGAAACTTTCGACTACACTTTTAGTCCCTGCTTGAACTAGAATGAATAAAATACCCTTTTTTCAGCTAACTGAATCTTCATTTGACTTTTATTTTTTTTAAATACAAAATTGAAGAACACTAGAAACATACAAGATAAATCTTCTATTTTTTAAATGAAAAATACAACGAAGTTTATAATTATATATATAGATAAGTTCATTTTGTCCAAACCCCTAATTTTCAAAAATATCAAGTCTAAGAAATAACACTAAACTAAACATGTATCCAAATCCTAAAACTATGATTTCATTAAATTCCTACTCAATATTATCATAATTCATGCTCAAGCATGTAAAAAACAATTAATCTCTCAATAGACTAATAAGTGCACACACTATAAATACCTTACAAAATAATCAAAAGCCCTAAAACCCTTAACTGGATCTAGATGTCTTCGCCGAATACCACCTCCTTGCCGATGCTATGCCAGATTCTGCCACTACCGTGGCCACAAGACTCATGAATGTATTTGATGGATAGGTTCTTAAATTTAGTTTTTTTAGTTTTATAATGTGTATGTGATTGGATAGGTGATGCGAGGCCAAACGTTGAGGAATGGGCCATTTTGTTTATGAAGGCCCAAGATCATGTGAAGAAAGGAGCTTCACTAAAATTAGCATAACATTAGTCCATTTTAGATACAGATGAGTCTATTTTAGACTAAAACCACCCTTAATAGTGGTCTACAGGAAATGAGTCCATCTTAGATACAAATGAGTTTATTTTAGACTAAAACCACCTTAATGGTCATGTCGGGTTTCTAGTGTTTGGCCCATTTGTCTTTTAGGCCCATTTTAGGTTTCTAATGTCTATTTAATAATTGTATAGTAATCCTGGATGATTAGTTCAAAGTTATATGAAAAGCCTATTTTTGGCAGTTGCTGAAAATTGCCCTAATTATTGGTATTATTTGAATCAACGATAGTTAGAAGAATTTTTTCTGGTATTCATATGAATCAATATCACGGTTTTAGTCTACATTAGTTGGAATCAGAGCTAAAGTTCCTAATCAAGATGTCTCCAAGGAGAAAGGGTTGTTAATGACGCATATGAAGAAGAATTTGAGCAACGTCTTATGGCAACAATGGAGGAGCGAATGCGTCAATTCGTTGATTAGTTGACTAACTAGATGAATGACTTGATGAATTAAAGAAGGCATGGTGATTGTAGCCATCGGCGAACTGACGATGAATAGTTAGAAAATCCGTTCGGTGATGGTGACGGTTCATCTTCTGATGAACAACAAGAAAGGCGACCAAGTTAGAATCAAAGGAAGGATAATAGGCATAGGGAGTCTGGATTGAGAGTCAATATTCCTGAGTTTGATGGGGATACTTTGAATCCTGCGGGTTTCATTGATTGGCTTGTTGCGGTTGAAGAAGTGTTTGAATTCAAAGAGGTTCATGAAAACAAGAAGGTTTCATTGATCGCTACTAGGCTATGTAGTAGGGCATTCGCATGGTGGCACCGTGGCAGTAATTAAAATTGACACGGGAGAGAGTTGGAAAGCCAAGAGTCGTGACTTCGGGGGAAGATGAAGAAGTGGATGAGGGCCAACTTTATTCCTCATAATTACCAACGGTTGATGTACCAGCGGTAACAGAATCTGAAATAGGGGACCAAATCTATTGATGATTACACAACCGAATTTTACTAGTTAATTGCAAGGAATGATACTCAGGAGAGCGATGATCAACTTGGCTCTTGTTACATTGGTAGTTTAAGAACCCATGTCGTGGATTCTATTAACGTGGTTGATCCTGTGACACTTTCTGATGCATATCAACATGCATTACGTTTTGAAAAACATAACCAAAGTGTGGGAGGTTCATCTTCTCATGCCACAACAAGAGGTAGTTCTGGTTTGGGTAACGTGGCATCTCGTTTTGTTCCCAATCAGTCAAGATACAGTAGCTTGAAGTGTTTTAACTATGGTGAACCTAGCCACCAATAGTCAGAATGTAAAAAGGCCGGGAAAAGACACTTATTTGCTGAGTTCGAGGAATGGGAAGTTGATAACGTGGCTGATGATAATTATGAAGAAGCACCAGTATTTGACGGTATGAAGAAGAAGTTGTTATTGGAGATGTGGGGGTGAATTTGATGGTAAGGCGCTCTTGCTTGATACCAAAGGCTGTTGGCGATGATGGGCTCAAGCACAACCTCTTTCAGTCAACCTATACTATTTTGGGCAAGGTTTTTTCCTTTGTGATTGACTCAGGTAGTTGTGATAATCTGGTATTTGAAGAAGTGGTTCAAAAATTGGGACTGAAAATAGAAAATTGTCCCAAACCTTACAAGTTATAGTAGCTTAAGAAAGGTAGTGAGGTAACGGTGTCCAAGCGCACCCTTATCCATTTTCTGTGGGAACAAACTATAAAGATAATGTTTGATGTGATGTGGTGCCAATGGATGCTTGTCAGTTATTATTGGGTAGACCTTGGGAGTATGATTGCAACCCAAATCATAACAGGAGAACTAATACTTATAGTTTCCTATTTGGTGGTGTGAAGATAATTTTGATGCCAAGTAAGCCCAAAGAATTAGTCAACAAACCCAGTGGTACTCTACTAACTCTTTCCTAGTTTGAGGACGAGTTGGAGATAGAAGATGACGTGGATTTCAAAGTGGGTGACTTTGTGTGGGTTGTTTTAACTAAGGATCATTTCTCGGTTGGTGAATACAATAACTTATCAACTAAGATGATTGGGTCGGTGGAAATTGTAGAGAAAATTAATTCCAATGCTTACTGTTTGAAGTTACTAAGCCATATTCGATGTTCTGATGTGTTTAATGTGAAACACTTGCTGCCTTTTCATGGTGATTCTTCTGATGATGATATTAGTGTGAATTCAAGGGTGAATTTTGTCTACTCAGGGGGAATGATGCGCCCAAGCGTTGAGGAACATGCCATTTTGTTTATGAAGGCCCAAAATCATGTGAAGAAAAGTGCTCCCTAAAATTAGCATAACATGGGTCCATTTTAGATACATATGAGTCTATTTTAGACTAAAACCACCCTTAATAGTGGTCTGCAGGAAATGAGTCCGTTCTAGATACAAATGTTTCTATTTTAGACTAAAGGCACCCTTAATGGTGGTCATGTCGGGTTTCTAGTATTCGACCTGTTTGTCTTTTAGGCCCATTTCAGGGTTCTAACGTCTATTTGATAATTGTATTTTAATCATGAATGATTAGTTCGAAGTTATATGAAAAGCATATTTTTGGCGGTTGCTGAAAATTGCCCTAATTACTGGTATGATAATTAACGATAGTTGGAAGAATTGTTCCTCGTATTCGTGTGAATTAACAAGTCCAATTTGTGTTTTCTCGTTTTTAGTCTACATAAGTTGGCATCAGAGCTAAAGTTCCTAATCAAGATGCCTCCAAAGAGAAGGGCTATTAATAACGTGTGTAGGACCATAGATCTAGCTTTATCACCTAAGATTATGATGTTAGAGAGAGATGGAAGAGTAGAGAGAGAAAGTAGAGAGAGAGGTGGAGAGCACTATGTGAAATAAAACCTTTGATTAACATGAACTCCCACCACTCCTAACAAGCTTAGGAGGGTATTTATACCTTTTACATAAGCCACCATGGGCTTTCTCTTGGGCCTTGTTTTGGGCCAAGCCATTAAGGCTTTTACATAACCTTAATAAACTAGCATTTCACTAACTATTACATGAATATATTTAACTAACTATTGGACTCAATAATGATCATCACTTTTAATCCTAACAATCTCCCCCTAAGGGATGATCATTGAGATCTCTCTTTGATTACATAAATGATCAACACTTCTAATGCTAACAATCTCCCCCTAAGGGTGATCATTGAGATCTCTCTTTTGTGACATTGATCTTTGATCTTTGAAGCTTGTTCTCTTTGAACTTTGAGTCTTGTGTAATAGTTTTGCTAGTTTCTTTGTTCCAATCATGCTTTGTGATCTTTCTTGCCTTTGATCAACATCTTTACTATGTTGTCTTTACGTCTTTTCCAACATGCTCATACTTCGTTTGACTTAGAATCTTTGAGAAGTTCTCTTTTCTTTGACATTAATCTTTGTTTCTTTAGTTTGTAGATTCTTTGACTTTGACTTAGAAACGTTCAGAACTTTACTTTGCTTTGATCTTTGAAGAGAGCTTTATAGGGTATGAGCATGTGGATCTTTGAGTGATGGTAACGGTCTTTCTCCAAGGAACATTTATGAGTACCTGCATAAAACAGTTAGCAATAAAGTATCCGGTACTTACAGGTTCGGAATTAGAGATCGTCAACAGCATAGTGTGAAGACTCCTTCTAACCCTTACCAAGGCTGTTCCTGAATCAGATACCCCTGAAAGGGCTTACTAGATCCACCGAAGTACATCAATGATTCAGGTGAGTTGCTGGAGATCACCCCACAACTGTAGACCGTTTGAGACAAAGTAACCATCATGATAGATAAGGCAAGATCCGTAGATCTCATAAAGACTCTTACAACTTGTGTCCTTTTTGGCGAACACAAGTGTATTCGTAGGAAAGTGTATCCTAAGAGATCTTTTAATGAATCTCTTGGCTCTAGACTCGATAAGTGCATAATTTGGTTTTCCTATGCGGAGACTAGGGAGGGGTCTCCTGCTTCAATATCAACCATCTCTAAGAGATAAATTGATAGATTACACCGGTTCCCCGTGAGAATGAAACAAGTACCTTTTGAGAGATACTCGAGTGGCTAGAAGGTTAAGTGCAGTGCGTCACTGGGTCCATGACGTCTTTATCTTCAATACCGGTGTCACCTTGGTAACAACCAGTAGCATATAAATTGAACCCGATTTCTGCCCTAAGGTTGAACATTTGGAGGGCTATTTCTTTTCACCCTTTCATTTGCTTTTCTTTTTAATTCTTCAACCCCTTCTTTCTCCTTTCATTCTTTTCTCCTTTTTTCAAATCATACCTAAGGACTTCTAATTCTAATCTATTGGAATTGTCCTTGGGTAGATCCCTCCGGCTCTGGCGGATCATAGGACGGTTTTTCCTAACCTTAATCACCTTATAACTCCATGAATATCCTATAATTGCCATGAAACCATTTATGAAAATCTCTCAAAGTGTTTATGATAAAAAAAACATACTTTGTTAACACTTCGAGAGTTTTGCATTTCATTTGAAGGACTCCCCCTTCACATGTGCTTATGTATATTTTAGGAAATTTGCGCATGCGGGAGGAGTTTGCACTTTTGAATTGATCTACTTTCAATGAACACAACCGATTCGAGACACGCTTACATCACTAGTTAGACTAGCTTGAAGTTATTACCCGGCCTGGTCAAGTCCACAGAAAGTTTCTCGAAACAGTACATTTCTACTAAGACAAATCCTTTTCGAGACACGCTTACGTGGCTAGTTAAAGAGTTCCATTGTCAGCTTTTAGGTGACAACTAGCTCTAGTAACTAACTTGATGTTATTACCCGTCGAGGATAAGTCTTTTCGATTACAAACTTTTGTTGTTTCGTCAATTCTTGGGTCATTTCTGAGTCGAGCTCGCACGAGATTCAAGCACAATCTTAAACACATTGATCACATTTTAATCACGTCTTCTCCCCCTCAAAAATAGCATATCCATGGTA
Organism: Artemisia argyi; assembly: GCA_030686995.1. Classification (NCBI taxonomy): domain Eukaryota; kingdom Viridiplantae; phylum Streptophyta; class Magnoliopsida; order Asterales; family Asteraceae; genus Artemisia; species Artemisia argyi. The sequence continues at coordinate 21,723,396 of CM060700.1, forward strand.
TTTTTGATACCAATTGATTAAAACCTTTTCTTTTTGGATAGCATATGGGAGAAACGGATGTTTGTAAATTCCAAATTAGTTGCTTTTAAGCATGATCTTTTTGGAACTTCTTTTTATTACTCCCCCTAAAAAATAGAACATTTTGATTAAATTAAGCGATTTAAGGATTTGAGGGAGTAATATCTTGAGCAACATCGTGAAAAGTTTTGAAAACCTTTTAAAACATTTTTCAAAATTTTGCTCAAAAATTAAGAAGACTTTGATAAGCTTTTTGGTGAGAAGTCTTCTTATCTTTTAGGATTGTCGCACATAAATGTACAACATGGTCCTTTCTTTGAAAATCATGGGTTAATGGGTTATACACTGTTATGTGTGCATAAGCCATAATGTTTTTAGGATAAGTGCTCAAAGAATATGTAAAAACTTTGTTTTGATTTAAGCACTTTCCTTTCTTTGAAGAATGAGTCCTTAGCTGAAATACTAAGAAGTCATAATGTTGAAGTCCGAGTCCTTAGCAGAAGTACTAAGAAGTCATTATGTTTTTGGATTAGACAACAACTTTTGGAACCCATTTAAGCACGGCGCCAACGGGTTTACCATATTTTGAAATCCATTTGAAAGTTGTGTCAATTCGAGACAAAGAAGTTGAATTCCAACGAGGACTGAAAACCGGTGTTTCATTTTGAAATAAAGCTCGTGGAATCAACGGTGATTTAAAACTCTTTTGCTTTTGAAAGTTGTTTGAGAAACTCGGTGTCTCTCTTGGAGTTTTAAAACTTGAAGAAGAAGTTTTCCATCCATTGTTGAAACTCGGCATTTCATTTCGAAATTTTGTTTTTGAGATGAATGGAAACCTTCCAGAATTAGGATTTTTCCAAGCATAGCCATTCCTTTGTTGTAGCGGAAGCATTTCAGAGTATGGATATTTCAAATGGTTTGAACGGCTTTGCTTTGGTTTCCACACTGGCTTTACCGGAGTAAAACGAGAGTATGGAGTTTGAAAACCTTGATTCTTTTCTTTATGAGCACTTGCATGTGAAACCTTTTGAGGAGTAAATGTTTTAGAAAAATTTGGTCTCTTTGAAAATTTCCTTCCTTTTTGCAAAGAATAGGTAGTAAATTGAGAAACCCTTTTTGAAAATGGTTTTGAGGATTCACCCGTGTAAACCGTTTCTGAAACACTTACTTGTGGTTTAGACTTGTTTGAAACTTGAAATTTTCCTTTTAACCGGTTAAGAACATCAAACTTTGCTTTTAAGGCATTATATGACGTTCTCAAATCATTATATTCTTTTTGAAGAGAAAGATGATCTGATGATGCCATTTTTTCTTGCAAAGAAGCATTTTGATTTTCAAGATGTGCAAAATATTTTTCATATTTGTCTGTTTCGATTGAAAAATCATTTTTGGCATCACCAAAATCCTTGATTTGTTGTGCAATCGTTTTTTCCAATTCAACAATTTTCTTTTGAAGCACAAACTTTTCTTTTTCAAAAAGATGATTTGGTGTGATCTGAGAGTCAGATTTGTTTGAAGTTTGATTCTGAACTCTTGACCGCTTGATTGAATCAAACAAGTTTTTGTAAGTCTGTTTCAAATGCTCATTTTCTTTTTGTAATGATGCCACAGTATGTTCCAATTCAAGATTTTTTGTATCAAGTTCGTCGAAATCAAACTTGATATTGGTATCATCACAATTTCCTACAAAAATCTTTTCTTTTTCTTTAAGCACTGATGTCAAAGAGTTTTCAGAAGACATTTTCTCATTCTTCTCTTGCAATTTAAGTTGGAAAGAGATACTTTGTGCTTCGAGTATTGCAAGATGTTTCTCAAACTGAGCTGTTCTTTTTGACAATTCTTCTTTGACATCAGCTGCTTCTTTTGAAAGCTTGGTGATTTTCTTTTTGAGACAAAGATTTTCAGATTTCAAAGAAGATGTTTGTTCAAAATTCTCATTCACTTTCTCATGGCTAATAGATGCTGACTTGAACGACTCTATTTGATTTGTGAAAAATTCTTTTTGAATGTCTAGAATTAAGCATTTTTCATCAAATTCATCTTCCAGAGAGTGAACGTACTTTAGATCTTCTCTCATTTCAGTTACAAGATATTTTTCAAAGTACTCAAAACATAAGTTGATATCTTTCACACGAGGTTCAGTCTCATCTTTCAAAATCTTTTTTACTTCTAACTTAAGGCGTACATCTGATGAAAGAGGATTACAGAAAACGTTGTTTGTGATGTTTTCTTGCTTAAACCAAATGACCTTTAACGTTTGCTCAATGTGATGTTTAAGATTACAAAATTGTTTCCTTGCTCTATTTTGCCATAACTTAGCATCATAGGTAGCAAGTTGAGCTTCTTTGAAAAATCTTTTCACATTTGTGTCTTTTCTTTTGAAAGGTTCTTTTGGTATATCTGTCAATTGTAGACAACCATACACAAAGTCGTGATACGAGAGTGGGTTTTTTGTTTGTTTTACTTTCAAACGTTTTTCCTCTTCAGATTTTAAAATATCTTGAGACTCAAACAAAAGATCATCTGACAATTCTTTTCCCATATCATTAGCGTTATACAAAATAGGTGTCAACTTTTGCACTTTGTTTAAAAAACAAGGTTTTTCATTTTCCACATTAGCATTATTCACAAAACCAATCCCAGATGTTTGTTTATCAACCTCCTCATCTTTAGTTGGCAGCATGTTGATAGTCTAAGAAGTCTGTCCCAATTTTCGAAGTTTGTTTTCAAGATCGTTTGTTCGTTTCAAAAACTCTTGGTTTTCATTCTCAAGTTTTGTGTTTACAATCTCAAAATTTGATGTTGTTTTCTGAAGCTTTGAATTTTCACTTTTTAAATCATTGTTCTCTTTTAAAAGCGCTTGAACCTTTCTGTTGTTAACAACCATTTGAGCATCCTGATTTTGAATGGAACGTTTTTCACGAAGAACAGCTTCTCTATAACCAACTTCAAGTTCTTCATTTCTTTTTAGAAGTGGTTTGACAGACTCTCCATACATTTCAAACTTCTGAGCTTGAGTTTTAGGGTTTGAGTTTTCAAATTCAAGTTCAGCTTTTCTTTTTGTTACATTTTAAAAACCTTTTTCCATTTCTTTAAATCTCTCAAGCTCTTTTGTCAATAAGACATTCGTTTGCTTAGCTTTACGATTGTCCTCTTTGCACTTTTCAAGTTCATGTTTGAAATTATTGATTAATGAAGCAAATAAGGCACGATCTTGTTCATAAGAAGATCCATACTGGGCAGGCTCACCTCCATTAGGATCCATATCTGGAGTATCAAAAGTGATATTACTATCATTTTGTTCCACCACATAAGTGTCACTAATAGACTCAGGATGCTCAGGATGTGTCTGATCATGAACAAACATATTCTCAAATATATCAACATTATCATGAGCATGTGAATGTTGTACCGTAGCCAATATCTCTGTGTCTGATGAAGGTCTGATATGATCATCTTCGGTGTCCCAAATAGCTTCATTCCTTTGTGTACCATCAGTATCTGAATCATAGCTAGGACTGTTGCTTTCAACCTGCTGTTCTGAAGATGAATCACTTTCCATGAAAACCAAACTAACATCTGATGCATCACCCTCATTGACTATTTCCTCTTCTTTTTGAACATCTTTCTCTGTCTCTTTTTCAATCACCTTAGTTTCCTTTAACTGCATCTCTCTTTCATTCTGCTCTTTTTCCCGTTTCAGCTTCTCAATCTCATTTAACTTAGCTTCCTCAGTTTCAAGTATCTTTTCGAGTTCATCCGTTTGATTTATGCATTGAGTTCTGAAGGTAGAATAGCTTACCCAAAATCTTTTATAAAACGCATCGATAAACTCTGTCTGGTTCATTATCCAAGGGTTAAATATTCTCTGAAACTGAGTTTGGATGACTTTAAGAGATTCTTTGCAGTTATGCGTATGAAGTTCTTCTTCATTAAGTAGCTTTTCAAGTTGATTTAGGTTTTGGATGAGTTCCTCTTGGAAATGATGAAATTGGACTCTAACGTAGTATTCAAATGCCTCATCGAACCTTATTTCTAAACCATAAATATTGATGACTTCTTCAACATATGACTTGAACACTGTAAACACTTTCTTTGAATCTCTCTCTTGGATTTGCATTTTCATTTCCATTGTTTAAACGATGTGTGATAAAGTTGATCTTAGGATCTTTTAAGATAACAAAGGTTGTTGTTTGAAGATTAGGGTTTTTTTTTTTTTTTTTTTTTTTTTTTTTTTTTTTTTTTTTTGCAAACTCGGTAAGATTGTTGTTATAACTCCGTTAACTCGCTAGTCTCTAACTCGGTAACAAGTTACTAACTCAATAAGCTCTGAAAATCCTAACTCGGTAGGGTTTCTTGAAGTGTCTAACTCGCAGGAATTAAAGATTCTAACTCGGTAAGTTATCTTGAAGTGTCTAACTCGGTATGTTTCATAGAAACTCTAACTCGGTATATCTGATGCTTTTCTAACTCGATAAGATCTCAAACTCGATAACCCAATGAAATTTTGGCAGAGTTTCGTTTAGTGTTAACCAAATAAAAATCCTTACTCGATGAACGATAAGGAACCAAGGCTAACTCGCCAAAAGATTGAACTAACTCGATAAGCCTCTCAAACTCGGTACCCTAACTCTATAAAACCTTTCAAACTCGGTACCCTAACTCTATAAAACCGTTCAAACTCGGTACCCTAACTCTATAAAACCTTTCAAACTCGGTACCCTAACTCTATAAAACCCAAACTCGGTACCCTAACTCTATAAAACCTTGCAAACTTGGTACCCTAACTCTATAAAACCCAAACTCGGTATTCTAACTCTATAAAAATTTTTCTAACTCGAATTTTTTCTTAACTCGACAAAAAATTTGCAAACTCGCAATTTAGGCAATGAACAGTAACCAGATCCGAAATTTTCACCCAAAAACACGATTTTTCACCCAAAAACAATCTAAAACAACCTAAGATTATCCCTAGGCTCTTGATACCACTTGTAGGACCATAGATCTAGCTTTATCACCTAAGATTATGATGTTAGAGAGAGATGGAAGAGCTAGAGAGAGAAAGTAGAGAGAGAGAGAGAGGTGGAGAGCACTATGTGAAATAAAACATTTGATTAGCATGAACTCCCACCACTTCTAACAAGCTTAGGAGGGTATTTATATCTTTTACATAAGCCACCATGGGCTTTCTCTTGGGCCTTGTTTTGGGCCAAGCCATTAAGGCTTTTACATAACCTTAATAAACTAGCATTTCACTAACTATTACATGAATATATTTAACTAACTATTGGACTCAATAATGATCGTCACTTTTAATCCTAACAATCTCCCCCTAAGGGACGATCATTGAGATCTCTCTTTGATTACATAAATGATCAACACTTTTAATGCTAACAATGTGTATGAACAAGATTTTGAGCAGCGTCTTATGGCAAGAATGGAGGAGCGAATGGGTCAATTCATTGATCAGTTGACTAACCAGATGAATGAATTGATGCAAAAGCGACAGTGTACAACGACAAATAATTATACTTGCGAAATCGTGATTTTGGTTTGACTGTCAAAACTTACGATTTCAATTTGTAGTAATTGCGAGAAAAAAGTCTATAGATTAGAAACAAAATATATTAAAAGTCCACTAACATTACTAAGTCATTTTAAGTTTCAAGAATGAACACACACTCTTTATAAGTAGTAGCGATTAATCCGGTTGTTACTTCTTTTTTTTTTTGAGAAAAATGTAAATTCAAAGGAAAAAAAAGAAAGAATGGCATTTTAGTTATTTTAGTCATTTTAGTTTAGACAGGATGATAAATGCACTCGTAGACTCTCACAGGTAGGGCTGGGCAAAATCACCAAAAAGACTGATTCGAACCGACAAACCGTCTGTAATCGGGCCGAACCGAAGCGACCTTATTCGGTTCGGTTTCGGTTTTGTATAATTATTTCGGCTTTTGTCGGTTCGGGTCAAATCATATTTTTCTGTTCGAAATGGCTAAATCGACCATAACTAAACCGACCTTATTCAGTTCGGTTTCAGTTTCAATAGCTATTTCTTAGTTCAGTATGCGTTTTTTCCTTTGTCGATTTTCAATCTAGATCAGTTTTTGTCAGTTCAAATCAGGTTTGACCCATTGCCAGCCCTACTCTCATAGATTATGCATGCACTTTCAAAAGGATAATGATTGTATTAACCTTTAATAACGATGTATTTAGAAACAGGCCCTTATCTATATACTATCATATAATGTATTTTTTACTATTCTATAATTAGAAAGACTTAAAATTACTTTTACCTTAAAATTACTTTTACTTGCTAATTATGGAATGGTTTCAAAATTAATTAGTTAGGAAACAGGTTGGTTAGAAAGTCTGTTAGGAAGCAGGTTAGTTGTTCAAACTAAAATTATTTGACTTAACCATCTTTACATATAAAACATAAAAATAGCTAAATGTGTAATCAAATAACGCAAAAAATATAGTCACATCCGCTTGTGTGGATACCATTCCCTCTTTTAGAAACGATCTTCCAAACTCCCAAAAGTCAGGCGCCAGGACACTACTTTACTAAATAATAAAAACAAAAAGTCTAAACATTAGGGTTTATCATTTTATAAACCGTGCCTCCTATTAAATTAAGCGGAAAACAATGGAACCAAACGGGTGTGGAAATTACGATGAATTGGTCCAGGAATTGAAGTCATTGAAGGATTCAAAACGAGATATTGAAGCTCGAATTTCAGTCATTGAAACCCAATTGAAAAACAATAATAAATTAAATGAAAAAGTGACTAATAGTTTTGGGGAGCATGGTTTGAGTGCTGATAGTATTTATAGATACAGTCGTCAGCTTTTGCTTCCTTCTTTTGGTGTTCAAGGTTTTATTAGGATTATTCTATTTATATGTTTTTTTTTTTAATGTTTGTTATTGGGGTGTTTGTTTAAGATTATATAGCGGGACTTATGACTTATTTGGTTTTTGGGCTTATGTTGCATAAGATTACTTTTTGTGGCTTATTTTAGAAAAAGGAATCAGCTTATATAAGCTTATCATGACATGATAAGCTTTATATAAGCCGAAAAGTTTCAAAACAAGCCACAAATAGTGAGCTTATGAAACATTAGCCGAAACCAAATAAACCATAAGCCCGTTATATAAGCTTAAACAAACACCCCCTTATATGATATGATTTTTTAAATGTTTGTTATTATTTATTGCACATACTAGGGGATGTCTCTTTAACCTTATTTTTTAGCTCACGAGTTTATGTGGTTTTGGCTTATGTTAAGCCTAATTTTTTCCGGCTTATTTTGAAACTTTTGTATAAGTTCATTATGTGTCACATAATGAACTTATATAAGCCTTAGGCTTATGAAACATAAGCCGAAACCACATAAACGCGTGAGCTAAAAAATAAGGCTAAACAGACGCTCCCTTAGTGTTTGAGTTGATTAGATTGGTGTGTTTTTGTTCTAAATTGTATTCCCATTGCGTTAAGTTAGTGTTAAATCGAGCTCGGATTATATAACCACCTAGTGTCTTCACACAAGAGGTCTTAGGTACGAACCTTACTAGGTAAACGGTTTGAAAATGGATATCTCGGTTAGGCTGCGTATTCCCCTGTTAACTTGAATAGGGAAATGGATAACTCATCAATAGAAAGTTTAAGTTTTAGAAGTTACAGTTTACCCCATCCATTTTTTTATGAAAGGAAAATGCTACACACATGTCTTAATAGAGACTTACCCACAACCCATAGGACAAAGGCCCATTTGATTGTTTAAGCTAATTTAGATTGGCGATTTCCATTAAGTTCCAAAGCTTAAAAGCCAGTAGCTTGATATTTGCGAGTCAGTAGTGGACTCAATTTTAGGGATGCCTGTATGCCATATAAGTTTTTGATTTGTATCTTGATCGTTAGATTCACTCCCTTTGCAATTCCTTTTGGTTTCTAGAGATGAACATCATACTGCTTAGGAGATGTTGTGAATTTCGTATTGAAATGAAGTAGAGAGAAAGAAAGACTACTATTTAGTTTTAGGGAGTCCTTTCTATTTGTTTATATATTATGGAAATTCATATCACTACTAATTCTTAGGATGTGGTAAAACCGTAAAATTGACGGAGGAGCCTCTTATATTACAAATTTCTTTCAGAATTTGACATGTCCTGGTTTGATCTAAGTTGTTTTTTGTTGGGTTGCAGCGCAGTCAAATCTGTTAAAGTCATCCATTTTAGTCATCGGAGCTGGGGGTTTGGGATCACCTGCTCTGTTATATCTAGCAGCATGTGGCGTAGGTGAGATATCTGCTTATATGTTCTAGCTTTTTAATTTTCCCGTCTTTTAATTTTTTGGCAAATAATACTGAACTAATTGTTAAATGTATTTTGTGCTTCTAAGTATTACTCATATTAGACATGACCCATGAGTGTTACTGAAAACTACCAGTAATTTTTAAACTACGGAAACTATTTAAACCTGTCAGATAATAACTGAAGCCAAATATTTTGACAGGTAAGTTGGGTATGGTGGATCATGATGTTGTTGAGCTAAACAATCTGCACAGACAGGTAAATTTGTTATGCCTTTTCTATTGCAATCGAGTTCTCATTTATATTGTTGTGATCACGTGCCACATTCATATATCATCATTTTGCCGTGTCTGTTCGCTGGCTTATGGTAGCTACATATGGTTGATGTTGTAATTTATCATAATTTCAGATCATCCATGGTGAAGCATACATAGGGCGATCTAAAGTAGAGTCTGCTGCCGCAGCTTGCCGCTCGTATGTTACTAATGCTCCATTTCAGCTCTACTTTGAAAACGTAAAATTTTTATGTTTGTGCAAGAGTAACTAACGTTATTATTTTCTTTGTCTAGGATCAACTCCACCATTGAGGTAGTGGAACACAGAGAAGCTTTACGCACATCCAATGCATTGGAGATTGTGAGCAAGTATTCTTCTTACTTCAAACTAAACCTGATAAATATACTTTTATTAATCTTTTGTCATAGTTATATTAATTTCCCCTGGCATAGATGTCTTATGAATTCCGTGGCTGTTATGTTCAGATACGACATTGTTATAGATGCAACGGATAACGCTCCTAGTCGATATTTGATCAGCGATTGCTGTGTTTTACTAGGAAAGGTATGATTCTAAACTTTGGCATATGTTAAAAATGACATCTGCAATGTGATACATTGAAAGGTTTATTTTAGAACAAATTTCATGCATTGTCTTATGATGATTATGTTTGCAGCCTCTTGTATCTGGCGCTGCATTGGGTTTGGAAGGGCAGGTACTGCTTGCATTATAAGATCTCTTTTCTTCATACAAATAAAAATATTTGGGCCCATGTAAATGTTTAATTTAACTGCTTTTATAGCTTGCGGTTTACAATTACAAGGGAGGCCCATGTTATCGATGCCTCTTTCCAACCCCACCACCCGCAACAGCATGTCAGAGATGCTCGGACAGTGGTGTTCTAGGTGTAGGTAAGCTCAACTTTACTTATGCTTTAATTCTCACAATAGACAACTTTCTTTATATGTTTCTTCTGTATAAAAATGCAACCAAAACCCCAGTGAAAGCTGTAAAAAGGTAAAATTTATGTATAAAAATGTCATATTTATGTTATATTGTTAAAATTTTGTATGAAAATAATTGCGGGCTATAAATATGACCTAAACATGAAACAAAATCCTTTTTTTTGGGTGTCTCGTTTCTTCAAAAAATAATGACTAAAACTGGACAAATGATGAAATGAAATATGTTAGTACATTCTCAAAATAACCCATATGTTTTCAGTTCCTGGCAACTAAATATGAGTTATTATTCAACTATATTGTTACAGTTCCTGGTGTTATTGGTTGTCTTCAAGCCCTAGAGGCCATTAAAGTGGCAAGCTCGGTTGGTGAGCCACTTTCAGAAAGAATGCTTCTTTTTGATGCATTGTCAGCCCGGATCCGCATTGTGAGTTCTGTTAGCAATTCTGATGATTTTAAACATTTGATTCTAATTTATAGAGTAAATTATATCGTTCGTCCCTGTGGTATAGGCGAAATCACGAGTCCAGTCCCTCGACTTTTTTTTGCATGACTGATCCTTTATAATGAAGTTTCGTAACCACCATCCATCCCTGTCTCTAACGCTTGTTAAATTTTGCCGTTAAAGCCACTCATGTGCCTTGCACATGAGGGTATGATAGTCCTTTTACCTTTCTACTTTCTTTTATCTCTCTTTGTTTAAAAACTGCACATTAATCTGAGAAAATATTTACAGCCCACTAATAAGTGACAGCATTTGTGTTCGTGCAAATAAGAATTTTTTTTTTTAAATCAACATAAACTTGTCATTCGAACATTCCGTCCATCTTCTCGGCATCACCCGTCTTCGAAACGCATAAGAGCCATAGTCATAAGATTGAACAACCACCACCACATTTGCGGCCATCGTCATCATCCTCATTGAACACTTTCACATAATCATCCTCATCATCCGAAAAACCCAACTGAAAAAAAAAAAAAAAAAAAAAAAAAACCCTGATCTAAAACTACAAACATCCATGTCCACCCCGAAATCAATTTCATAGCATCCTCCAGATTTAGGGGTTTTTATTAATTTCTAGGGTTTCATTCAAAATCGAAAATCAATGGCTGAAGAAGGTAACTGATGAACAATAAAGTGGTTTGATGATGGATTAATGGTGTTTAAAGGAGTTCCCTACTGTTGGCAACCGTTAGATCGGTGGTGTGCTTACACACGATACTATGTGTTTTGCATGTGACTAGACTTAACTGTATAACTAAACGAACGTTAAGGATAGGGATGAACCGTGTTACAAAACTTCATTATAAGGATTGTCCATACAAAAAATAAAGTCGAGGGACTGTGGTAGGGATTTTGCCGAAACCACAGGGACGAACGGGGTAATTTACTTTAATTTATATATTACTCCATATATATCTGAAATTTTTGTTACTCGTTTAGGTAAAGATCAGAGGAAGGTCGTCACAGTGTGAAGCTTGTGGAGAAAATGCGACAGTAACACAAGAAAGCTTTCAACATTTTGACTATGAGAAATTCACTCAGTCACCATTGACTGCGGTTTGTTTTTCAAGTTTCCCTGAATTGTTTGATTGAACATTAGTTACTTTATGAAATTCCGCGTTTTCTTATTAAAACTTTCACCTTAATGTGGCTTCGCTTATTAAGTTTTGGTGAATAAATTTAATCTACATGCCATTCAACTTTTGTAGAATATTCAATCGGTATAAGTTCGTTTAAAATGTCAAAGTGAAATTTAATTTATATATCTGAAATTAGTATCTTCCAGCCTAAGAAGAACAAATACGGAGTATATTTTTACACAGTTTTGATAATTATCTTTTGCAGGCTCCTTTGAAGTTAAAATTGCTGACACCTGATTCTAGAATAAGCAGCAAGGAATACAATGAGGTGGTTGAAAAGGGCGAACCGCATATCCTGATTGATGTAAGACCATCCCACCATTACAAGATTGTTTCTCTTCCCAACTCCTTGAATGTACCTCTTGCAAGTTTGGAAGGTCGGTTGCCCGAAATATCTTCTGCACTAGATTCCGCGAAGGAAAACGGGGTTCATGATGGCTCAGATGGGCGTCTTTATGTAATGTGCAGAAGAGGTAATGATTCACAGAGAGCAGTTGATTTGCTTCATAAGGCGGGTTTTACCTCTGCGAAGGATATTGTCGGTGGATTGGAGTCATGGGCACATGATGTGGATCAAAGATTTCCGACCTATTAGTAATTTTATATTGTAACCTGTTGTGACCATATATGATAGATGATTGTGTTTTGAATGATGATGATTCGACTGAGTCCTTATACTTAATACTATGAGTAAAACGATTTTGATTTAGGAGGCTCCCGTGCCAAAAATATGGATATATAGTATCGTGTTGATGCTTAATTGAGATAGCTTCTGAACCTTCATGATTTCACTAAATACAAGTGATTGTTCTCAGGCTGATAAAAGAATCAAGCAAAAAGGACCCCGGGTTTATGGGTCTCGGCTGGTAACAATCTATTTGTGTATTAATTGACTGGGTCATGCAGTATTACCATTCTTGCATCTATTCTGATCGAGTTTTTGGTTTCAGTATTGACAGTTTCGGGTTGAACCAAATTGAACTGAAACTATGTGTATTAATCGACTGCCTTTAAATCGACTTGGTCATGCAACCATACCATTCTCGCATCTAACTTGACCAAGTTTTTGTTCAAGTATGACAGCTTTGGGCTGGAACGAACGTGGACCCAAACTGAAATAATATTACTAAAAGCAAACATGTTTCAATATCTGGTTTTGATTTTAAACCTACCGGTCACAAACAAGACCATTAACCCTGGAAATATATATGGTGATCATATCAACGGCCTAACAGTATCCAAGGCGCAGATAGGTTCTCCATCAAGCAAATAGTCTTCTGGACTGTTCATGTCCGAACTCGAGCACTTTAACAAAGGAATACAAGATGAAAACCTCACAAAAGCTTTTGCATTTATAAGAACCTTGGTCCGACTTTTGTTAGTCAGAAAAACAGACTCATTTGGCGAGTATCTGGTACCAAAATCCCAAAGAGACAAAAAGTTGGCGCAACTTCTAGAACTTGATGATCACCAACCAAGAAGTAAGAGCTTCAACAAAGCCATTCGAATAAAGAGTCCGTTTTTCGCTTGTCTAAAGTAGGCAGCTCTTGGATCCCCATCTACTTCCACAGTGATCTACATACCATAAATAACATGAATTTACTATCTGCATCATCATTAACAATGCAAAAGAGGGTCGGGGCCAAGAAACTTCCAAAGATGGTAAAACAGGTGGGTTTGGAGAGTTGGGTGACAGGATTAATGTCAGAACTGGTAATCTTTTATAAGGGTTATAAATGGCCCGGTTTCATCAGCATACATTTTATATACTTTATCCAGAATTTTATAAACAGTCGATGTATTCGATATGGTTTAAGAAATCACATTATCAGTGTAAACGAATCTAATTTTGTTAAATACACTGATTTAAGAGGTTGACTTTTGACCTGTTTGACTAATTTTATTTTTAAACAAGGTTATAGAGTTTATCCATATATTACAACAGCAATGATTATCTAAGATCTTGTAAGCACTTAGATATTTTGGTTCACTTCCGACCCCGTTTCAATGGTTTTAAACCAAGTAGAGTATATTTATTTGACTTGTTAAAGGTCAAATGGAGCCCGTATGAGACCATTTTCTAGGGAAGTAGGCTGAAATTACCACCTCTCTAATTCTCTACCTGACTGCTCAAACAGGACCAACTAGTTACGACAGAACAAATCAAGAGGTGCATACCTAAAAGAAGTATTTTTGTAGCATCTATAAAAAAAATATCGCGAGTGCATAGCACATTTCAAGTGATGATTAGCCTTACCTCATCAAGTCGTGGGAGAGGATGCATGATGACTGCATGCTCTTGCATGACACTCAAGACATCACGATTAACAATATACTTTCCACGAGCTTCGTCATAAAGATCAAATCTCTCCCCAAATCGTTCTTTCTGAATGCGAGTTTGATACACTACATCACATTTGGAGGCAACTTCCATGAGATCTGCACTTTCTTCCCATTTAATTCCCTTTGATGTCAAGTACTCCTTAATGTCATCCTATGAAAAACCATTTAAATCAGGTAAAAATATGCAAGTAATTGCTAGAATTACAAGATTAGGTTGCAAGTCTTTTAATGCTAGTCTTAACAAATGCTTCAGCTTTTGATGCAAAGCCTGATACAGATATTGAACAGCTCGGGACATAAGTATTTAATTCTTTATATGCTAGTCTGTCTAGTCTTTCTTGTGCACTTTTTGCAGTTGGGGTCGGCCAAAACAGGTCATCGTTTTGTGTTGGTTGAATTAAGAGAGGTAGGTAACTCGATTAGTAAAAAAAATTAAAATTTATAACACATAAGCCTGTAAAAGATTCCTATTTTTTTTTTACCCATTTGACCTGATAAAACTTAAGAACATAACCTGAACTGAATCAGTCGTAAGTGAATGGGTCGAAACTTCCACCTCTATTACGCTATTTGCGACCATATTTTGTATGTGATTACCAGTCCTAACATATTAAAAGTAAACCATGACATTTGAGTCAGAATCTCAAACCTTTGACTTTGGGTCAAAAACCTGGCAATACCTTCATTTTTACAACCTCTGGAGAAACAAAGTAGATCTTCACATCATTGTATTTGGCAAGAAGATATGCAAGTGAGCGAACAGTTCTACCATTAGCAAGATCCCCAACTAGGCCAACTTTTATTCCATCCAGCTTTCCGATCTCTCTTTCGATAGTATACACATCAAGAAGAGCCTATTATATGTATGACAGCATAGAACCAAAATGAGTTTCTATACAGAAAAACCAAAATGAACAGCATTGCAGTATATATTGAAGAAAAACAATCCAGATATGCAAAGTGCTTGATTTGACTATCATTCCATAACTAATTTAATTTGCATGATCCAAGTTCCTAACGGCTTTACCTCAGTGTGGCGGTGGGTTCAAACCCTATGGATTAGTTGGCCAAAAGGTTGGAAACCATGGTTACCCAAAAAAAACTGTCCATTGAGGATGTTCAGGCATATTGTCATGTAACTAAAAATAGCGTTACTGTACACGAGAACAAGAGGTGGCAATCTTGACGGGTCAAACGGAGTCACTTCAGTTTTATAGCCAAAATCGTGGTCAGGATTCAGGAAAATAACTGGGTTGATTCGGGTTTTTTTTATCCCTTATGGGTACAAAGTGAGAACTGGAATACCTGAGTAGGATGTTGTCCTGGTCCATCCCCAGCATTAATAACCGGAATGTTAGCGGTCATGGCTGCTCTTCGCGCAGCACCACTTTCAAAGTGTCTCATTACAATTATGTCTGAATACCCTTCAACTGTCCTTATAGTATCTGCAAAACAGTGTCAAATCCAAATGTTTCAGATAGCAAATTTAACCCATTAACTAATATTTGTGAACCCAACCTGACCCGTTTCGACCCATCTTAAAAATGACATGTTTAAACTTCTAACCCAGACCCATTTTGATCTGTTACCTTCAAGTGTCTCTCCTTTTGCAGCTGAAGAAAACTCTCGTGCATTTTCCGTTGTCAAAACCTCACCACCCAATCGTTTCATTGCTGATTCAAATGAAAGTCTAGTCCTAGTTGACGGCTCGTAAAAAAGGGTAGCCATTAAATAGCCTTTTAAAAGCTGGTTTCCACGTGACTTCTTCTCAATCGTTTCCATTTCACGTGCCACTTCAAAAATAGCACTCAGTATCTCTCTATCAAACTGCTGTGCTTCAATTACATCATCAAGTTGAAACACATTGCCTTTTAAGAAATTATAGTTATTGTTATTTTCAACGTTTAGCGCCTTGCATTGGAGCCGCCTTCCGGATTGTTGACAGGTCGTCGAGTTATGCCATGTCATCTTTAGATGTGACAGGTCAGTAGATATGCTGCTTTTCTTGAATTGCGCCAAATGCTTACTGCACATCAATTCATGATTTTGCAATGTACAAGTAGAAAATGCACAAGACGACATTCTCTCTAGTGGATTTCACCTGAATAGCGTCATTACATAAACTTGTGAGGATAAGTATACAAACATATGAAAAAGACACTAACCTTAATTAAGCATGTGGTTCTTTTAGGGGTGTTTGGATGTGCAGTGAAACCAATTACTTTCAATTGTTTGAGAATTATATTTATAACTTTTCGATGTATAGGTCAAAATCAACAGCATTACAAAATCACTTCAAAAGTAGTTGTATAAAAAGTGATCATTAAGAAAAATATAAATTGCCGATCATTTCATGCTAAATTTGCTTCAACCAGTCACAATAATCAACTTAACACGCACGTCAACACCCCATGACTTGACAAAGTCCAATTATAATTACTAAATTATCCTTTTCTTATAAAATTCCTCCAAGTGTGCAGGGCATGGTGAGGGTTTTCCATCGCCACATCAGCTCCACGTTACCATTTTACATTTTCCCTCTCCTTTCCCTCGACTTTTGGAATATCTCATTTGACTTAAAACTCAAACCAAAGCTAATTCTAAAGGCCGGCGTTTGACATTGCCTTTAAAAAGCGATTATCTGATCATTCCGTTTTCAAGTGACACACAAAAACTTAAATGAACCTTTTTGATTATGTTGTAATCAATATAGTAGTTGCTTCAATGCAACAAAAATTATTCATCTAATTATTACTGCTTCAAAAGCATATGCACATTCTAAATATCCCAATTCACATAAACACCTTTGAAACCAAAATAAATAGATAAATAAATAAATAAATAAATAAAAATCACCCATTAACATTTCAGTTTTGAACTAAGTACTAAGAACCAAATACTTTTTACTTGAAATCAGACTATTATTGGGTCATCTGAATAGTTGCTTGCAATTAACTCTAAATGAGGGCTAGTTCTAATACTTAGGATATGCTAGCTAGGATCATGTCATTCAATGAAGGGTTATTTGGGTTTGTCTAAGTGACAAACATAAACTTATCTTGACTATGAAAATTGGGAAATTACCTTAGAAAAATTGAAACCCTTGGTGGATGGATGTGTACTCTCACTTCCTGTACTCACTTCCTGTACGGAATACTATGTTTAGGCAAAGCTTTATATTGATATTACCTTTCACATCCCTCAAGTTTGTATTGCACTAAGGAAGGTCAATCCCTCTCCTTTTCCCTGCCACGGCAGCTTTTTCTCCTCAGCGACCTACAGCTGATTCAGTGCCCCAGTAAGGGCGACCTTAATAATATTAATTGGAAAGTGGGCCCTTTGTTTTTATGTGTGTGTATGTTTCGGTCGAGATCACGACCCTTTCATTTTTTTTCCTGCCTCTATTCGGTCGTGACCTACTAACCACAAGTCCACAACAATGAGACCGAGTAGGATTGGGTCGACCGAGTAGGTCGACTACTTCTATTGTGGGCAGCCTTAGAAACTAGAAAATATTTAGAGCTCTAAACGAACTGAACGTTCAGTGAATATTTCATGAATCGTTCGGTAGAAAGTTCGTTTATGTTCGTTTATTTATTAAATGAATGAACATGAACAAGATTTTATGTTCTTTTAATTAAAAGAATAAACATGAACAAAAGTCGCGTCCGTTTATTTATGTTTGTGAATGTCCAATTATGCATTCGTTAACTGTAAAACCCTAAAATTTGAAATACCATTTATTTGCCAAGTTAGGGTTGAACCCCCCCTTTTTTTGGGCGGTTATGGGAGCCCAAGGGGTTCCTAGAACATTCTTGGCTTGTTTCCATATTTACGTCTCTCTAACGACCGTTAGTCAATTCCCGTTAAGTACTAACGATCGTTACGTGTTTATTTGTGAACTTAATAATTATTCATAACTAAATATAATAATTATTAAAACATTGAAACTCATACGTAATTTGTGCAATCCCAAAGTCTCATGTTCGAATCCGGTCATACTATATTAATTTTTATCCACAAAACTAAGAGTACTAATGTTTTCACAAGATATCTTATCTTGGGTAAGAATCTCACTAGGTAAATGGATAGCGGGGAATACAACACAATACTAATAATATTATATTTTAATTAATGAAATACTAATCGTGATTTTTGACTTTTGTGTACACTAATATTTGGGTAATACGCCGTCACACAAGCTCAAACTAATCAAAATCCTCTCTCAGATGTTAATGTAGTCACCTTAAAAGTATTTGTATCAAGTAAGATTCGCCTTGATGTATCTTACATTCTAGTGATATAGTCGAGGTTTTTTCTTTTCTTTTTAAGAATTTTATCTTTTATCTTTTAAGCACCCCTCAGTGTAGGGGTGTTCAGTGTTTGGTTTGACACTGAATAAACCAAAAAATAAATCAGACCAAAACCGAATATAACCAAACCAACTATTTTAATTTGTGTATGGTTTGGTTTGAGACCGAGCCAAGGTATTTAATTGGTGTTTGGTTTGGTTTGGTTTATGGTTTGATGAAAATACACTCAACTGAGCTGAAAAAACTGAATATCGCTATCTACATAAAAAATAATAATATACATATACATACTTTGGTTATTATTATTATAAATGAGAATCATGATATTCAACTAGGTTTTGATACTTGAAGATGGAATATGCAAACTAATAAGACTTCTGAATACTTTTTTTTTGTTAACCATGATTTCTTACATTTTGGCTGACTAATCCACGGGGTTTGAATCCACCACCACACAGACACAAACCAGGTAAAGTCTTCCCTTTTCAGGAGGTTGCCGTGGCCACTTAAGGTTGTTTTCACATAGCAGGAATTAGACTTGAGACCTCACACATTTTAGAGTGATAGTCACAAGCCCTTTTACCACTTCTGAAGACTTTTGATGAAGAAAATTTTTCTTGTTTCGCTTTCATTTACTTCTTTGAAGTTGTGAAACCTTTTGGTTTCTTAAACTCATATTTTGTTGATTTACTTGACAATTTGTGAAACCTTTTTATTTGTTAATTTTATTTGCACTTATAGGTTTTTATTTATGATTTCTAGATTATAATTTTATATTTACTTGAATTTGGTTTTCTTGGTTTTAACCAAAACCAAACCGAATTCAAACTTGGTGTATATTTTGGTTTTATTCATTCTATAATTGGTTTGGTTTGGTTTTGGTTTTGGTTTTAACTTTAAAAAATTTCAAACCGATAAACCCGAACCATACAACCCACAAACCCGAGCACCGAACCAATGAACACCCCTACCTCAATGAGTGGTTATAATGTGCAAAATACAAGCCCTTGTGTGTTCTATACATGCATCGTATGTGAATCGATACAACACATTGTCTACCAAGGAAACCTTATCAATTCTAATTAACTACATACATACGAAGTATCTATATCTATACTACATATAATAGATAGATGACTCTCTCTACAAATTTTATGACTTACAAGAAAATAAGCATAGTGTACACCACTTTAATGCACATAATTTTTAGACTTACAATAAAATAAGCATAGTGTACAACACTTTAATGCACATATTAAAAAAACAAAAAAAACATTAATGTTATTTAATGTAGTTAATTAATTAACTGGTCAATAAATATAATTAATACAGTTATTAAAACACCCTTACATAAAAATACAAAGTACCAAACATATTGTACAACCAAATTAACCACAATTCCTGTATTAAATGTCACTAATACAAATAATATGGAAATGCTAACGACAACCCTAAGGGTTGTCATTAACAACAAACTCCACTTTTTTGGTTTCAAAATAATACTAATATTAAGACATGAACAAAAACATGTGCCACCTTTTTCGCTTATACAACCAATGAATGAATTGAATTACAAATGTGTTTGTGAAATAATAAGAGCCAATAACTCATTCATGATGATTTTGTTTGGACAATGCATTATTTTTGTGAAAAGTTTGTTGTTAACGACAACCCTAAGGGCTGTTGTTAGCAAACTCCCAAATAATAAAACACATTATACAAATATTCAAGCCCGAACGGGCAACGGGCCAAATGAGCTTAAGTCCGAACGGGCGCGGGCCAAACGGGCTCGAGCCCAATGAGCACGGGCCAACCGGCTTGAGTCCAAACGTGCACGGGCTAAACGAAATTCTTGATATCCATAGATTTATTGTCAAAAAGAATATAATAAACTAAAATACATGATTCATCGAAAAATTTTATTTTATGGTACCTGCCGCCGCAACGCGCGGATACCTTACTAGTTATTAATGATATATTTATGGCAACTATATTAAAAAGAAAACATAACACCATTATAATTATTATTATCTATATTAAGGAAATCATATTACATCACGCATAGTGTTGGAGTCATCAACACCCATATATATTTAAAACATAAAGAGCACATAAACACTTCCTACAAATCAAATAGGAAGGAAAAATTTAAAGGGAGATGCATATATTTTTGTAGGTGCATCTGAAGTGAGTGGTTGTGGTTTCTTCTTATTATTATTATTATTTTAATTTTTCTTCTTATTTGATCTGAACTCTCTCTATCTCTCTCTCTCTCTCCACACACACACACACACACACACACACACACACACACACATATATATATATATATATATATATATATATATATATATATATATATATATATATATATATATATTATCCTTTAGGCACCCCTCGGTGAGTGATTATTATGTGCAAATACAAACCCTTGTATGTTCTATACATGCATCGTATATGAATAGATACAACACATTTTTTACTAAGAAAACCGTATCAATTAAAAGTCAAAAAGAATTTAATTCTAATTAAATACATGTCTACATACATAGGAAATATTATAAATGATATATTTATGGCAACTATATTCAAAAGAAAACATAATACCATTATTATTATTATAATTAACTACATACATACGGAGTATCTATATCTATATTACATATAATAGATAGATAACTCTCTCTCTCTCCAAATTTTATGACTTACAAGAAAATAAGCATAGTGTACACCATTTTAATGCACATAATTTTTAGACTCATAATAAAATAAACATAGTGTACAACATTTTAGTGCATATATTAAAAAACCAAAACACCACATTAATGTTATTTAATGTAGTCAATTAATTAATGAGTCAATAAATATAATTAATATATATATATATATATATATATATATATATATATATATATATATATATATATATTATCCTTTAGGCACCCCTTAGTGTAGGGGTGTCAAATGGGTCGACCCGACCCGACCCGAACCCGACCCGAACCCGATAAAGCCTTATAGGGTCGGGTTCATTCGGGTCCAACTCGGCTTATCGGGTCTATCGGGTCAACCCGACCAACCCGATAGTCTTATAGGGTCGGGTTAGGGTTATATTTTTCATACCTTTTCGGGTTCGGGTTCAACCCGATAACCCGATAAATGTATAAGTTTTTTTTTTTTTTTTTTTTTTTTTTTTTTTTTTTTTTTTTTTTTTTCATTTCATTTTAAGCCAACACTTAACAACCCGATAACACAGCGAATCAGTTCAACTTGCTGTACTCCAGTGGCTAAGGTGTTGGACTTATATACACGGTTTAATATCTACATCTACTAAAACAAATATATTTTGTAAGATCAAGTATTATAATCGTAAGGAGGCAAAACTCTTTGCAGCTGGCCACCAGTATATTATTAAAATAGAAGGCTTTGATTGACAACTTTGTATTTAGAATAAACAAAAGATAAGCGTTGGTAAAATACACCCATCATAAGGTTTCATGCCATTTCTATAATCAAAACAAAAGACTCCTATTTGTCATGCACATCTAGTCAATAGAGACATACATATTTAATTTCACAAATTATGGGCGTAGAGAGTGACAGTAATCGTATAATTATTGTAGTAGGTATGTAAACGGTGATGATGATGAAGGAGTTGGTCATACTAAATCAAAGAGTTTAATAATCCATGATATTGGTCAATTTGATTATGTTTAAGTTCAAATAATATCACAGTCCCAAAAATCATCTACAGTCCAAAGGCTTTATTCTGTATGTTGCAGGTAGTTAGCGACTTCATGAACACATGATAAAGGCTTTGTTCTGCCTTCCGAAATTACATGATAAAATGTGTACGACCTATTCCTCAAGTTGAGATTATTTCCTGAATGAAATCTATAAGGGTGATCTTAATATATTACCAGCATTGTCCGTGAGGCAAAGAGCACACATGAAGTCAGCCTGCACTTGATGAAGATGCTACCAAGGGAAGTAACCGCTCTGAATGTTCCGAGGACAATATCATGAACAGCAGCATCAGGCAAGGAATCAATTCTGTGTGAATAACTATCACACATAATTCAAGATTGCATACAGACTTCAAATTTAACTTACGTTACTAATTCAAGAAACTACAGTGTCGAGAGTACAAAAGCCACTTACATAAGGCATTTAGGTCTTAAGACCTCTAATATGAGCTTCAATCTAGGCAATATTCATATCATGGGTGAAGAAAGTGTCTACAATTTCTTCACTGTGCTTCTCTAGAAAATGAATCAAGCTTTTCTACCAAGTATGCACTAGCTTATCGAGAATCAACTAAAACAAAAAGATTTCCTAAAAACATTCCCTTGACTTCCAAATTTTGTGTTTTGCTCCTACATAGTTCCAAATGACCAAAAACGGCCACAACCCGATAACAACCCGATAACCCAACCCGATTCAACCCGACCCGTTTTGACCCGAAACCTGATAACCCGATATCTTATAGGGTCGGGTTAGGGTCAAGATTTGGGACACCGAAACCCGAATCAACCCGACCCGACCAACCCGATAACCCGACAACCCGACCCGATAACACCCCTACCTTAGTGAGTGATTATTATGTGCAAATACAAAGTGTTGTGTGCTCTGTACATGCATCATTTATGAATAGATACAACACATTCTTTACTAAGGAAACCGTATTAATTAAAAGTCAAAAAGACTTTAATTCTAATTAACTACATGTCTACATACATAGGAAATATTATTAATGATATATTTATGGCAACTATATTCAAAAAAAAACGTAATACCATTATTATTATTATTATTATTATTACTATTACTATTACTATTACTATTATTACTATTACTATTACTATTACTATTACTATTATTATTATTATTATTATTATTATTATTATTATTATTATTATTAAAAACATAGAAAATTACATAAAATTGGAGGGGAGTCTAGACACAATCTGTGCTCCTACTCCTTATTATTATTATTATTATTATTATTATCTCCTACTCCTTATTATTATTATTATTATTATTATTATTATTATTATTATTATTATTATTATTATAAGGATATCATATTACATCAAACATAGTTTTGGAATCATCAACACCTATATATATTTGAAACATTAAGAGTGCACGTAAAAACTTCCTACAAATCAAACATGAATTTAATCATAAGTGCTCTTTTTATCCTCTCAATGCTTTCATTCAATATTGCTTTAGAGCCAAATGATTTTACTCAGTTTAGGACATGGATCCACAATGCTATTGAAGAAAACATTTCACTCCATGTGTATCAAAGTGGTAGAGATGATTATGGAAGAGCCACACTTGGTTTTCAAGAGAAGTTTACTTGGAAATGTGGGGTGCATTTTGGTACACATGTTGTAGGCGAATTTTGGTGGGGTGAAAAATATACACATATTAGTGTTTACAATGGAGACATTTTTAAGTTGTGTTTTGATGGAAACATATTTTCGACACAACATTGTTATTGGAAGGTACAATCAGATGGATTCTATATAAGTCGATATAACCGTACAGATCCTAAATATTGGAACCGTTGGCATACATGGTAGAACTTGTATTTTCCTTGTGAAGAAATACAACATAGTTATTATATAAAGTTGGTAATAAGAAGTTGAGTGAAAAATTCGAGCTATTAATGTTTTGGTCATATTGTTATGTTGTTTTACATATTCGTCAATTGAAAACCGATGCACAAAAGAAAATGATAATGCTTTGCATTGACGACAAAATGGTTTTTTCACGTGGTATGGTGTGTGTTAACGTCTCTAACTAAATCAATAACGTAATTCTTTTTGGTTATCATGTATTTTGAACTTTTGGCTGATAAATCCCTAAAGTTTGAGCCTATCACCACACACACAACAAATCGAGTAAAGCCTTCTTGTTTTTTTAGAAAAGTTATCGCGACAACATAAATACAATATTTGACGAGAGATCAAAAGTCGTGTTGTAAAATAACAAATGTTATGTGTAATAAAAAAAACCAAAAGACATTGTGCTTAACTTAACTCTATTTTTTGACGTGTGACGTAGTATATAATATTACAGTATTTTAATAGTTTGATTTTAATAGCTTGTCATCTATTTGCTTTTATCGACATTGAAATATTATATGTTTTCTTCATATTTATTCTCTGAGTTGAAACTAGGTGTGTAATCGAGTCAAACCGAGCTCGAGCTTGATAGGGCTTGAGCTTGGCTCGAAGTTTATAAGGAAGGCTTAAGCTTGGCTTGATAGCTTGACAAGCTTTAATCACTCAGGCTTGAGCTCGGCTCGTGTAAGGCTCGAGCTCGGCTCGAAAAGCTTGAATTTATATATGAACACTAAATTGGATAGCCAAGCTTATCAAAAAATTCAAGAAAATAAACGATGAATTCGAGAGGAAAAAAATTATAGAAAACATTTGAGAGAAATAGAGTTTATAGGTTCGTCTACAAGTATTTAATTATTAAATATTCATGTTAGTCTTTAAGTTGTTTAAACGGATATGTATACTAAAAATATATAATTTCTAGAAAGCTCGAAAATCTCGATAAAAGCTTGAGCTCGAGCTCAGCTCGTTATGTGTTTCGAGCTTGTTTATTGGGCTCGGGCTCGGGCTTGAGCTCGATAAAAGCTCGACTCGATCGAGTCAAGCTCAAGCTCGAGTTGCTTGATAAAAGCTTGACTTGATTGCAGGCCTAGTTGAAACGTATTACCGATTTACCGTATCAAGAGTGGAATATTTTACTTACTAGAACAGTAGAACCTTTTCAAGTTTTATGTGGAATCTTAACTTTGAAAAACAAGATTTTTAAGTTCTTATTACAATTCAGCTTCCTATATTCGACTTTAGGTCCTTACTGGTTTCCGTTTCATAGTTTTACATACATTTTTCCTTCAAACAAGAAATCCATTGTATCATCTACCCCTCTATCTCAAACTGAATGGGCATGCTTTTATCATCTAGTCTCCATTG
This sequence comes from Artemisia argyi, assembly GCA_030686995.1. Classification (NCBI taxonomy): domain Eukaryota; kingdom Viridiplantae; phylum Streptophyta; class Magnoliopsida; order Asterales; family Asteraceae; genus Artemisia; species Artemisia argyi. Next base: position 21,748,264 of record CM060700.1, read on the forward strand.
ACACAATTCTCATTTCTCAATCAAGCGCTTATTTCTCGTGTGAAAAAACTAGAAAACAATAACCCTTTTCAGCACCTTTACCGCTACAACCCTTTTTGAAAACTTTTAACTCTTGCTACCGAATAAGTTAAAACTTATTGTAACAAACTCATTTTGACCTTTGACCAAAAATCCCACTGCCCACTCATTTGCTTTACTTTCATTGAGCCTTATATTTTCACACTTTTTCAGCCTTTCATATTCTCATTCACATAAACAAGCACACAGACTGACATACACAACCACTTTGATAAATCAAGCCCATATCTTGCATTTGAATGCTTGTTAGTGTTCTAAGAATCTAAGTTCAATCTCATCATCAGTTTGGTGTTCCTTGATCAAATTGTAGTTTAAGGTCATGAGGTCATATTTAAATAAACTCATAAGCAAAAAAAAAAAAAAAAAAAAAAAAAAAAAAAAAACGCTAATCCAAACACCTCAACCAAAACCTTCCATCATGATTTTTAGTTCAAACATGAAAGTTTTGGCTAGTCTATTGCTTTCGACTTTGGGGTTGTTACTTGTCACAGCTATATTGTTCTTTTAGCCATTTTTTGTTGTCTCTAAACATAGTTGATTTTCTCCTAGGTTTTGTTAGTGTTTTTGTGAGCAATGTACTTAGCAAGCAAATGTCGATTAAACCACAAGTTATTTATTTATTATATATCAATGGTGTTTGGTTACTTTAGCAGTTTAGCCGATTCATCTTGGCACTTTTTTCCACAGCGTTATAGGTGTTTGATCATTTCACTCTTGGTTTTCTGTTTTCCCCATTTCTGGGAGGAATTCGCATTAAGCTTTTCCGAAAGAGGATATGCTACCAAACGTGTTATCAAATTTTTGAATGAACTACACAAAAGAAGCACTAGTGATTTAGTGAATAGGAGATTAAAGTGAGTGACTTCTAATGCCCAAAAAAATAAAATAAATAAATAAATAAATAAAATAAAAAAGAGTAAACTGCAAAAAATGTCCTTATGGTTTGGCAAAATTGCAAAAAGTGTACTCTTACGAGAATTTTTGCAAAAAGTGTTCCTGAATGAGTTCCAATATGCAAATAATGTCCTTCAGAGGTTACTGTTCATGCAAAAATAGTTTTTTGGCTAACGCTCGTTAGTTTTTCACGTTAGTGGCCTATAAAATGACTATTTTACCCTCATCTTCATCCCACATTTACTTTTCTTTTAATTTTCAATTACGTCCTACTTCACGTTTCATTATACTTTGTTCTTGCTACTTCATAATCATAAAAACAAAATTCATAGTTCATATATGAAAAGTATATCTGATGGGATTTCTAAACGTGTCGCTACTCCATCAAGTATCCTCTGGTTCGCGTGCACATTAAGCAAAACGTTAAGGCATTTCACATAATAAAAAAGTAACCTGTGAAACAAAGTGCGATATCTTACTTCACAAGTGTTTGAAAAAAGAAACTGATATTAAAGTTTTGATGTTTTGGATAACACATTCTACTTCTAGTTCAAATAATCAGCTTTGCATAACTGGTCTTCGCAATAATCATTTTCAAACTAGCTGTAACATAGCCGATGTATTATAGTAGATTAGAATTTGCCTATTTAATTACTACCACTTTTTCCTAACCTAATTGAAAATCTTAACTCGCATCATTAAAATTGCTCTGAATTTTTTTTATTCTTGGTCACTTAATCTAACAATTACGGAGTACTAAAACCATCAGAAGTTTCCCGACACTTGATTATCAGATTTTTTATTTATTTATTTATTTTATTTTATTTTTTTAATTTCACTTTAATCAGCTGAAGCACATCTATAGACTGTTCTATGCGACCTTTGTAATATTGTTGTGATTATTTAATTTCTGAAACACACTAAAACCCGATGTTCTCATACCTGATGGAGCAATAACCAATCAATGCTTGAACGAGTCATTCTAGCATTTTCTAGAGCAAGCTCGATCGACTGAGGCACCACACGGCAAGCAAACCTAAAAACCTCCTTGCCATTCATCTGGATAAATGAATATGAAGCACTCTTTGGAGGGAATTCAACAGCCGAACCATTAGTACCGTACGAACCATCATCCTCATTTTCTTTGATAGCCGCATGTAAATGCTTGAAATAAGAAACCAATAGCTTTTATGTGCAGTCATCAGTTAAAGATGCTAAAACTTATTTGGGAACGTTTTGAATGTTTTTCGGAACATATAACATACCCTTTAATGAGCATGGAGTATATGTACATCATATTGAAAGTAATTACAAGATATTTTAATATCCAATAAACAAAATCCGGTAATCACTTGTACTAGAGCAGGTTGTAGAAGATAGTGTTTGGATGTGGTTCTGTTGCATTGGTAAATCTGATTAGCTAAGAAATTAAGGGACGGAATGACCAAAAATGACATTTTTGTGGAATAAAAGACATTTTGTGTGTACAAATCTAAGTTTATTCAGTTTTGATGCAGCATGCCAGCATGTATGAAATAGATTATCTAAAATAATTATTATTTGACTCAATAATAATCAAATAATAAGAACCATAATCTGTAACATTAAAATCTGATAACCGTGAACTGAAACTGCATTACTCAATACATTTTTTTTATGATAAACAAAAAGAGATGGGCTATAACCTGTTTCCTTCACCATCACTGTGCAAATCAAAACCAAATAAACCATCTTCTTCACTTTCACAGGCCTGCAAAAAGTTGCAAAAACTAATCTCACACCACATATAAAAGCTTCAAATTTGCACAAAAAAACAGGAAGTTAAGTGTTGGGACTATTTCTCAACTTAATGTAAAGATGAAGAAATGCAACTGAAACTTTCATGTGGCATCAACAAAGTGTAGCAAATTCCACGAAACATTGTTGTGGATTTGTTTGGATCTAACTTTTAAGAAAAAAGATTATATAACTACTGTGGATTGGAAATTCCAACAATCGGTTTTAAATGTGAATATCAATTATTTAGGAATCGCGTGATGAGTTTTGGATAAATAGTTTCATACCACCTGCAACAAAACTGATTATCTAATAGTAATAAGACGACCTATTTACCCAATTTTAACCTAACTTAGGAGTTTAGCAAAAAGAAACGTCTGTCTTTTGTTTCACAACGTTTTTTTTTCAGAACTTACAAATTATTATTTTATTATTATGACTTTAAGCAGCCGAAGCACACCTAGTACAGTTTAAAAAGGACATGTTTAGTTTATTTACAAACATATGTACCTGAACGAATAATGCACCAGCAACATCCCCGAATAAAATACAAGTCCCTCTATCTGTCCAGTCAACATAACGAGACAGAGCATCTGCTTCAATCACAAGAAATTTTTTAAATCCACCACCTACACAGAAAACTCAAAATTCTGTAAACTGTGAAAAAATTAAGGAAGAACCAATCTAATAGCAAAAACGAATGAAAATTTACCTCGAATATAACAAGAAGCTGTGACTAGACCCAATACAAATCCACTACAAGCAGCTGTAATATCAAAAGCCAATGGATTTCCCTTACACCCGAGTGCTGCTTGTATCTGGCATATAAGAATAAGAGCAATGAACGTCTTATAAGACTTTTTCTCTTTTGTCTGTTAGTGATAACGATTTGGTCAGTTTAACTTTCTAGTTATCTTTCAGATAGTTTGGAAGATCTACTCCTATAGGTATGCGAGCAGCACTAATCTGCTTAAACCGAGCAGCATTAAGTATGAGAGCAGCACTAATCTCTTACCGCCAACTAAAAACATGCCCAAGACACAAGTTCTGCAATAAAATACTAATAACTTAAGGTGTGTTTGTTTTTTAAAAAAAAGTCTTACTAGCCCTCTTACTCCCTCTTACTCTTACCAGTAAGAGGTGGGCAGACGTTTTCCTTGTTTGTTTTATTCTTTTGAGTGAGACCCAGTTAGACATATAACATCTTACTCAGTAAGAGGTGGGGGACTTGTCTTACTGCCTCTTACTCGATAAGAGAGATTGATGACTCGTGTTAATATAATATATTTGATTGTTTATTAACTATGTTATATTTATGATAAAAAGTCTTATTTCATATTTACACAAGTTACTTAAATAAATTGCAGAAACGAGCACTTAAAATCATTCGGACAATTATACAAAAACAAACAACATTATTTCGTGTAGATTTAGACATTCTTGCCACCTCTTACTAGTAAGATGTGGTAGTCAGATTCAGACCTAAAACATCTAAATGAAACAAACACACCCTTAGTTCTATACTCAATCCTAATAACATACCCTAACTATTTACCAAAAAAAAAAAAAAAAAAAAAAAAAAAAAAAAACCATGCTAACAAATCATTGATTAAGCAAGGTAACACTAACTAAGCAACCAATTGATAAGTTTACTAAAGCTAACAAATCACTACCTCAAAAAATGTTAGTTTTAAGCTAAGCATTTCATCGAATGCCTTATGGTGGTGATGAGTGTAAATAGGAAGAACAGTGGGGCTTCTTATACTTTTCATATTTTAATGACCCATATGAAAAAATTGATTATGTTTAGTTTATTCTGAGGTACTAGCGGGGCTTATTATACTTTTCATATATGAAATATGAATTTTGTTTTTACGAATATGAATAAGCAGTGTCTTATTAATTTTGGGTTTCCATTTAAGATGATATTATGGATTATGAGTTGCATTACCTCTCCCTCTTTTACTGTTAGTGTTAATGGTGACCACCATGGCTTCTTTAAGGGTAAGAGAGGTTTACGACAAGGGGATCCGTTATCCCCTTATCTGTTTACATTAGTCATGGAGGTCCTTTCTTTGATGATAAAGAGGAATATTGATAGTGAAGATAGATTTAAATACCATTGGAGATGCAGTAAAGTCAAGCTTACCCATCTTTGCTTTGCTGATGATCTGATGATCTTCTCAAATGGTGATGCTTTATCTGTTATTGTGCTCAAGAGTGCATTGGAGGAGTTTAACAGTGTTTCTGGGCTTGTGCCTAATCTGAAGAAAAGTATTGCGTTCTTTGGTAATGTTCCTTTACATATTAAGAATGCCATTCTGAATATTATGCCGTTTTCTGAAGGATCTTTACCAGTTAGATACTTGGGTGTTCCTCTGCTTTCTTCTAGATTGTATAAAAAGTATTATGATCCTCTAATTGATAAGGTTAAGCAGAGATTGATTAATTGGAAAAATAAGGTGCTATCTTTTGCTGGTAGACTGCAATTGATTCAGTCAGTGTTATGTTCTATCCAAATATTCTGGTCTTCCGTGTTCATTCTTCCTGTTAGTGTTTCCAAGGAGATTGAAAAGATTATGAGGGGTTTCCTTTGGTCCCAGGGTGATTTATAGAAAGGTAAAGCTAAAGTAAAATGGGAGGATGTTTGTAGCTTAAAAATTCAGAGAGGTCTTGGTATAAAATCTCTTCAAAGTTGGAATATAGCGCTTATGTCTAAACATGTTTGGAATATTGTTTCCAAGAAAGATTCATTGTGGGTGAAATGGATTAATTCTTATAGGTTGATTGATAGGAGATCTCAAGGTAGAAATTTTTGGGATGCTTCTTGTGGTAATGATGTTTGTTGGGGATGGAGGAAAATTCTACATTGTAGAGATATTCTTAGATGTCATTTTGTTACTAGAATTGGTGATGGATGCTCTGCTTCAGTCTGGTTTGACAATTGGTGCTTTTTAGGTCCATTATGTCAATTTATATCTAAAAGAGATGTATATGAAGCTGGGCTTTCTTTGGATTGCAAGGTTGTGGATCTTATAACAAATTTCCTTTCTTATTCCACTTGCCCCCTCCTTTGTTGTTTAGGAATAGACCTGATAAAGTTCTATGGGCTTCAAATGATGGAAAGGTTGGAGTGTTCTCTGTTAAAACTGTTTGTGCTGACCTGGTTCCTCAAAAACCCATTGTTCCTTGGTATAAAATGGTATGGTTCAGTCAAAACATTCCTAAGCATTCTTTCATTTATGGTTAGCTATTAACAAGAGATTAAAGACTCAGGATAAAATGGCTGTTTGGCTTAAGGTAGATAGTCTTATGTGCTCTCTTTGTAATGAAGTGCAGGATAACCATAATCATTTGTTTTTTAGTTGCAAGTTTTCTTCTAGGGTCTGGTGCTTCTTCAAAGATTTGATCAGGCTTGATGTGAAGTCTTTTGATCTTTATTAGATTATTGATAAGTCAGTTTGGAGTATTATCCAAAGGTTAGTCATTGGGGCTATGGTTTATATTATTTGGCAGGAGAGAAATTTGAGAACCTTTCAAGGTAAATTTAGAAGTATTGAAGGTGTTTGTTGTTGTATTAAGGAGGTGGTTAGGCTTAGGCTATTAAGCTTGAAGTTTAAAAGTTCTAAGCAGGTTATGAAAGCTGCTGAGATTTGGAATTTTCAAGTTTTGTAGAGGAATGTCAACAATCCATCCAGAGATATAGGCTGATGGGGTTTCTTTTTATGCATTGGAGGTCTCCTTCTTGGATTGGGCCCTTCTTTCTTGATGATATTGGTGTCTGGGCTAAGATTTCTTCCTGTTGGAAGTGGGTTTATTTTTGCTATTGTGGTTTCTGTAATAGAACTAGATATTGTAACTCTTGTTTGTTTCTTGTTTTGTTCCCAAAACATGTGTTGGGAATGTCTTTTGAACTTACTTATATGGGTTTGTCCATATAAGTCTATTGTAAGTTTTTGTGATTAATATATTTGCCGGGGATTGTTCCCTTTTTCCCAAAAAAAATATGAAGTAGCAAGAATAGAGTATAATGAAACGTGAAGTAGGAAGTAATTAAAAATTAAAAGAAAAATTAATTGTGGGATGAAAAAGAGGGTAAAATAGTTATTTTACAGGCCACTAACGTGAAAAAACTAACGATCGTTAGCCAAAAAACCATTTTTGCATGAACAATAGCCTCTCAAGGACATTATTTTTAGATTGGAACTCGTTCAGGAACACTTTTTGCAAAAATTCTTGTAATAGTACACTTTTTGCAATTTCGCCAAACCATAGGAACATTTTTTGCAGTTTATTTCCAAAAAAAGAAAAAAAAAGAACACTTAATTTACCATATGAAACTATTCTTATTACTTTGTACATGGATTTTTTTTATTGGGTGTTGGTATACACACACCACTATAGTCGTGTATGATAGATTTGACATTTGCACCTTAATGTACTATATTTGAGAAATGATATTTCTTCCTACTAAACATTCCTACTTGTCCTCCTACTTTCAAGATCCTGACATGTGAAAAAACTGACAGTTTAGACGAAGTGAGATAATGAGTGGAATACATGTTTCATATTTTCATATGGGTGGGAAGATAAGTAGGCACACAGAGTAGGAGAATATAGCAATACTTATTATATCTTTTGATCTTTACCAGATTATTGATTTCACTGTTAATAGGCCTATTAATAAGTCAGTTTGGAGTATTATCCAAAGGTTAGTCATTGGGGCTATGGTTTATATTATTTGGCACGAGAGAAATTTGAGAACCTTTCAAGGTAAATTTAGAAGTATTGAAGGTGTTTGTTGTTGTATTAAGGAGGTGGTTAGGCTTAGGCTATTAAGCTTGAAGTTTAAAAGTTCTAAGCAGGTTATGAAAGCTGCTGAGATTTGGAATTTTCAAGTTTTGCAGAGGAATGTCAACAATCCATCCAGAGATATAAGCTGATGGGGTTTCTTTTTATGCATTGGAGGTCTCCTTCTTGGATTGGGCCCTTCTTTCTTGATGATATTGGTGTTTGGGCTAAGAGTTCTTCCTATTGGAAGTGGGTTTGTTTTTTGCTATTGTGGTTTCTGTAATAGAACTAGATATTGTAACTCTTGTTTGTTTCTTGTTTTGTTCCCAAAACATGTGTTGGGAATGTCTTTTGAACTTACTTATATGGGTTTGTCCATATAAGTCTATTGTAAGTTTTTGTGATTAATATATTTGCCGGGGATTGTTCTCTTTTTCCCAAAAAAAATATGAAGTAGCAAGAATAGAGTATAATGAAACGTGAAGTAGGAAGTAATTAAAAATTAAAAGAAAAATTAATTGTGGGATGAAAAAGAGGGTAAAATAGTTATTTTACAGGCCACTAACGTGAAAAAACTAACGATCGTTAGCCAAAAAACCATTTTTGCATGAACAGTAGCCTCTCAAGGACATTATTTTTAGATTGGAACTCGTTCAGGAACACTTTTTGCAAAAATTCTCGTAATAGTACACTTTTTGCAATTTCGCCAAACCATAGGAACATTTTTTGCAGTTTATTTCCAAAAAAAGAAAAAAAAAGAACACTTAATTTACCATATGAAACTATTCTTATTACTTTGTACATGGATTTTTTTTATTGGGTGTTGGTATACACACACCACTATAGTCGTGTATGATAGATTTGACATTTGCACCTTAATGTACTATATTTGAGAAATGATATTTCTTCCTACTAAACATTCCTACTTGTCCTCCTACTTTCAAGATCCTGACCTGTGAAAAAACTGACGGTTTAGACGAAGTGAGATAATGAGTGGAATACATGTGTCATATTTTCATGTGGGTGGGAAGATAAGTAGGCACACAGAGTAGGAGAATATAGCAATACTTATTATATCTTTTGATCTTTACCAGATTATTGATTTCACTGTTAATAGGCCTATTAATAAGTCAGTTTGGAGTATTATCCAAAGGTTAGTCATTGGGGCTATGGTTTATATTATTTGGCACGAGAGAAATTTGAGAACCTTTCAAGGTAAATTTAGAAGTATTGAAGGTGTTTGTTGTTGTATTAAGGAGGTGGTTAGGCTTAGGCTATTAAGCTTGAAGTTTAAAAGTTCTAAGCAGGTTATGAAAGCTGCTGAGATTTGGAATTTTCAAGTTTTGCAGAGGAATGTCAACAATCCATCCAGAGATATAGGCTGATGGGGTTTCTTTTTATGCATTGGAGGTCTCCTTCTTGGATTGGGCCCTTCTTTCTTGATGATATTGGTGTTTGGGCTAAGAGTTCTTCCTGTTGGAAGTGGGTTTATTTTTTGCTATTGTGGTTTCTATAATAGAACTAGATATTGTAACTCTTGTTTGTTTCTTGTTTTGTTCCCAAAACATGTGTTGGGAATGTCTTTTGAACTTACTTATATGGGTTTGTCTATATAAGTCTATTGTAAGTTTTTGTGATTAATATATTTGCCGGGGATTGTTCCCTTTTTCCCAAAAAAAATATGAAGTAGCAAGAATAGAGTATAATGAAACGTGAAGTAGGAAGTAATTGAAAATTAAAAGAAAAAGGAATTGTGGGATGAAAACGAGGGTAAAATAGTCATTTTACAGGCCACTAACGTGAAAAAACTAACGAACGTTAGCCAAAAAACCATTTTCGTATGAACAGTAACCTTTCAAGGACATTATTTGTAGAATGGAACTCGTTCAGGAACACTTTTTGCAAAAATTCTCGTAATAGTACACTTTTTGCAATTTCGCCAAACCATAGGAACATTTTTTGCAGTTTACTTCCAAAAAAAAGAAAAAAAAAGCACTTAATTTACCATATGAAACTATTCTTTTTACTTTGTACATGGATTTTTTTATTGGGTGTTGGTATACACACACCACTATAGTCGTGCATGATAGATTTGACATTTGCACCTTAATGTACTATATTTGAGAAATGATATTTCTTCCTACTAAACATTCCTACTTATCCTCCTACTTCCAAGATCCTGACATGTGAAAAAACTGACGGTTTAGACGAAGTGAGATAATGAGTGGAATACATGTGTCATATTTTCATGTGGGTAGGAAGATAAGCAGGCACACAGAGTAGGAGAATATAGCAATACTTATTATATTTATGACTACATTGTTATGCTGAAGTAGCATAATGATGATGGGACAGTGCTTGTTCTTTTGTTGGTTCTTGCTTATAACTTATTATTCTGGTGATAATAGCCGAGCTTTTTTTCTTGATATATATATATATATATATATATATATATATATATATATATATATATATATATATATATATATTGTTGGATCAATATACTCTGACCAAACTCCTTTGTAGCTTGTAAGGTTTTAACAATCTTGAATAACTCAAAACGGTTAATATTGAAACACTGATATTACTTTGTAAAGTATGCGGAATCTACTAACACAAAGCTAAGAAGAACTTTGTTTATATTAAAACAACTCTTTGAACCTGCTTCTCTAAATACAGATTAACTAACAATCCCTAACTTCTCTAAAATCGTTTTCTAGAAACTCTAAGACTATTGGAAAAACTTCGTACGTCTAATACCATCATAAGGCTCAAAAACTTTTACTTTATTTTACAAAGGACTTTTACTGATTTTATGCAGCAAGCAGTACTTTGGTAAAGTACAGTTTGTCTTGCAGTACTTTGAGAAAAATACTTTTTATTCAAAACAAATCATACCAGTACTTATGCAATATTATTCTTCTGATTTAGTCCACCTTATAAATAGCTTGATTACCATGAATGCTACTTCTGTTTCATTCTCAACCTCCATTCCATGATCCAACATCCTGAGCATAAGTTCTCTTACCAAAGGATATCTTCTTTCAGCTAACATGTGAATCATGGTACCATCTTCCATCTCAAGTGAATGAACTCTTGATGACTCAAAGAATCTCCATCTTGTTATCTCCCAGTTTTCTTGATCATTCCACAGAGTATCATTACTTTTTTCTTCTGTTTCCCAGATGGTTATCAAATCTCCAAGTAAGATTAATCCCACTCCTGTTGCTTCAATATTCTCATAGTATGTTTGCACTTGTAAATATGAATTGTATAGATCTTCTCTGTCTATTATGTGCAGAACATCCCATAGCATATTAAACACAGTGAAGCTTTCATTTTCTCTATTGAACATGAGATAGTTTCCTTCAGTTGATTCAACCACAAAAAATGAGATAATCTTAGACTTTTTTCCAGAGTCTTCTGTTTTCTTGTTCTCAAAATCAACAACTCTGAAATAATTCTTCAGTTCATCAATTGTATCTGATCTTATCATCTTGAGCCTCTTTGACAATTGATCATCTTGAATAGATTTCTTCCTTTTTAACTTTCTTTTCTCAGCTTGCTCCTTCATTAAATCTTCTAATTTCTTTTCCTTATCAGTATCCATAGGCACAAAACTTTCCAGCTCTCTCTTAATAGACTCTTGAACACTATCCCATAATGTTTTTACATCTGGATATCTTAGCCTTTGTAGATTCTTGTATCCTTTTCTTTTCAAGAAACTAATCATCCAATTTCTCTCTTGAGCAATAGTCATAGGCTTTCTTGTTACAGCAAATGGCTTTCTTATTTCTTCCAAATACTCTGCATCATATACAGCTTGTTGCTGTCTAGCAATCTCTTCATTCTTTGCTATCTCTATTTCTTCTTGGTCTCCTTCATGATCCCTTTTCCTTTATCTTTTGGATCCAAAGCTTCAGGTTCAGAAGAAGACTCAGAGACTTGTTGTGCAGGCTCAGAAATATGTATACCTGTTGGTCTATCCAAATTTAGCATTATCTGAGCTATTGTCTCATCATCACTTGCTGTATGCTCTATGACTTCTTCTTGCTGAATAGGATTAGAAGGACCAGCTTCATCTTCAAATGATTTTGTAGAAGGTCCAACTGTAGAAGTTCCAATTTCCTCAAGATTCATTGCAGCAGTACCTTGCACACTAGTACCTTGCATACCAGTACTTTCATCAACAGTACTGTAACACCTCAACCTGGCATGGGTCCGGAGCGCTACAGTATGGTGACATATCAAAGCAAACAAAGCATACAACGCAAGCGGAAGACTTATAAACATAAAGTTACAAAGGTATTCTAAGGGTACAAAAGAAATACTAACTCTATACAAGATGAAATACAAAGCCAAATAAAATCTAACAGGATCAAAATCTAAGTCCAAAGCAAATGGGCTTCTAATCATCGGGTAGTCCACTAACACTCCTATGCACTCTTCACCCAAACCCAGCCTCCAACCTAAAACCTGCCGCAGGAAAGGAAAATGCGGCTGAGCTTAAAAAGCCCAGTGAACAGATATATATAGCAAAACAAACGGATAAATGAAACATATATAAGTATAAGAAACATGAATCATAAGCTTCAGCTAAAAGGAATATCATCTGTCAAATGCATAAGAGATAAACATACACTGAACGAATATCATAAGTCAAAGGAAAACGAAGTATCAAAGATATATAACATAAGCGTAATCATAAAGGAAAGGTAATGAGCACGTATCAACAAAGAATCGTCCAAACAAGGTACTTGAATGGACAAACGAATCATAGGAAAGCCACGAGCCGACCTGCCAAGGTACTTGACAGATCTCCTACATACATACATACATAATCATAAGTAGCCACATAATTGCACAAAGAGGGGAGACCTCTATGTACCATACCTGGAGTGATCAGCTCCGCTGTGAAGGAGTAGAGAAGCACCTACCCACATTCACCATACATACACATAATCATACATAAACATAAGTGCTAGGATGCATCCATACGCCCCCATACATACATACATACATACATACATACATACATACATACATACATACATACATACATACATACATACATAATCCAACATAATCATAGTCATAAGTGCGCATAATCATATCATATCAAATGGGGATGCCGTGGATCAATCACACCTCCACAGAAAGTGTCATGCTATTGGTGCCTCGATGACACACCCATGGTACCTCCATGAGTAGTTGGAAAACTCGGGCATAAGAAGGGAATGAAGCATACATACATACATATATAGAATCATAACATCATATCCGAATCATGTCATAGCATAATCATAATCAGAGGGGAGTCAATGAATGTGAATCGCATATCAAGGAGATCATGTCAAGCAATCATATCAAATGAATCATAAAGAACGAATCAAAACATAAGGGAACATAGCAATGGCACAGGGAATCTTATAACGAATCAAAGATCAAGATCAAGTCATAAGAGAGAAAGCACCCTTACTGAAAGGGAAGAATATCTGTACCTTAAACCGCCAATGAAACTATAACATAACCATAGGAATAGGAAGGCACTCCTTCTTCAGCGTCGACACGAATTAATGATCGGCTTATTATTAATAAATTATTTTAAATCAGATTACTCATTTTAGGTTTCTTTCCATTTTTAGTAACTTGCCATATTTAGTAATTTCCCATACTTAGTAACCCTCCCGAATTAGTACTTTAATACTTTAAGGTCATTATTGATGATTAAATAATATTTAAGTTCTAAAATGACCAATATAATAAGTTAGGGTTAAGTATGACAATTTAGTAAAGTTTAGGGTCAAAATATAAATTATCAAAAATTAAATATTAAAATGTCAAATAAAATTATTCTAAGGTTTATTTAGATAAATTAATATTAAGATAATAATTTTGGACCCCGTCATTATAATTTTATATGATTTATTAACGTACCCACGATCTTAATATTTATGCCGTGACAACCCAAGATTTTTATAAAATCATGTAAGACTTGTTAATGACCCGACATCCGTTTATATATCTACTTGATCGTAATTTTTATACTTTTAAACCTTCATATATAGTAGCATGTTTTAAGATTCATACAAAAAGGTTGTAATTAAGGACTTATAAAAAAATCAATATAGAAGCTACACCTTCTTCTTCATATACGTAATACATAGTTTTACCGAAAATGATTTCGAACTTTTCATTAGTTGTTTACGTTGACATGTGCAAATCTACTTTCATATAACTCTTCTTATTAGCAACGGAAACAAGCCCATGAGGTCACATATATACGAGTTTTATTATTTCATGTAGTGATACTCTAACTGAACATGCATGCAATCTCCTTCACATAACAATAAATCTTATGAAATCTTTTTATATACTTGACTTAGAAAAATCAACCATGCATGCAATCTTGAACCCGCGTGAATTATATATGTGCGCCCCTTCCCAACCTTTTATTTATTTATTTATTTTTAATTTTTTTACTTGTATACATTTATAGATCAATACCAACTTCCACATGTAACACTCACGTAAAAAAAAATCGTGTGTTCTTCCTTCTGTTTAACCCATTCGAACCCACCCAAAACATGTTCAATATTTCGATTAGTTATGTGTTTTGAGAGCTGTTTAAGTCGAATCACAAAAGTAATAAACCCTCGTGACACAATCAGAATTGAACACCCAAGTTTTATAAGTCGGTCACTCGTTATTATGTGTTGTGTTTTCGTGATTTTATGTGACGTGTATATATGATTCGTGTGATGCCGTATTCGATTAAGAAACAAGATAAGGTCGATACAGAAATAGTCAAAAGAAAATGAAAAAGGTTTTGTCAAACGTACCCTTGCAGTCGTGTCGAAAAAGAGAAAGAGAAAGGCAACCATGATCGAACACCAACTCATACACCACCGAAACAAAACCAAGGCATCCTCGATTCAGAACCAATCGACCCACGTTTACATGCCCTTTCGATCAGAGATGAACCATGATCATACCAAATGGACCTCCTTGAACCCTACACAACTTTTCATGGTACTCCTTTGATCGATAAAAACGGGACAAAGAGAAAGTAGCGGCTGTCGTATGTTTAGTTTTTAGGTTTTACTTTCTTCTTGATAAATAAAATATAATAGCGTGTATGTGTGTTGAACAAAAAAAATATGGGAGATTCGTATATATCATTAAACGTGTAGGGTATGAGAACAAAAAGGAAACTTGCAAATTTTATGGGATTTGATTGGAAGGATTAGACCAAGTAGGTACATCACGAATAACATAAATCAAATCTCCATACGTCGCGTACAAAATACAAAATGAAATACGGCTAGGGACTTAGAAAACATAACATATGATAAGGCGTGTACAAATTATTTTAACATACGTTTTCTATTCGTAAAACGTATATAGTTCAAATATTAACGAATTAAATACGTATGTTAAAATCGGAATGAAATATTTTAGATTATTTAATGTCTCTTCAAAAGTTTAAATTTGAGGGGTATTTTGGGTATTTTATATGTTCAAAATTTCTGGGTTTTACAATTCTTCCCCTCTAAAAAGAAATATTCGTCCACGAAAATTGAAGGCGCCAGTTAGACGGAGTCGTAGCAAATCACAAAAGATCGTCACAATTTTCCTCACGCTCGGGGAGGTTCTTCCAACAAAATCTTCGCAAACAAAATAGTTTCTCATGAATCGATCCTGACACACTTGGATAGCCCAGGCTCTCCAATAGGCTATAAATCATAACCGATCTGATTCAACGAATGCGAAACAAAGGTGTAGCAGATGACAGATGACAGATGACAGATGACAGATGACAGATGATAGATAGAATCCTATAATGAGATACACTAAACACACATATTCCTACGAAGCAAAAACGGAGATAATACTAGCGATAAATCCTCATCCACTCCAACCGAATACTGAACGAACAAACGAACTTGCCAAAGTCGAAGGAGCACAAATCAAATCATCAAACGTATCCAGAATCTCAACAAGAGATGGGTAACATAATCATACTAACGTTCCCAATCATGAATCCGAGTATCAAAACGTCTAAAAAGCATAACCGAAAAGGTAGAATAGTTGTACGAATAGGTATGAATCAAGATCTGACACGTCGTGAACCAAAAGCTTCCTCAAATGCCGAAAAGTCAAACTCTTCTATTCTTCTTCCGGAAGCATGAACCAAAATGAGATTCTCTGTCACGATCATTGTAGGTAAACCATGTAGCTTGAATAATCTTTGGCCGGAAGAAATCTCTGCCCATCTTCCAAGCAAGCCGTCCTAGTCAATGCTCCACTGTAACTCCGCTCGTGTTGTTGATGCGTGGGAATTGCACCAGGCTTTACCTCTCGAGGGATCTCGAGAAGCTTACAACCCCCACCAGGCAGTGTACCTGATCGTTGTAGTATAGTATAGTGACAAGTACCGGGGGATTGATCATTCAACCCAGGAATAGTGTCGCTAGGATTAGAAAGCCTAAAGACTAGGTCTAGAGGTGAAGGATGATTTTTTTTTATATATTTTATAAAAGCAAAAAAAAAAAAAAAATCTCGGTTGTTGGAAGATGGGCGGAATTAGTTGCTAGTCAAGTAACCCAAAAACTAAGATGCAATAAAATAACAAAAATGAAAATAAACTAAATTAAGATAGTGGTGTGAGCAATATGTGGGAAAATGGTGTTTACTTAGATTTCACTACTCCCTAGATATCTTTTACAGGTTAATTACTTGTTACAGTTGCGTGGATGACGGATTGTATTCCTTAATACCATTCATGGGGTGGCGTACTTACTTCCCCAATCCTATAAGCTCCTACTTCACTCCTATGTCGAGCCGACTAAGAAGCTCCTAACATGGGATCACTAGAATTTGCTCATGCATTAAATACAACCATAAAAACCTAGTACACATCGGTTCATGTTTCTTAAGACGTTCAAGCAAGTTACACAATGGAGATCTGCCAGTTTTCTTAAGCCTAACATTGAAATCATTCATCCATTACAACTATAAACAAGAAATCAACCTATAATCAACATCTAGGTTTCATTACATCTAAGCAAATACACAAAAGATCTAGCCTAGCATGTTATAATCAAGACAAGCATAAGATATATTCAAACAACACATAGACATATTGAATGAATTGAAATAGGACTTATCTTAATTGAACATGAAAGGTTTCAAGGGGTGAAAACCCTTGAAAATACTGTTACAAATGACCTAGGGTTTATTAGGTTCGACCCTAGTATTCTTCACACAAGTTCCTCTCTAATGAATGAAAAATAGAAAAGTATATATAGATTTTGTGAGGTGACGGCGTCAAGAGAAAATTTCTGACGCCGTCATCTCGCTGCCAATAAAGTTCTCGGACTGCCTAGATCTGGGTTTGATGCCGTCACGTGTAATCCATCTTTAGGCCGTCACAAAAATAACTCTTGACGCCCTTCATCTGAAGCCTTCAGGTTTTCTCTGGGTCGTCATGGATTTTGCTCCTGACGCCGTCACATTTTCCTTCTTGATGCCGTCAGGTACTGTTCCCAGCATGGAAAATTAATTCTTTGACGTTTTCTTCACTTTTATTCTCCAAAAGCGTCCAAAATGCTTTCTTTTCCAGAATTCACTCCCAAAGTGCCTAAAATCACAAAAGGAACGATTTAGGGCAATATTTGATCAAATAAATTCAATTCCGGGCTTAAATGACCCCCTAAAAATGGTTCATTTTTCGCCTCATCATATACCCTTACACTTGAGATTTGCTTGTCCTCAAGTAAATGCGCTTTTATTCTAATCAAAATACAAGTTAGAGGTCACTTAACACTAATATAAAGTAATTACAACAAATAATCGTTCCACTAAAGACCAAAGACAAGCACGGAGGTCATACACTAGCACCTCACAAATAGTGTTTAGATACTCACATCTCTCGGGTGTAATAAAGTAATATCACAATATGGAAATGGAAAACATCTCTCACTACCTGTCATAGCAAAATAGATTACCATAGGCTTGGGAAAGGATCAAACCTCCACCACATGGCGTAAGCACCTAGGATAAACTATCAAAGAAGTCTTTTTAAAGGGTTGTAACGTTAGGTATAGGGATATGAAATACACGGTTTTGTTGGATATAGGCAATCTTTACTGGTGGCGAGTTAATAATCTTGGTTAATCACATATACAATATGGCGTTGCTAAACCAAGACTAGACTCGACTTAAGCTAATAAATGAAAAATAACAAAAACATAAAACAAACATAGAATAAAACGGGATGGTAGTCCGTATGTTTTTTCTCTTTTCACTTTTTCTATTTTTTTTTCGAATTTTTTTTTTATTTTTTTTTGTTTTTTTTGTGCATACACTCTTACCCTACCATCCAAAATAATTGATGTGCTATTTGTTAGTGCAAGTTTTAAATTTATAAGGATGAGTTACCAAATCTAGAAACAACACATACGAGCAAGTGTACTCGTCCGTTATAGAAAGATATGATGGTAAGTCGGGATTGTTCGCAGGGATTTGTGAGTGAATCGAAATATAAGTCTAAAAGTAAATCTCTAATGTACGCAAATAAGATAATAAGCAAATTCAATAAATTAAAAACTACACTTGTTTAGATTAGTTTTCTACTTAATGACACACATGATTGTAAACTTTTGATAACATGTTGGTTGAGATAATTAGATGGTGATCTAATCTATTGTTTCTACAAGTTAAACTTCGGCCAAGAGTTTAGTTCATAAAAACAAGCTTTAGGTGTAAACCAATCAATTCAAGATCTATCCAAGGTTCATAAGGTATGGTGGATATCTTAAACACAGGACAAACTTTTATTACCAATCAAATACTCTTAGGAAATGGTCAATACAAAAGGTAACCTCTTCATAGACAAAAAGGTCACAATCGTTTATAAACATTTAAACTTTCGTCCTACTAAAGGTTTACAAACAATCCAATTTGATGTTATAAAAGAATTCTTATTACAATCATACTTCTTGTTTCTTTGTTTAGTCAAGAATAATTATGGTGAAAAACAATCATTCATAGACAAATGATTATAACTAGTTGAGTAATAACAAATCTTTCGACCTTTGAAACTATTATCAATTAGTTAACCTTGGCTAAACAAATGTCACGATGAAACTTAGGTACAATTGGTTCTTAGGATTGACTTGAAATTGAATTAAAACATGTTATCACAATTATCACTATCACTAAGTATAAAACGTCATTAAAACAAGTGTAAAAATATTACTAGCCACTCATGGAAACCATGCAAATAAACTCAGAATATTTAACATAAGAATCCATGGTTATAAGTCTTACAATGCTTTGATATTGATAACTAATGACAAGGTATTGATAACCTAAGAGGTGGTGATGATTTCTTGAGATTTTAGGACTCCAAATGTTGCTTCCTTGGTCCTCCAAAGTTCCTGGTTCTTTCTGCACGGATTTTCCTCCTTATAGAGCTAGAAGATGATAATAATTATGTGTAGTAATGAGAGTAAATGATATCTTCAATTGTGTGTTGAGTTATGTACTTTTGAGGTCCCTTCTAGGCTTGTCCAACACTCATGGTAATAAACAGGAACTTAAATGCTTGAACTTGGACAATAAGACACTAAAAAGGGCCTAGAACCATGGGACAAAAGACCAAGATTTGTGCACAAAAGTTGGCAAAAACATGCAGTGTTGACCATCCGATCGGTTGCGGGTTGGTACCGATCGGATGGAGAGAGGTAATTATGGCAATCCGATTGGTTTCACACCAACCGATCGGATGGTAATTTCTGGCAGATTTGGACTTTGACTTTGACTTGTGTAGTTCTTTATGTACTATCCAAACTTGATTAACTTCTGAACTTGGAACTTTGAGATGAGAAAACTCAGGTTCTCATATGAATTACTTCATAGATTGAACTTTTGAGCTTAAGAATCTTCGTGTAATCGCGTATACTTCATTTCCTTCACTGTTTCTCCATTTTTCCTGCATTTGGCTACATATGCTACAAAAACATACTTTGATACGATTTAGTGGCTAAAGCATATAAAAACAACCAAATAACATACACAAAAACACTAATAACGCTTATAAAAACATGTTAACTTTGAGCGTTATCAAATCCCCCATACTTAAACTTTGCTTGTCCTCAAGCAAATCTAGAAGAAAACTAAATATCCACATGGTAACCAAAAATGATTAGAAAAATGTGATGCAAATCCACCAAGTACAAGTACAAGATGAGATTCATCCTTTTTAAGCTTGAATAGTGAAAATTAGAGATGTTTGACAATACCCAATGATTTTCTTGCTTGATTAACATTTCTAAACACCTCATGAAAAAGGAACGAAGTATAATTCACTCAATCACTCATTTATTTAAGAAGTGGAGTAAATAAGAGAAATCACACTCATTGCTCAGTCATGATCTAATTATTACCATAAGCTTGTACAAGAAACAAAACTACACCGCAATGGCGTAAGCACCAAGTTTACATATCAAAGAGGTCTTTTATTCAGGTTGTAATGTAAGGCTTTGGGTTGTACCAGGCTTATGTTTAAACATCTCATACAAAAACACAATAGATTACTGGCGCGAGTTCTTGATTACTCAAAAACCGGATGGTCACTACAATATTCTTGCATTTGACATTCTCACAAAGCCATTACAATATCCAGATAGATAAAGTAATTTGGTAAGGGTAGGGATAAGGCATGGGAATATTTATGAAATTGGTTTTAAAGAAAAATAAAATAAAGTCTAAGTCCCATTGTTTTATTACACATCTTAAATGTTGTAATTTGGTAAGGGTAGGGATAAGGCATGAGACGCTTGCTATGGCTAAAGTTTCACTCTTAAATGTTGTAAAAAATTTTAAATTTGGCGCTAAAATTACACTAACAAGTATTTCTCATAGTTTTATTACACATCTACCATCAAACAAACAAACTCAAGCGAAAGTGTATCTGTAAGGTATCATCATTTTACCCTCCCCTTACACTTAGGATGAACATTGTCCCCAATGTTCAAGTAAAGAATGTAAAAGTGAAATAAGTAAAAAGAATGAAATCAAATACTCCCCTGATTCGCTCGGTATGGATAATAAGGTAATAAGGTTAGATCTTCCTCCAAGAAAATGAACAATCAAAGCTTCCCTTCCAGAATATAAATCATCTTCTTGTCAAACATAACCTGTTAAACCTGAGAAAACAAACAAGGCAACCTCGCGTAAAATCGGCGGCAACCTATATATGCTAACAAATCCTAGAAAGCAAAGTAAGATATAATGCTTGTGGAATGATGTTTGCAGATTTCCAGGAGATTATAAAACTAAAGATTCAACAAAAACTTTAAGACTCCGTTAGAAAAACAAAACTGGTAAAATTTCCAGATTTTTACACGTGATGCCGTCAGGAGTTTCTTCCTGACGCCGTCAGACGTGACCTGCAGAAATTCTTATGTTAAGTTTCCGGAAAATTTCTGGAAAAACTTGGTCCTACTTCCTGGAAAATCCTGCAAAACATCATTATGACTCGATACAAGCATTTGAGTCTAACAAATACGAATATACATGTTCATTTAATGTTGTGGAGAATCATGATCGGTTTTGTTTCTTAAAAACATATTTGGGGTTTCCCCTTACACTTATCTTTTGCGAAATACCTTTGGATGAAGTTAAGACAAAGCCAAACAACAAAATAAAGTATTTTCACCATTTTAGTTTTGAAACATGATCTACCAACAATAAAAATAAAGCATGCATACGGAAGCAAATAACAATCAAACAATTAAAAATCACACAAGACATGGGTTGCCTCCCAAGAAGCGCTTTTCTTTATTAACGAGTCTTGTAGCTAGACTCAAGGTCATGGGTTACTACGTGACCTCATCGTTGATTTCACTCTCTGGGTCATCTCCTATATTGGTTTTGTATTCCGGACCTAGTTGCAAGCATTCCTTGTAGAAACCAAGTATCTTATTCATCACATACTCTACTCATCTACGTCTATCCTCATCATTCCTATAGTAAGCCGCTTGTTTATGTTCCTTTTCTATGTTTGGTAAGAGGTGGTATTGTTCAACCTTATAGGGCATTTGGTAAGCAATCTCATCATTCTCTTCCTTGAATCTAACTATCCCTAGAGTCAAATCGTAACTCATCTTAGAGGTCTCAACGAATGGTTTTCCGAACACCACTTGACTTAGGCAATCATCTATCACCGGACGAGTATCTTCCACAATCACAAAGTCGGTCTCATAAGTGAAATTTCCAACAATCATGTGTAAACCTTTAACTCTTCCTACAAAATTGCTTATCAGATTCTTATTGGGCATCATCCTATAACCAAGTTGTTTCTTCATTACCCAATTATAATAAGTCCTAGTCATGATGTTTATAGGAGATCTAGGATCGATATAAGCTTTCCATATATGCATATGCCCAATGTTGCATGGTATGTTGATGTTAGAGGGGTCTCCCATTTTGATAAGGGGTGAGCCAAGGATATATGGTGTCTCGGGATCATTGAATAAATCCTTATGATATTCCCGTTCTTCCTTGGTGGGCAATTTATCAAAGTATTCTTCTACAGTCTCTACTTCATCTAACTCTTCTCCTTTATTAACCTCAACTTCCCTAATCTCATCTCTAGTCGCGATTTCTACTCCAACTTCATCCTTGTCACTTTCTTCTATCTCCTTATCTATTGGCTTAATGGTGACAACATTGACAAAGTGGACGTGTTTTGATGACGAGGGGTCCTTAGTTTGGATTCCGCTATTGGCGTCCCTAGTGTCCTTCCTAGGCGTAGTTAACGCTTGGTTGTTGAGGGCTTTCAACAAGTTGTCAATCTTATTCGTCATCTCCGTTTGTTGTTGGTGGAATTCGGTTTCAAACCTAGCTATGCGAGCCTCTTGAGATGCCATAAAATTGGACATCAATCCTTCAAGATTGTTGGTACTACCATAGTTATTAGAAGGATTGTTGTTGAAAGTACGGTTGGAGGGTGGGCCGTTAGGTTGGTAACGATTAGGCGGATTGGAAGAATTGGTTTGGTTTTGTTTCCACCTAAGGTTTGGGTGATTTTTCCAAGCGGGGTTGTAGGAATCACCATAAGGGTTTGGCTCGGGTTTGAAAGTGTACCACTTATCTCCCACTTCGTCGGTACGCGAGGACGCGTTGTCCACAAAAGCTGTTTTGGGGAGTTCCACACAATCACGAGTGTCATGGGGACCACTACATAATTCGCATGAAGAAGTGATTTTGTTCACTTGGCTTGTAGGCTTAGGAGCTTCGTAAGATTTCATGAGAAACTTGACTTGGTCCTCAAGTTCCATGATCCTACGGTCCGGAGTGCTAGAATTGTTCGAAGGCAAAGATATTGCCTTGACCGTTTTGTTCAAATCACGGGGATCATTCCAACTTTCGTTGTCATAGAGAGCAAGATCTTCTATGAGTTCCCATGATTCTTCCACACTAAAATCATGTAGCTTGCCACCGGCCAATTGGTCAATGGTTCGCCTTGTTGAGAGATCGATATGGTCATAAAAAATTTGGACTTGGAGCCAAAGATCTATGCCATGATGAGGGACTTTTTGGAGTAAGTCCTTGAAACGAGTCCATGCTTCATATAGAGTTTCACCTTGATGTTGTTGGAACATCAAGATATCATTTCTAAGCTTGGTAGTTCTCCCCGGTGGGAAAAATTGAGCAAGGAAACGAGTGGTGAGATCATTCCATGAGGTGATGGATCCCGCAGGTAAACGTTCAAGCCATTGACTAGCTTGATCACGTAGAGAGATTTGGAATAGGCGTAATCGGGTTGACTCTCTAGTTGTAACATCAAGGTCTATAGAATCTACGATTTTAAGGAAGTCCTTGAGATGTTGATTTGGATCTTCGGAACGAAGTCCATTGAATGCACATCCGTTTTGCACCAACCGGATGGTGTCGGATCGCATGGGGGACACATTGGCTTCGGTGAGCTCAATAGTGTTTCGATAGCCTTGGTGGCTAGGTCGGGAATACTCTCCTAGGGTTCGGGGCCTAAGAGGTTGGTTAGCTAGTGGTGGGTTTTGTGGGTGGTCTTGTTGTGGTGGGTTGATGGGTTTAAAGATGTTACTACCTTCCATGATATCGGATGGTAAGAAGTTACGAACAAAGGCACGAAGAAATAAGATAGACTAAAGAGAACCTAAAAATAAAAAATAAAAATCTTACTAGAAAGGAATCTATCAAGGAGACCTAATAAAAAGAAATTATAACCTAGACAATAACTATCCCCGGGCTGCGGCGCCAAAAACTTGATGCGTGGGAATTGCACCAGGCTTTACCTCTCGAGGGATCTCGAGAAGCTTACAACCCCCACCAGGCAGTGTACCTGATCATTGTAGTATAGTATAGTGACAAGTACCGGGGGATTGATCGTTCAACTCAGGAATAGTGTCGCTAGGATTAGAAAGCCTAAAGACTAGGTCTAGAGGTGAAGGATGATTTTTTTTTTATATATTTTATAAAAGCAAAAAAAAATCTCGGTTGTTGGAAGATGGGCGGAATTAGTTGCTAGTCAAGTAACCCAAAAACTAAGATGCAATAAAATAACAAAAATGAAAATAAACTAAATTAAGATAGTGGTGTGAGCAATATGTGGGAAAATGGTGTTTACTTAGATTTCACTACTCCCTAGATATCTTTTACAGGTTAATTACTTGTTACAGTTGCGTGGATGACGGATTGTATTCCTTAATACCATTCACGGGGTGGCGTACTTACTTCCCCAATCCTATAAGCTCCTACTTCACTCCTATGTCGAGCCGACTAAGAAGCTCCTAACATGGGATCACTAGAATTCGCTCATGCATTAAATACAACCATAAAAGCCTAGTACACATCGGTTCATGTTTCTTAAGATGTTCAAGCAAGTTACACAATGGAGATCTGCCAGTTTTCTTAAGCTTAACATTGAAATCATTCATCCATTACAGCTATAAACAAGAAATCAACCGATAATCAACATCTAGGTTTTATTACATCTAAACAAACACACAAAAGATCTAGCCTAGCATGTTATAATCAAGACAAGCATAAGATATATTCAAACAATACATAGACATATTGAATGAATTGAAAGAGGACTTATCTTAATTGAAAATGATAGGTTTCAAGGGGTGAAAACCCTTGAAAATACTGTTAAAAACGACCTAGGGTTTATTAGGTTCGACCCTAGTATTCTCCACACAAGTTCCTCTCTAATGATTGAAAAATAGAAAAGTATATATAGATTTTGTGAGGTGACGGCGTCAAGAGTAAATTTCTGACGCCGTCATCTCGTCGCCAATAAAGTTCTCGGACTGCCTAGATCTGGGTTTGACGCTGTCACGCGTAATCCATCTTCAGGCCGTCACAAAAATAACTCTTGACGCCCTTCATCTGACGCCTTCAGGTTTTCTCTGGGTCGTCATGGATTTTGCTCTTGACGCCTTCACATTTTTCTTCTTGACGCCGTCAGGTACTATTGCCAGCATGGAAAATTAAGTCTTTGCCGTTTTCTTCACTTTTATGCTCCAAAAACGTCCAAAATGCTTCCTTTTCTAGAATTCACTCCCAAAGTACCTAAAATCACAAAAGGAACTATTTAGGGCAATATTTGATCAAATAAATTCAATTCCGGGCTTAAATGACCCCCTAAAAAAGGTTCATTTTTCGCCTCATTAGTTGTCCTTCCTCCTATGCGTGGAAATCTCCGAATGTAGTCACCACCGTCTTCATACCATCCCTTCTAGCTCCAGCTTCAAGACTCTATACATATTAGTACAACTAAGATGAATAGAGTTGATAGATCTGTGTGCTTCACTTCAAACCACTTCCTTCCATCATAGAAATTCAACATCGAAAAGAAGATTATTATCGTGTTTCTCTTTCGTCTCTGAACACCCTAATATGTCATACTATGACAATTTGTCCAAGTATTCATGAAAGACACGATTTGCCAAATCCATAGGAATTGTCAGAAAGGTAACCAATACAATTGGCATCACACACACAAGTACAAAAAGAATTACTAAGAGTATCCTGATCCTCTCACAAAATAAGACACGATCCAGCTTCCAACAATAAACACCATCATCATTCTCCTCCGCGAATAAAACAAAAACACACAAAGATACACAGCCAACGTTCCAAACAAATCGAATAACTCTCGAGGCGAGTTTCATCGAAGAAGTATCTTCACAGTAGTGGGGAAATCAACGCACGAGTTTCAGAACAAGGTGGTCATAAACGATTGTCAGGTTAAGAATCATGCACTTCACAAAACGTCAAAGGTGACAAACATAAAATGACAGTCGTCATCTTCATAATAATCAGGCAACAAATCCAAATCCATAATAGCATCAAATCGAACATCTCTAATGTAAACAGATTAGCACAACAAAATCGTCTCCAATTATCTCTAGAACGCATCGGACAAATCGAATATTCATGATAAAAGTCACAAAACGATCATGGGGTAAAATAGGTAAGGTTAAAATCAACAATGAAGAAAGAATGAAAAGAAAGGAGAAGTCATAGAATGTGCGAACACGTAGGATTCATACATACATGAATCTCCGAACGAGCGGAAAGCATCTAAACAAATGTCAAACGAATCAAGAATAGAAGTTCAAAAGGATAACTCTAGAGAAGGAACCTATAAGGCATACTACGAAGTCAAAAAGGCATCCTAAACACATGTCGCGAATCCTGATAAGTCTTCTAAGTCTCTGAAATGATTGATCTTGTAAGAGCTTAACGAAAAGTAAAGGCATAAATCAGAGTAAAACGGAAGCAAGAAAAATAACGTTTGATCATATATCTACCCAATCCTCACCGGTCATAATAAAGCTCTTAACGGGAGAAACTTAAGGCAAGACCTTCCAAAGTTATTCCTAAAGCTTCTAAAGTGCAAACCTAAGGGTCCAAAACTCACAGGTCGTAACTTAGGTACTACAAGTCGCAGCCTGGCTCTGATACCATAATTGTAACACCCCAACCTGGCATAGGTCCAAAGCGCTATAGTATGGTGACATATCAAAGCAAACAAACCATACAACGCAAGCGGAAGACTTATAAACATAAAGTTACAAAGGTATTCTAAGGGTACAAAAGAAATACTAACTCTATACAAGATGAAATACAAAGCCAAATAAAATCTAACTGGATCAAAATCTAAGTCCAAAGAAAATGGGCTTCTAATCATCGGGTAGTCCACTAACGCTCCTATGCACTCTTCACCCAAACCCAGCTTCCAACCTAAAACCTGCCGCAGGAAAGGAAAATGCGGCTGAACTTAAAAAGCCCAGTGAACAGATATATATAGCAAAACAAACGGATAAATGAAATGTATATAAGTATAAGAAACAGGAATCATAAGCTTCAGCTGAAAGGAATATCATCTGTCAAATGCATAAGAGATCAACACACACTGAACGAATATCATAAGTCAAAGGAAAATGAAGTATCAAAGATATATAACATAAGCGTAATCATAAAGGAAAGGTAATGAGCACGTATCAACAAAGAAGCGTCCAAACAAGGTACTTGAATGGACAAACGAATCATAGGAAAGCCACGACCCGACCTGCCAAGGTACTTGACAGATCTCCTACATACATACATACATAATCATAAGTAGCCACATAAGTGCACAAAGAGGGGAGACCTCTATGTACCATACCTGGAGTGATCAGCTCCGCTGTGAAGGAGTAGAGAAGCACCTACCCACATTCACCATACATACACATAATCATACATAAACATAAGTGCTAGGATGCATCCATACGCCCCCATACATACATACATACATACATAATCCAGCATAATCATAGTCATAAGTGCGCATAATCATATCATATCAAATGGGGACGCCGTGGATCAATCACACCTCCACAGAAAGTGTCATGCCATCGGTGCCTCGATGACACGCCCATGGTACCTCCATGAGTAGTTGGAAAACTCAGGCATAAGAAGGGAATGAAGCATACATACATACATATATAGAATCATAACATCATATCCGAATCATGTCATAGCATAATCATAATCAGAGGGGAGTCAATGAATGTGAATCGCATATCAAGGAGATCATGTCAAGCAATCATATCAAATGAATCATAAAGAACGAATCAAAACATAAGGGAACATAGGAACGACATAGGGAATCTTATAACGAATCAAAGATCAAATCAAGTCATAAGAGAGAAAGCACCCTTACTGAAAGGGAAGAATATCTGTACCGTAAACCGCCAACGAAACCATAACATAACCATAGGAATAGGAAGTCACTCCTTCTTCAGCGTCTACACGAATTAATGATCGGCTTATTATTAATAACTTATTTTAAATCAGATTACTCGTTTTAGGTTTCTTTCCATTTTTAGTAACTTGCCATATTTAGTAATTTCCCATATTTAGTAACCCTCCCGAATTAGTACTTTAATACTTTAAGGTCATTATTGACGATTAAATAATATTTAAGTTCTAAAATGACCAATATAATAAGTTAGGGCTAAGTATGACAATTTAGTAAAGTTTAGGGTCAAAATATAAATTATCAAAAATTAAATATTAAAATGTCAAATAAAATTATTCTAAGGTTTATTTAAATAAATTAATATTAAGATAATAATTTTGAACCCCGTCATTATAATTTTATATAATTTATTAACGTACCCACGATCTTAATATTTATGCCGCGACGACCCAAGATTTTTATAAAATCATGTAAGACTTGTTAATGACCCGACATCCGTTTATCTACTTGATCGTAATTTTTATACTTTTAAACCTTCATATATAGTAGCATGTTTTAAGATTCAGACAAAAAGGTTGTAATTAAGGACTTATAAAAAAATCAATATAGAAGCTACACCTTCTTCTTCATATACGTAATACATAGTTTTACCGAAAACAATTTCGAACTTTTCATTAGTTGTTTACGTTGAGATGTGCAAATCTATTTTCATATAACTCTTCTTATTAGCAACGGAAACAAGCCCATGAGATCACATATATACGAGTTTTATTATTTCATGTAGTGATACTCTAACTGAACATGCATGCAATCTCCATCACATAACAATAAATCTGATGAAATCTTTTAGATTATTTAACGTCTTTTCAAAAGTTTAAATTTGAGGGGTATTTTTGGTATTTAATATGTTCAAAATTTCTGGGTTTTACAAGTACTTTGAACATCAGTACTTTGAATGTGGGTACTTTGAATATTTTCAACTTGTTCTCCAGCTTCTTGCTCATCAACTTCTTCTTGAACAATATTTTCATCCCCATCAATCTTTTTCTCTGGCACAAAGTTCAAAAGTTTTTCTGGATAATGCCAAAGATGAGCATCTTATGAATATTGAACTCCAGTATCATCTTCATTCAAATTATCATCTTGATTCCTCCCCAATTTGAAAGATGATGACTTCCTTTTACTCCTCTTAGACTTAGAGACCTTCTTGGCTGACTGAGACTTTTTCTTTTTGGATTGTTTCTTTTCTTTCACATAAAGTCTAAAGTTCTTCACAAGAGGCCACACAAACCTCTTTAACCTTTTGAACTTATTTCTCAATCTTTTAATCTCTGTAGCCTGATTATCCACTACTTTCTTCATTCTCCAGAACTCCCTATTCAAAGCATAATTATCCAAAGGACCCTGAACTCCTTCATCTTCTCCAGGTGTTTGAAACCCACCTGTGGAAGTATAATCATTGGGAGAAGGTACTGGAGTATCATGTTCTGAAGTAGTACCTTGCAGAGAAGTACCTTCAGCAGAAAAAGTCTTTTCCCTAATAACAGATACTGAGGCAGTTCTTTCACTTGAATCAACAGGCTGTGGTTAAGCAAGAGGTGGTGTAGGAGTATGTACTGATTCAGAATGCTCAGAATGATCAGATTGATCAGCATGTTGATGAGGCGAAAAATGAACCGTTTTTAGGGGGTCATTTAAGCCCGGAATTGAATTTATTTGATCAAATATTGCCCTAAATCGTTCCTTTTGTGATTTTAGGTACTTTGGGAGTGAATTCTGGAAAAGGAAGCATTTTAGAAGTTTTTGGAGCATAAAAGTGAAGAAAACGGCAAAGACTTAATTTTCCATGCTAAGAACAGTACCTGACGGCGTCAAGATGGGAATCGTAACGGCGTCAGGAGTAAAATCCACGATGATGAGGCGAAAAATGATCCGTTTTTAGGGGGTCATTTAAGCCCGAATCCGACTTTATTTGATCAAATATTGCCCTAAATCGTCCCTTTTGTGATTTTAGGTACTTGGAGAGTGAATTCTGGAAAAGAAGCCATTTTGGACGTTTTTGGAGCATAAAAGTGAAGAAAACGGCAAGGTCTCAATTTTCCATGCTGGGAACAGTAGGTGACGGCGTCAAGAGTAATTTCCTGACGGCGTCAAACCTCAATAATAAAAATCCGTAGTTGATGACGGCGTCACACACAGGGCGTCAAGAGTAATTTGTGTGACGGCCTAGGCCTTGACGGCGTCAGAAGTAGATCAAGGCCATCCGAGGAAGTATTTGGCAGCGAGATGACGGCGTCACACCTTTGTTATTGACGCCGTCATCCCTATTTTCCTATATATAGTTTTCTAGTTTTTCACATTAAAAGAGAGAAGTTTTGGAGAAACCCTAAGTACGATTTTGGTGCAACTTTTACAGGTTTTTCAAGGGTTCCAAACCCTTGATACCTTGCATTGTAATTGAGATAAGTATTCTTCTAATTCAATCAATATGTCTATGTGTTGGTTGTCTATATCTTGTTCTTGTCTTAATTCCATTATGCTAGGCTAGATCTCTTTTGTGTTTGCTTAGATCTAATGAAACCTAGATATTGATTATGTGTTGATTACTTGTTTATTCTTGTTTTGGATGAATGATTTATATGTTAGGCTTAAGAAAACTGGCAGATCTCCAAATGGTAACATGCTTGAACATCTTAAGAAACATGAACCGAGGCGTACTAGGTCTTTATTGGTTGTATTTAATGCATGAGCCACTGTTTACAATCCCTATAGTTGTGCTGGGCATGGTGTAGGAGGAGATAAGAGCTCATAGAATTGGGGAGTTATGTATGCCACCCCATGAATGGTATTAAGGAATACGATCCGTCATCCATACAATTATAACAAGTAATTAACGTGTAAAAGATATCTAGGGAGTAGTGAAATCTAAGTAAACACATTTTCTCCAATTACTGCTCACAACCTTAGTATAAATTAGTTTATTTTCATTTTTAGTATTCTATTTTGATTGCATCTTAGTTTTGGGTTAGTTGAATAGCAACTAATTCCGCCCACTTTTCCAAAACCCGAGATTTTTACTTGCTTTCCATAAAACATAAAAAATACAAAAATAATCACCCCTCACCTTTAGAACTAGTATTTAGGTTTTCTAATCCTAGCGACACTATTCCTAAGTTGAACGATCAATCCCCCGGTACTTGTCACTATACTATACTACAACGATCAGGTACACTGCCTGGTGGGGGTTGTAAGCTTCTCGAGATCCCTCGAGAGGTAAAGCCTGTTGCGATTCCCACACATCAAGTTTTTGGTGCCGCAGCCCGGGGAATAGTTATTGTCTAGGTTAGGATTTCTTTTTATTAGGTCTACTTGCTAGATTCCTTTCTAGTAAGATTTTATTTTTATTTCTAGGTCTTCTTTAGTCTATCTTATTTCTTCGTGCCTTTGTTCGTAACTCTTTACCATCCGACATCATGGAAGGTGGTAACATCTTTGAACCCGTCATCCCACCACAACAAAACCCACCACTAGAACCCCTTAGGCCCCGAACCTTAGGAGAGTATTCCCGACCTAGCCACCAAGGCTACCGAAACACCATTGAGCTCACCGGAGACAATGTGACTCCCTTGCGATCCGACACCATCCGGTTGGTGCAAAGCGGATGTGCATTCCATGGACTTCGTTCCGAAGATCCAAACCAACATCTTAAGGACTTTCTCAAAATCGTAGATTCCATAGACCTAGGTGTTGAAACTAGAGAGACTACCCGTTTACGCCTATTCCAATTCTCTCTATGGGATCAAGCTAGTCAATGGCTTGAGCGTTTACCCGCGGGATCCATCACCACATGGGATGATCTCACCACTCGTTTCCTTGCTCAATTTTTCCCACCGGGGAGAACTACTAAGCTTAGGAATGACATCTTGATGTTCCAACAACGTCAAAATGAATCTCTTTATGAAGCATGGACTCGTTTCAAGGACTTACTCCAAAAAGTCCCTCATCATGGCATAGATCTTTGGCTCCAAGTCCAAATTTTTTATGACCATATCGACATCTCCACGAGGCGAACCATTGACCAATCGGCCGGTGGTAAGCTACGTGATCTTAGTGCGGAACAATCATGGGAATTCATAGAAGATCTTGCTCTCTATGACAATGAAAGTTGGAATGATCCCCGTGATTTGAACAAAATGGTCAAGGCAATATCTTTGCCTTCGAACAATTCTAGCACTCCCGACCGTAGGATCATGGAACTTGAGGACCAAGTCAAGTTTCTCATGAAATCTTACGGAGCTCCTAAGCCTTCAAGTCAAGTGAACAAAATCACTTCTTCATGCGAATTATGTAGTGGTCCCCATGACACTCGTGATTGTGTGGAACTCCCCGGAACAGCTTTTGCGGACTACGCATCCACGCGTACCGACGAAGCGGGAGATAAGTGGTACACTTTCAAGCCCGAGCCAAACACTTACGGTGATTCATACAACCCCTCTTGGAAAAATCACCCAAACCTTAGGTGGAAACAAAATCAACCCAACTCCTCCAATCCGCCTAATCGTTATCAACCAAATGGTCCACCATCCAACCGTACTTTCAACAACAATCCTTCTAACAACTATGGTAGTACCAACAATCTTGAAGGATTGATGTCAAAGTTCATGGCATCTCAAGAAGCCCGCATAGCTAGGTTTGAAACCGAATTCAACCAACAACAAACGGAGATGACCAACAAGATTGACAACTTGTTGAAAGCCCTCAACAACCAAGCATTAATCACACATAGGAAGGACACTAGGGACACCAATAGTGGAATCCAAATTAAGGACCCCTCATCATCCAAACATGTCCACTTTGTCAATGTTGTCACCATTAAGCCGATAGATAAGGAGATAGAGGAGAGTGACAAGGATGAAGTTAGAGTAGAAGCCGATAGTAAGGATGAGAGTAGGGAAGTTGAGGTTAATAAGGATGAGGAATTAGAGGAGGTAGAACCTATAGAAGAATACTTTGATAAGTTGCCAACCAAGGAAGAACGGGAATACCATAAGGATTTATTCGATAGTCCCGAGAGAACATATATCTTTGGCGACCCCCTTATCAAAATGGGAGACCCCTCTAACATTAACATCCCATGTAATATCGGGCACATGCATATATGGAAAGCTTACATCGACCTTAGATCCCCCGTGAACATCATGACTAGGACTTATTACAATTGGGTGATGAAGAAGCAACTCAATTTTAGGATGATGCCCGGTAAGAATCTGATAAGTAATTTTGTAGGGAGAGTTAAGGGATTACATGTGATTATAGGGAATCTCACCTATGAAATCGACTTTATGATAGTGGAAGACATTCGTCCGGTGATAGATGCTTGCCTAAGCCAAATAGTATTCGGAAAACCATTTGTTGAAGCCACTAGGATGAGTTATGATCCGACTTTAGGGATAGTTAGGTTCAAGAAAGAGAATGATGAGGTTGCTTATCAAATGCCCTACAAGATCGAACAATACCGCCTTCTCTCTAATTTCGAAAAGGAACATAAGCAAGCGGCTTATTATAGGAATGAGGAGGATAGACGTAGAGGAGTAGAGTATGTTAGAAATAGGATGCTTGGTTTCTATAAAGAATGCTTACAACTAGGTCCGGAATACAAAACTGGTTTAGAAGACGACCTAGAGAGTGGAACCAATGACGAAGTCACGTAGTAACCCATGACCTTGAGTCTAGCTACAAGACTCGTAAATAAAGAAAAGCGCTTCTTGGGAGGCAACCCATGCTTTGTGTGATTTTCATTTTATTTGATTGTTATTTGCTTCCGTATGCATGTTTTATTTTTATTGTTGGTTGATCATGTCTCTAAATTAAAATGTGGAAATACTTTACTATGTTGTTTGGCCTAGTCTTAACTCCAACCTAAAAGTATTTTTGCAAAAGATAAGTGTAAGGGGAAACCCCAAATATGTTTTCAAGAAACAAACCGATCATGATTCTCCACAATATTAAATGAACATGTATATTCGTATTTGTTAGAGTCAAATGCTTGTATTGACTCATAATGAAGTTTTGCAGGATTTTCCAGGAAGTAGGACCAAGTTTTTCCAGAAATTTTCCGGAAACTTAACATAAGAATTTCTGCAGATCCATTCTGACGGCGTCATGAGTTTACTCTTGACGGCGTCAGGAGTTAAAAATCTGGAAATTTTACCGGTTTTGTTTTTTTAACGGAGTCTTATGGTTTTTGTGAATTATTAAGTTTTATAATCTCCAGGAGATCTGCAAACTTCATTCCACAAGCATTATATCTTATGTTGTTTTCTAGGACTTAGAAACTTATATAGGATGCCGCCGATTTTACGCGAGGTTGTCTTGTCTATTTTGTCAGGTTTTACAGGTTATGTATGACAAGGAGATGATTTATATTCTGGAAGGGAAGCTTTGATGGTTCATTTTCTTGGAGGAAGATTTAACCTGGCCAACCTATTATCCATACCGAGCGAATCAGGGGAGTATTTGATTTCATTCTATTTACTTTTTCACTTTTACATTCTTTACTTGAACATTGGGGACAATGTTCATCTTAAGTGTAAGGGGAGGGTAAAAAGATGATACCTTACATATGCACTTTCGCTTGAGTTTGTTTTGTTTGATAGTAGATGTGTAATAAAACAATGAGAAATACTTGTTAGTGCAATTTTAGTGCCAAATTTAAATTTTTTTACAACATTTAGGAGTGAAACTTTAGCCATAGCAAGCGTCTCATGGATAGGAGATTGTATGACTAGCACATAACCGTATATTCAGAAAATTTTCTACCCAAAAATGTGAGGTTCGCCTTTAGATTTGATAGGAAAAGCATTCATTATTAGTGCTTATGAGTGTACCGGTAGCATTTAGATTCTAGAACTTGCGTTAGTGATGCATCCCGAGACCGCTAGTGAGACTACATTCGTGTGGTAAGATTTACTACATGATAAGAGGCATTAGGATCACCCTTGTGTTAAACCCGTATTATAATTACTTGACTATTTAAGTCATATTACTTGGCTAGTTAAGTCAACTAATTTTCCCACACCCTTAGCGTTGTACTCATTTTTAGTACACGAAACCCCTAGTACACCCCTCCGAGCCTATCTTTTCGTTTCTAACTTTAAGCATCTTACTTAAAGGAAGAATTTGTTACACCCCACTTAAATGTACACCCAAATCGCCTTAGCCTTCCGTGTATGCGCTCATCTTTAGTGCATTATTGTTATTTGTTAAACCCTAAGTTAACTTTCTAATTGATTACATGGTTGCTAAGTCGAGTCATATCCTTGTACATATTGTTTTGGGACGATTGGGACTCATGGGTAAGTACTTATTTTATGGAGTAATGGGGAAGAACATAATATTATTACCCCCATATGTGCGTTAATCTTAAAAGTGCTCCAAGTGTTTTGATTTTCTTAATTCGAGTCATTAGATAAGTTGAATGTAAAGTATGTAAAGATTCAAGTGTAAGGGGAATGTTCATTCCCTATGATGTATTATTTTGGATGGTAGGGTAAGAGTGTATGCAAAAAAAAAAAAAAAAAAAAAAATTAGAAAAAGAGAAAAAACATACGGACTACCATCCCGTTTCATTCTATGTTCATTTTATGTTTTTAGTTATTTTTCATTTATTAGCTTAAGTCGAGTCTAGTCTTGGCTTAGCAACGCCATCTTGTACATGTAATTAACTAAGATTGTTAACTCGCCACCAGTAAAACTTCCTTTATCCAACAAAACCGTGTAATTCATATCCCTATACCTAACGTTACAACTCTTTAAAAGACCTCTTTGATAGTTTATCCTAGGTGCTTACGCCATGTGGTGGAGGTTTGATCCTTTCCCAAGTCTATGGTAATCTATTTTGCTATGACAGGTAGTGAGAGATATCTTCCGTTTCCATATTGTAATTTATACTTTATTACACCCGAGAGATGTGAGTATCTAAACACTATTTGTGAGGTGCTTGTGTATGACCTCCGTGCTTGTCTATTGGTCTTTAGTGGAATGATTATTTGTTGTAATTACTTTTATAATAGTGTTAAATGCCCCCTAACTTGTATTTTGAGTAGAATAAAAGCGCATTTGCTTGAGGACAAGCAAATCTCAAGTGTAAGGGTATATGATGAGGCAAAAAATGATCCATTTTTAGGGGGTCATTTAAGCCCGAATCCGACTTTATTTGATCAAATATTGCCCTAAATCGTTCCTTTTGTGATTTTAGGTACTTGGAGAGTGAATTCTGGAAAAGAAGCCATTTTGGACGTTTTTGGAGCATAAAAGTGAAGAAAACGGCAAGGTCTCAATTTTCCATGCTGGGAACAGTAGGTGACGGCGTCAAGAGTAATTTCCTGACGGCGTCAAACCTCAATAATAAAAATCCGTAGTTGATGACGGCGTCACACACAGGGCATCAAGAGTAATTTGTGTGACGGCCTAGGCCTTGACGGCGTCAGAAGTAGATCAAGGCCGTCCGAGGAAGTATTTGGCGGCGAGATGACGGCGTCACACCTTTGTTCTTGACGCCGTCATCCCTATTTTCCTATATATAGTTTTCTAGTTTTTCACATTAAAAGAGAGAAGTTTTGGAGAAACCCTAAGTACGATTTTGGTGCAACTTTTACAGGTTTTTCAAGGGTTCCAAACCCTTGATACCTTGCATTGTAATTGAGATAAGTGTTCTTCTAATTCAATCAATATGTCTATGTGTTGGTTGTCTATATCTTGTTCTTGTCTTAATTCCATTATGCTAGGCTAGATCTCTTTTGTGTTTGCTTAGATCTAATGAAACCTAGATATTGATTATGTGTTGATTACTTGTTTATTCTTGTTTTGGATGAATGATTTATATGTTAGGCTTAAGAAAACTGGCAGATCTCCAAATGGTAACATGCTTGAACGTCTTAAGAAACATGAACCGAGGCGTACTAGGTCTTTATTGGTTGTATTTAATGCATGAGCCACTGTTTACAATCCCTATAGTTGTGCTGGGCATGGTGTAGGAGGAGATAAGAGCTCATAGAATTGGGGAGTTATGTATGCCACCCCATGAATGGTATTAAGGAATACGATCCGTCATCCATACAATTATAACAAGTAATTAACGTGTAAAAGATATCTAGGGAGTAGTGAAATTTAAGTAAACACATTTTCTCTAATTACTGCTCACAACCTTAGTATAAATTAGTTTATTTTCATTTTTAGTATTCTATTTTGATTGCATCTTAGTTTTGGGTTAGTTGAATAGCAACTAATTCCGCCCACTTTTCCAAAACCCGAGATTTTTACTTGCTTTCCATAAAACATAAAAAATACAAAAATAATCACCCCTCACCTTTAGAACTAGTATTTAGGTTTTCTAATCCTAGCGACACTATTCCTAAGTTGAACGATCAATCCCCCGGTACTTGTCACTATACTATACTACAACGATCAGGTACACTGCCTGGTGGAGGTTGTAAGCTTCTCGAGATCCCTCGAGAGGTAAAGCCTGTTGCGATTCCCACGCATCACACGACGACCCAGAGAAAACCTGAAGGCGTCAAGAAAAGGGCGTCAAGAGTTAATTTGGTGACGGCCTGAAAATGGACTACACGTGACGGCGTCAAACCTAGATCTAGGCAGTCCGAAGAGTTTATTGGCGGCGAGATGACGGCGTCAGACATTTACTCTTGATGCAGTCATCTCACAAAATCTATATATACTTTTCGAACCTAACAAACCCTAGGTCATTTGTAACAGTATTTTCAAGGGTTTTCACCCCTTGAAACCTTTCATGTTCAATTAAGATAAGTCCTCTTTCAATTCATTCAATATGTCTATGTGTTGTTTGAATATATCTTATGGTTGTCTTGATTTTAAAATGCTAGGCTAGATCTTTCATGTGTTTGCTTAGAGTAATGAAACTTAGATGTTGATTATAGGTTGATTGCTTGTTTATAGTTGTAATGGATGAATGATTTCAATGTTAGGCTTAAGAAGACTGGCAGATCTCCATTGTGTAACTTGCTTGAATGTCTTAAGAAACATGAACTGATGTGTACTAGGTTTTAATGATTGTATTTAATGCATGAGCGAATTCTAGTGATCCCATGTTAGGAGCTTCTTAGCCGGATCGACATGGGAGTGAAGTAGGAGCTTATAGGATTGGGGAAGTAAGTACACCACCCCATGAATGGTATTAAGGAATGCAATCCGTCATCCATGCAATTGTAACAAGTAATTAACCTGTAAAAGATATCTAGGGAGTAGTGAAACCTAAGTAAACACAATTCTCCCATATATTGCTCACACCTCTATCTTAATTTAGTTTAATTTCATTTTTAGTATTTTATGTTGATTGCATCTTAGTTTTAGGGTTAGTTGACTAGCAACTAATTCCGCCCATCTTCCAAAAACCCAAGATTTTATTTGCTTTTCTAAAAATATAAAAATACAAAAAGAATCATCCCTCATCTCTAGACCTAGTCTTTAGGTTTTCTAATCCTAGCGACACTATTCCCAAGTTGAACGATCAATCCCCCGGTACTTGTCACTATACTATACTACAACGATCAGGTACACTGCCTGGTGGGGGTTGTAAGCTTCTCGAGATCCCTCGAGAGGTAAAGCCTGGTGCAATTCCCACGCATCACATGTTCAGAATTAGCAGAACCACTAGCTTCAACAACCTCATCCCTAACAGCTTGTGCTACCTCCAACATATAAGCATTGAGAGGTGTATTGTTACCCGAAAACTTAATTCCCTTGTTAAACATAAAGGTAAACACCTTAGGTTGAAGCCTAATAGTAGGTATATAATCCTGAGGTTTTGGCATCCCTTCAAGTGGTTTCTCTAAGAAAAGCTGAACAAATCTAGGGTACATCAAGAAAGGT
The DNA here is from genome assembly GCA_030686995.1 of Artemisia argyi. Classification (NCBI taxonomy): domain Eukaryota; kingdom Viridiplantae; phylum Streptophyta; class Magnoliopsida; order Asterales; family Asteraceae; genus Artemisia; species Artemisia argyi. The sequence continues at coordinate 21,787,013 of CM060700.1, forward strand.
GATCCAGCCTTAATGTGTGCAATCATACCATCAAGGATCATGTAAGAAAAATTGAATGTTTGATTGGTAACAAGGCCAACTATGGCAGAAGCTATGGCATGTCCAAATTGATCCCAAGCAGTACTTTTGGGACTTAAGCAATGAAGCAAAACATGAATAAGATATTTCCAATGAGGACTTACCAATGCTTTCTGAAAAGTAATCTTGTTCAAAGGTCCTTCATACCCAATATCTCTCAGTGCATCCCAAACCACTTGCTTAGCAAACAAAACAGTGCCTCCCTGATCATCAAACAACAAGTTCTCCCTTATGGTTGTCTCAGTAATATGAATTGCTCTTCCTACAACCGTAGCATGAATAACATCCTCTCCATCTTCTAACTCAGCCCTAGCCATAGCCCAAAACTCTTGTATCCAAGGACCAATAATATCTGGGTTTACTAAAAGGGAGTAATTGATGGTGGATCCGATGAGAAAATCAATTATTCCATGAAAGTCAATGTTCTTTTGTGATTTCTCAAGGTTTGCAATCATATTATGTTTGGTGATGGTGGGACGGTTTGCCATTGTGAGTATGATGGAAAGAAAAATGATGATCGTGGATGAACGTGGTGGAATTGATGAATGAATACGAGTATGTAAAGATGAAAAAGATATGTGTAAAGAGAGATAATATACAAAGAATCACGGTGAATTAATTACTTTACCATTATTTTTGGAAGTTATCTTCCCCATATCTTTCGAAAGTTTGTTACCCGTATTTTTGACCGTTGGAACAGTATTCTGACACGTCAGCATACCCTTCAAAATACCAAGCAGTACGTTCCATATAACATGGAGCAGTATTTTCATCCAATGAAGAAAGCAGTACGTTGACAAAGTACTTTCCCATCAAAATATCTATAGCGTTGACTATTTGACCAAAATATCTGTTGAAAGTCAACCCGAGATAATTATTATGTTCCAAATTAATTCCCCAAAGCTACCAAGGTAAGTAGAATTGAATGAGCATCATTAATATCCTTTATAACTTTCTTGCCTATAAAAGAAACTTTCCACCAATACATCTCTTCATCAACACTTGTAATATACATCACAAAAACCCTAATCAACAACATGAGCCACTTCCCTTTGGTTTACATCTTATCTGATTCTGATGGCTCCACTGATTCAGAAATCAGTTATTACTCTGATTCTGACTTTGACACAGATGCAGGATGGAGTGGCTACTTTCCTCTGGATGTATCAAGTTCTACCACCACTGATGCAGCAAGCTCTACCAACCCAAAATCTAAGAAAAAGGTGTCTGTCCCTGCTCCAGGTTCTTCTTTAGCAAATGAACTCCCACAGGCCTTAACGCAAGCTCTTGAATCAACCATAAAGAACATGAAGTGGCCTGCTCCAAGACCAGAGAGACCTCCCAAGCAAATACTTAGCCTGGCTTGCCCAAGGAAGCAAGCTTCTTTTGATGATAAAAGAAAGACTGCTCAAAAGGGAAAGCAAAGCTATCAGGGAAAAGGAAAAAGGCCAATGGAGTAGGGTGTGTTGGGTAGGTTAGGTAGGTTTGGTGTAGGGTGTTTGGAGTAGTACTCTCTTTGTCTTGGTTGGGATCTGTGTCATGTTAGTGTCTGTATCTCTTGGACTGATGAATGTAACCTCTTGATAATAATGAATAAAAGATCATTTCTTTTGAATGATACATGTAGCCTCCCCTCAAATAATGACTAACTACTAATGCCTCCCCTAAAAAATAGCTTAATTATTAATCATACCAATGCTCACTACTAATAACGTAAATCTTGAAACATAAAAGCCCTTTGTGAGTAAATCTACTACATTATCATCTGTATGGACTTTAACCACATTAATGAGCCTATGCTCATAGCAATCTCTGATAAAATGATGCCGAATCTGAATGTGCTTTGTTTTGGAGTGATAAACTGGATTCTTCACAATACAAATGGTACTCTCATTATCAATATTGATAGGAGTGTTCTTGAATTTGAATCCATAATCCAAAAGCTGATTTTGTAGCCAAAGTACTTGGGCACAACAACTTGCAGCAGCTACATATTCTGCTTCTGTGGAAGATGTTGCTGCAATTGTTTTCTTTTTGCGTTGCCATAAGACTAATCTATTTCCAAGATACTGACACCCTCCAGTTGTTGATCTTCTGTCATAGTTATCACCAGCATAATCACTATCTGAAAAAGCTTGTAGATGTAAAGGTGACTCCCTAGGATACCATAATCCTAGCTTAGGTTGTTGCCTAAGGTACCTAAAGATTCTCTTGACAGCATTCAAATGTGATACCTTGGGTTGAACTTGATGTCTTGCACATAAACAAACAACAAAAGTAATGTCAGGCCTAGATGCAGTTAAGTACATTAGACATCCAATCATAGACCTGTATAGTGTGACATCAACATCTTGTCCATCTTCATCTTTTCACAAAGGTTTGTTAGCATCAACAGGTGTGGATGCTGGCTTGACAGTTGTGAAGTTGAATCTCTTAAGAATGTATGCAACATACTTATCTTGACTTATAAAGATTCCACTGCTTGATTGTTGCACTTGGAGTCCCAAGAAGAATGTTAATTCTCCCATTGAACTCATCTGAAATTCTTTTTGCATAAGATCTTCAAATTCCTTTACCATAGATTGCTTAGTAGCACAAAAAATAATATCGTCTACATAAACTTGGACAAGCATGATATCCTTTTTGTCTCTTTTGATAAATAAAGTCTTGTCAATAGCACCTCTCCTGTAACCATGTTGCAATAGAAAAGTGGATAGTCTTTCATACCATGCTCTAGGAGCTTGATGAAGGCCATACAGAGCCTTAATAACCTTGTAGACTTTGTTTGGATGTGCAGGATCTTCAAAACCAGAAGGTTGTTTAACATAAACTTCCTCTGTGATGGTGCCATATAGAAAAGCACTTTTAACATCCATCTGATATACAGGAAATCCCATATAAGATGCAAAAGCCAAAAGTAGCCTTATGGCTTTAATCCTTGCCACAGGAGCAAATACTTCATCATAGTCTACTCCTTCTTCTTGTCTATATCCTTGAGCTACTAACCTTGCTTTATTCTTGATTACATTCCCTCTTTCATCTCTTTTCACTCTGAAGACCCACTTTGTTCCAATTAACCTTTTACCATCAAGTAAATCACATAATACCCATACTTCTTGAAGTTTAAATTGTAAGAGTTCTTCTTGCATAGCTTCAACCCAACTCTCCTTGGCTAATGCTTGTTTTACTGTCTTAGGTTCTTCTTGAGATAGAAAGCAAGCAAATAAACACAATTGATGATCCTTGTGATTCACCCTATTCTGCTTGTAAATAAAGCTAAGTAAAGAAGTATGTTGTTGAGACATATTCTTAGCTTTAGTTCTTGTAAGTACTCCTGAATTAGAAGGTCTAGTTATTTTACTGATAGGATGATATTTGTGAATTCTTAGAGTCGGAGTTGGTGATACTTCAAGATTATCTTCCAAATTTGTGAGGTTAGGGTCTTCATTAGAATCTGAGAAAATGCCTTCTTGTTCCAATTCATCATCAGCATCTTCCAAGGCAGGCATGGTTGGATCAGTTAAACCATCAGCATTCTTCCAATTTGAAGTATCTAAGATTTGAGAAGTACTTTCAAATGGATCAGCAGTACTTTGGGGCAAAGTACTGTCAGTGCCTTTAGCCTTCTTCTTTTCTGCTTCATAAGCTCTCCTTTGATCATCTTCATAGGACTTAGCAATTTTTTCTTGAAGAAGCATCCTATTAAGTTCATCTTGGATAGCTTGGTCTTCATCAGATACTGTGGTCTTTAGTGGAACAGTATTTTGTGGATCAACAGTTCCTTGAGGTGCAGCAATACTTTTCTTCTCATCATTGGGTGCTTCATCAGAATCATCTTCAGGTCTTATGTTAACTCCATGAACAATGTATTGTGATTCTTCTTCATTGAGAACAACTTGATTTTCCTCCCTTACAGGTACATAGTTCACGGATGATGCCATTAAATCAAGATCAAACATCCAATCAGGACCCTTACCTTTTTGATTTTCTTGTTCTTCTAGAAATTCAACATGAAGACATTCTTGAACCTTCTTGGTAGCCCTGTTGTACACTCTGAATCCTTTGCTACTGGCACAATAACCCAATAAGTATCCTTCATCAGATTTAACATCAAATTTTCCCAAATTGTCAGCAATGTTCAAGATAGTCAGGGGACATCCAAAATGTTTCATAAACTTAATGTTTGGCTTCTTTCCCATGACTAACTCATAAGGTGTCTTCATTTGAGGTTTTGTCACTGATACTCTATTCAGCACATAACAAGCAGCACTTATAGCTTCAGCCCAAAATGGAACAGGTAATTGGGAGTCTGCAAGCATTGTCCTTGCTGCTTCTATCAAAGTTATGTTCTTCCTTTCTGCAACTCCATTCTGCTGAGGAGTTCTAGCAATACTGAATTCTCTTTTAATCCCTTTCTTAGCACAAAATTCATCCATAAGCTAATTCTTGAATTCAGTCCCACTATCACATATGCCTCTAACCTTGAGTCTTAACTGATTTTCAAGTGCTACTATAAGATCATGAATAGTATCAAAAGTTTCATCTTTGAATCCTGATGATGTACCCTCTGATTAGCTCGAAGGACATCCCTTCGAGTCTAATCGTAACCTACATAATTGAAGGCTTTGGCTAGCCTCCTAAAACTTTCTTTGGCGTAAAACTAATCATCAATGATCTAGTTACCAAGTGGGAATTCGCCAATCGAAGGATTAAGCCCTTCGGGGTATCTCTCTATAAGTTTTATGGACGGAACAATGCCAAGTCCAATATTGGGGAGACCAAGTCTTACCCACGTCTCCTCTTCCTCTTTAGCACCCCCGCTAAACCCGGAGGAGTGGGACACTAACCCCTAGCGGTTACCACAAATCATGGGACGCCCCCATGATCTCTCTCAAACGTGTGACCACTCTCCAGGACCGTTTTCTTCACCTATAAATAGTCCTGGACGATGACAAATCTGGTATGCAATCTCTCACACCTTAATTTACTACGCTTATACTTAAACTCTCATACCAATCACTTATTCACACGCCGGAGGTGGTTAGCAGGGCCCAACCCCTGCGCAATCACTTAACGTAGTGTTTTTGTATTTCTTATTTCAGGTTATATCCAAGCTTGGCGTAATCACAACACCCCTCATTTCCTTTGATCACCATCGAAGGCCTGGTATTTCTTATTTCAGGTTATATCCAAGCTTGGGGAATTAAGTGCGCCACCCCATGAATGGTATTAAGGAATACAATCCGTCATCCACGCAATTATAACAAGTAATTAACGTGTAAAAGATATCTAGGGAGTAGTGAAATCTAAGTAAACACAACTTCTCCACTTATTGCTCACAACCTTAGTTTAATTTAGTTTGTTTTCATTTATAGTATTTTATTTTGATTGCATCTTTAGTATTGGGTTAGTTGACTAGCAACTAATTCCGCCCAAATCCTTCAAACCCCGAGATTTTTACTTGCTTTCTAAAAAAAATTTAAAAATACAAAAATAATCATCCTTCATCTTTAGAACTAGTATTTAGGTTTTCTAATCCTAGCGACACTATTCCTAGCTGAACGATCAATCCCCTGGTACTTGTCACTATACTATACTACAACGATCAGGTACATTGCCTGGTGGGGGTTGTAAGCTTCTCAAGATCCCTTGAGAGGTAAAGCCTGGTGGGATTCCCACGTATCAAAAACCGTCTTCATGGGAAGGATCAAAGAACAAACACAAAAACCATAATAGGTTTACCCCTTACAATAAGAGTACTAACTCTAGTTTATGGGAAGGCCTGACGAAGTCCCCAAAGGAAATTATGGCTACGGAAAAGACGTCCAAAACCTTCGAACTCCATTCTCGTATGACAAGCAATGGGAGGAGTCGAGACATGACCAAGTATTGCCATTTTCGTGAAGATTTCGGTCTTGAAACAAACAGCTGTAGAGAATTGAAGAAGCAAATAGAGGAAGCCGTTAAATCAGGGCAGCTGACACACCTAATAAAAGGTATAAGAAAATGAAAAGAAAAGGTCACCGACACCAAAGAATATACCCATGAGGCTCCGATTCTTATGGTTCGCAGGGGAGGCCCAAGCCAGAAAAGAAAAGAAATTGAGGAAGGAACACTCAACGTAGGAGAGGTTACTTTTCCACGCTTACAGGGTCAGCCTCCCTCAGACGACCCCGTAGTCATAAAGGTCCTCATTTTCAATCGAGAAGTGAATAGGGCTTATATGGATTGCAGAAGTTCTTGTGAGATCATATACGAGCATTGTTTCCTGAAACTCAAACCCTCCATACGGACACAAAGAGTAGATTCGAAGATACCTTTAGTAGGCTTCTCGGGAGAACACTCATGGCCTCTGGGTGAAATACCCCTAGACATAACCATTGGTGAGGGGAGACTGGCAAGGACGAAAACCCTTACTTTCGCAATTGTAAGGTCAGATTCTCCTTATAACCTGTTAATAGGGAGAACCGCCATGCAGAAGATGGGCATTGTGGTATCCACAATACATGCAGCAATCAAGTTCCAAACAACCAATGGAATAGGGACAGTACTATCCAATTACAACAAACCAAGGACACCGGAAGCAGGAAAGAAGGTTAAAGAAAGTCCCCAGGAGCCTCCGAAGGCTATCTTAAGCTGCGGGGACGCCGAAGAACGTATTGTGATAAATAAACTCCATCCAGAGCAGACAGTAGTAATTGGAAAACAGCTCCCTGCCACTTTCAAAGAAAACCTGAAACAACTCTTGATAGACAACAAAAACATCTTCGCTTGGACATACTCCGATATGACGGGGGTTCCAAGAAGCCTCGTAATTAATGGTAAGCCTTTCAGAAAGGAACATAAACTCAATGAGTATAAGCACATTGAGCCCATCAAACAAAAGCGCCGGAGCCTCGCACCAGAAAGAAACGCCGCGGCCTGTAAAGAGGTGGACGAATTAGTACAGGCAGGCATACTCAGAGAGATCAAATACTAAATGTGGGTGGCCAACCCAGTTATGGTAAAGAAAAGTGATGGGGGATTAGAGCTGGCAAATTGGGTACCTGTTAGGAGCTGTTAAGACCTGTTAATGGAAAAAATGTACTATGCAATTTTTTTTATTTTTTAAAATAATTGTTTTTAGTATTCTAGGGTTCAATATTTAACTTTTTGATACATAAAACGTATAACTGTCATACTCAAACCACCAAAAGCAAGTGTTAAACGAGTCGTTTTCATGTTTGAAACTTATGTTATTCGCACGCTCCGAACCTGTTAAGACATGTTAAGACACGATTTTCCAGCTCTATGGGGGATGGCGTATGTGCGTCGACTTCACTGACATCAGCAAAGCATGCCCAAAGGATTGTTACCCTCTCCCAGAAATAGATTGGAAGGTGGAGTCCTTATCAGGGTTCCGCCTAAAATGCTTTTTAGACGCTTACAAAGGCTACCATCAGATACAAATGGCAGTCGAAGATGAGGAAAAAACAACTTTCTACACGGGAAAGGGCGTCTACTGCTACAAGAAAATGCCCTTCGGTTTGAAAAATGCAGGTGCAACCTACCAACGTTTGGTGGATAAGGCCTTCGACAAGCAGATAGGAAGGAATTTGGAGGCATATGTCGACGACATGGTCATAAAAAGTAGGACAAAGGAGGACTTACTCTCCGACATTCAAGAAACTTTCAACCAGCTAAGAGCCATAAATATGAAGCTCAATCCGAAGAAATGCTCATTCGGTGTCGAGGAGGGGCAATTCCTAGGACACCTGATCATAAAACAAGGAATCAAAGCAAACCCTTCAAAAGTAAAAGCTATCACGGATCTGAAGGCCCCAAAGACATTGAAAGAGGTACAAAGCCTTAACGGAAAGCTGGCAGCCTTGAGCAGGTTCCTGTCGAAAGGCACAGATTGATCATTACCGTTCTTTAAGACCCTTAAAGGATGTATGGATAAGAAGACGTTCCAATGGAGTGTCGAAGCTGAACCTGCTTTCCAAAAATGGAAAGACTTCATGGAAATCCTACCAACACTCACAGCCCCAATTAATGGAGAAGTACTGTATATGTATATCGCAGCATCACATGAAAGCATTAATGCAGTACTTTTGGGAGAAAGAGAAAAGAGGCAAGTTCCGATCTACTTTGTCAGTCGGGTTTTGCAAGGAGCTGAATTAAATTACCCAGAATTGGAAAAGCTAATTCTTGCTCTAGTCCACGCCGCAAGGCACCTCCGACGATACTTTCAAGCTCACCCCATCACAGTACTAACCGATAAGCCTATCAAACAGATACTATTGAAGCCTGAGAAATCAGGGAGGGTATCTAAATGGGCCATTGAATTAGGGGAACATGAAATAGAGTACAAGGGGAGAAACTCCATAAAAGGTCAAATACTCGCAGACTTTCTTGCTGAAACTCCTTCCGAGCCTGGTGACAGTAAAGAAACTCCCAAAAGAGGACCTTCGAAAGAAAAAGACAACTGGAAGTTATTCACAGATGGAGCCTCAAGCTCCGACGACTCAGGGGCAGGGCTGATGTTAGTCAATCTAGGAGGGAAAGAATACACTTATGCATTGCGATTCGAATTCGAGGCAACCAACAACGAAGTAGAATATGAAGCTTTATTAGCAGGCCTATGCCTAGCTAAAGACATGGAGGTACACAATCTTTCGATTTTGTTGACTCACAGCTAGTCGCAAATCAAATCAAAGGTTCCTACGAGGTAAAGCAGTCCACAATCAAACAGTACCTGGATAAAGCAAAAGAAATCCTACAGGGATTTGAATCCTATACCATCGAGCACGTCAGAAGGAACCAAAACAAGAAGGCAGATGCGTTAAGCAAATTAGCCTCATTGGCCTTCGCTCACTTAACAAAAGATGTCTTGGTCGAGGCACTAGCTGAAAGATCTATCCAAAGGAAGGAAGTATCCGATATAATATCCGAAGAAGAAGCCAATTGGATGACTCCGATACGGGAGTACTTAATAAGCGGAATTTTGCCGGAAGATCCAAAACTAGCAAGAAAAGTCAGAGTTAAAGCTCCTCAATACAAGATAATAGGAGATAACCTCTACAGATGATCCTTCCTATCCCCGTGGCTTCGCTGTGTCGGACTTAAACAGGCTAGTAACATAATCAATGAAGTTCACGAGGGATCATGCAGCCTACACGCAGGACCCCGCTCCATTGTCTCTAAAATCATGAAACTGGGATACTACTTGCCATTAATGCATAGAGATGCAATGGAGATAATACATAAATGCGAAGCCTGTCAGATCCATACGAAAGTCCCGAGACTACCTAAACAAGATATGAATTCTGTCACATCTGCGTGGCCTTTTTCCAAATGGGGAATTGACATAGTAGGACCTCTGCCAGTAGCACCAGGAGGAGTAAAGTTTTTGGTCATAGCTATCGATTACTTCACCAAATGGGTCGAAGCCAAGCCGTTGGCATCTGTGACAGGCAGACACATGGAGAAATTCGTATGGGAACACATCGTTTGTTGCTTTGGAGTTCCCCACATCATCATCTCTGACAATGGAAAGCAATTTGCCAAAGGGGGATTTCCTACTTTTTGTAACGGTTTAAAAATCAAACAATCATTCACATCCGTATACCATCCCCAAGGTAATGGTCAAGTAGAGGTTACAAATAGAGACATTATCAATGGAATCGTAAGGAGGCTAGGACGAAGTCACCAAGGATGCGTAGACGAATTACCCCAAGTTCTCTGGGCTCATAGGACACATCCTAAGTCAAGTCACGGAGAAACACCTTTCAGCCTCACTTATGGCACAGAAGCCGTCATTCCATCAGAGATAAGCGTGCAAACAGAACGCATTATGAACTTCGAATCCTTAGAAAATGAGGAAAGGCTTCGAGAGAATCTGGATCTACTCAAAGAACGAAGAGAAATAGCCTCTATAAGAGAAGCTACGTACAAACACAAGTTGGAAAAATATTACAACAGCAGGGTTCGACCCTCATGTTTCAAACCAGGTGAACATGTACTTCAACTTAACAGCGCAAGCAAAGTCGAATACCAAGGAAAGTTGGGACCAACATAGGAAGGGCCTTACGTAGTAGCCGAAGCCTATGGTAACGGAGCCTATAAGTTAGCAACAATCTTCGGAGAAGAAGTTGATAGGACATGGAATGGCACCAACCTTCATAAGTTTTACATATAAAACTTACAACCTTTTAGAGAATATATCTCTAACCAATTCACGTGTTGAACTCCTCTCATTTAGGAAAAATGCATTAATGGTAGGCGTCTTAGTATTCATTTCATAAAATGATGTAATCCTCCCTACCGAATTAATGATACAACGTGTTTCCTTTGAATCTCTTATTTTGTTTTTTACAAGAAAGATTTATTCAGCCAAGTACTACAAGTCTCAATGTTCGAAGGATGATATTTATGTCTCGCACATGACGTCTATTATAATTCACATTGGCTTTCCTAAGACGTCTAAGGGCACTAAAGAGCCCTATGAGTATAAGGATAAAGATGGAGTGGGTCGCAACCCTCTGTCAGCAATTAAATTATACGATTGCTTAAAAATCTTGGTTCAAAATACACACAATAAGGATACTTGTCTACAGTAACCTTAGGTTGTATACTAACGTTGATAACTAACGTTGAGAAAGGAGAATAATATAATCAAATGATAAATGAAAAACATCCTAGAGCAAGTAGATAACAAATAAATAAACAACCTAAAAATCAAAGTAGCAGAAAGAAAACATATTCGGAGGGTACAAACCACCCTCGGGATAAATCATTGCCAACAAGGCAGTTTTTATCTGTTCTTTGATAAGGAGGGATCTTCTTGACGAGCGGGAACCTCCACACCGGAGCCCCTCCTACTTGGCGAAGATGGCCGAATCCTACTAGGTTTCTTCGATAACAGTTCCTCAATGGAAGCTTTCGGATCTTTAGTAACCTTCGAAAGAAAGGGAAAGTCTGCTGAAGCAAATGCATTGTTGGCATCATCATATTCCTTTCCATGTGAAGTACGATAGTAAGGAACCTTCGATAGGATCACATGCTTCCCAGTTTCAGCAATCTCCTCCAGGGTAGTACATTTCCCATGAAACATAGCAACATTAACTAAGTTGGCCATAACCTATCCGACCTCATCACTATGGTACAACTCCATAGCAATATAATGAATTACCTTGGCTACCATATTTGCCCTATCTTTCTGAAGACTTTCACATCAAAGGTTTAGAACACCTTTCTCTTGTTGCTACTTGGTTTTTTGTTCCATAAGTCTGTTCTTTTCTATGATTTTCTCGAGCCAGAACTACATTCAACTCTTCTTTAGAATTCTTAACAGTCTGTACCAGCTCCCTTGTTCGACTGTTAAGATGGTTGTCTAGCACAGCCTGCCTTGTGTAGCTTTTATCATGAAGGTCACACAGTCGCTCTATTGACATATTGTCAAGGGCCCCCTTCCATTGACTTGGAACAACACCTTCGACCAATCGGTGACAAGCTTGAGAATTGGGGAGTTCTTCAGTATTTGATAAACTTATACATTATCGAATTAAGAACAGTTTGAAACCTTCAAATAATTATAGAAGTATATGCATTGTAATGCGCTTTTACCATGAATATCTTCATCATCCGAGCTTTCGGTGGCAGCAACAACCTTCTCTTGGGAGTTTTTCTTCTTTGAAGCTCTGGATAAGAGAGTGGGTATGTCAAGTTTTCTCTTGATTGGGGGCTTCGAAGCCTTCATGTCAGTCCCTTTTCTCTCACGTACCCTGTCAGCTATACCGGAGGTGCCGGTATACGCTTTGGGGACATCATCGGAGGAAAGAATCTCCACGTCAGGAAGGGCTTTGATTGTCAAAGGCGCCTCCTCATCATTAAGAGGAACAACCTCTTCAATCATCACTATTGGCTCTAGCGCCATAGCATCTACGTCATTATTGTTGACTGATGTCGATGGAGAACCCACACCGTAACTGTATTCTCTAGGTTCCCTGGGAATGAAGCTAGCTTCCTTTGCACCATTAGATACGATGAAGTTTCTGAACGCCATTACTGCAATATAAACAGATGCATAAATATAATTAGAGATGTTACTTATTTATGATAAGTTGATATACATACTCTGGCCATCACAACGGATTTGTGGCGACAAAGGAGATCCTTCCCAATGGTCTACAATACCAGCCATAAAAAGGATGGGCTCTGGAAAAGTCTGAACATTAATGGGATGGTTGGAAAGACGTTGATAAAGTGGTTCAGCTTGAACATTAAGGGGAAGTTGATCATTGAACTTCTTGCGGTCAAAACGGAATGCTTCATTCAAGAGTGCTGGATAACCCGAAGGTATGATGGTATCTTGGACATAAAAGAATTTCCCTTTCCAGTTTGTTATATTTGTGAAAGGTTTGGTGATTAGCACGGGCACATTTTCATCATTCCTCTTTGACAATGTCAACCAATCTCCCCCGGGACACAGGTTAAGAAAACCTCGAAGCACATGTAGTGTAGGCTCATACCCATACGCCTTACACATTACTATGTAGGTGGTAAGTTTGGCAAGTCCAAACAGGTTAAACCTTGAAATATGCACCTCATAATATTGTAACAATTCTAGGAACAGAGGGTGCAGGGGTATTCTTAGATTTGACCGGGTAAAAGCATGAGTATACAGGCCCACATACCCTTTAGGGGCGTCATAAATACTCTGATTATTTTTTAGGAGAATAACTTTATGTTTTTTGGGTATGAGGTAATCATCTAGAAACAGGGCTAAGGCTTCTCTGGAAAGAGTACATTTTTGTTGTCTTATAGTATGTTTAGCATCCATACTCATGGTTACTCGATAATACCTAAAGGGCCTAATTACAAGATGGGGGAAGAGATTACCTTTTGATCGCTACCGATTAATAGGTCACAGCTTTGTGAAAATTGCAGAGGAAAGAGTTATGATTTAGAATTTGCGGTGAACTGGTATTTATATTGCACATAATTATATCTGCTCAACCCTTTAAATCCTGAAAGTTGGTTGCGCTTACCGATAATTATGCCGTTGCATTCTTTTGTTGAATGGATAGCATGCACATTTAATACACTTTTGTATTTCAAAAACTTCACCTTATCCAATTTTCGAGAATATGGTGGAAAGCAATAATTATGATAGAGTTGAAAGCCACATATTCTTGTGCGCATATCTAACTTTCAACTGGGGGGCTTGATGATGTACCCTCCGATTAGCTCGAAGGACATCCCTTCGAGTCTAATCGTAACCTACATAATCGAAGGCTCTGGCTAGCCTCCTAAAACTTTGTTTGGCGTAAAAATAATCATCAATGATCTAGTTACCAAGTGGGAATTCGCCAATCGAAGGATTAAGCCCTTCGGGGTATCTCTCGATAAGTTTTATGGACAGAACAATGCCAAGTCCAATATTGGGGAGACCAAGTCTTACCCACTGATGCGTGGGAATCGCAACAGGCTTTACCTCTCGAGGGATCTCGAGAAGCTTACAACCCCCACCAGGCAGTGTACCTGATCGTTGTAGTATAGTATAGTGACAAGTACCGGGGGATTGATCGTTCAGCTTAGGAATAGTGTCGCTAGGATTAGAAAACCTAATTAATAGTTCTAAAGGTGAGAGATGATTATTTTTGTATTTTTTATATTTTTATAAAAGCAAGTAAAATCTCGGGTTTTGGAAGAGTGGGCGGAATTAGTTGCTATTCAACTAACCCAAAACTAAGATGCAATCAAAATAAAATACTAAAAATGAAAATAAACTAATTATACTAAGGTTGTGAGCAGTAATTGGAGAAATTGTGTTTACTTAGACTTCACTACTCCCTAGATATCTTTTACACGTTAATTACTTGTTACACTTGTATGGATGACGGATTGTATTCCTTAATACCATTCGTGGGGTGGCATACATAACTCCCCAACTCTATGAGCTCTTATCTCCTCCTACACCATGACCCAGCACAACTATAGGGATTGTAAACAGTGGCTCATGCATTAAATACAACCAATAAAGACCTAGTACGCCTCGGTTCATGTTTCTTAAGACGTTCAAGCATGTTACCATTTGGAGATCTGCCAGTTTTCTTAAGCCTAACATATAATATCATTCATCCAAAACAAGAATAGACAAGTAATCAACACATAATCAACATCTAGGTTTCATTAGATCTAAGCAAACACAAAAGAGATCTAGCCTAGCATAGTAGAATTGAGACAAGAACAAGATATAAACAACCAACACATAGACATATTGATTGAATTGGAAGAACACTTATCTCAATTACAATGCAAGGTCTCAAGGGTTTGGAACCCTTGAAAAACCTGTAAAAGATACACCAAAATCGTCTTTAGGGTTTCACCAAAACTTCTCTCTCTTTTAATGAAAAAACTAGAAAACTATATATAGGAAAAGTAGGCTGACGGCGTCAAGAGTTACATGTGACGCCGTCACCTCGCCGCCATATACTTCCTCGGACGGCCTTGATCTACTTATGACGGCCTATGTGACGCCGTCACCGACCACGGTATTTTATTCTTGCCACTTTGACGCCGTCAAGAAGGCGTTTGACGCCGTCACCACCTTCGGTATTTTAATCTTCATGTCTGACGCCGTCAAGATTTAACTCTTGACGCCGTCACCTTGTATCTTCAGCATGGAAATTTGGTACTTTGCCGTTTTCTTCACTTTTCTGCTCCAAAAACGTCCAAAATGGCTTCTTTTCCAGAATTCACTCTCCAAACACCTAAAATCACAAAAGGAACGATTTAGGGCAATATTTGATCAAATAAATTCGGATTCGGGCTTAAATGACCCCCTAAAAAGGGATCATTTTTCGCCTCATCATATACCCTTACACTTGAGATTTGCTTGTCCTCAAGCAAATGCGCTTTTATTCTACTCGAAAGACAAGTTAGGGGTCATTTAACACTAATATAAAAGTAATTACAACAAATAATCGTTCCACTAAAGACCAATAGACAAGCACGGAGGTCATACACTAGCACCTCACAAATAGTGTTTAGATACTCACATCTCTTGGGTGTAATAAAATAATATAACATTATGGAAATGGAAGATATCTCTCACTACCTGTCATAGCAAAATAGATTACCATAGGCTTGGGAAAGGATCAAACCTCCACCACATGGCGTAAGCACCTAGGATAAACTATCAAAGAGGTCTTTTAAAGGGTTGTAACGTTAGGTATAAGGATATGAATTACACGGTTTTGTTGGATAAAGGAAATTTTACTGGTGGCGAGTTAACAATCTTGGTCAATTACATGTACAAGATGGCGTTGCTAAGCCAAGACTAGACTCGACTTAAGCTAATAAATGAAAAATAACAAAAACATAAAATAAACATAGAATAAAAATGGGATGGTAGTCCGTATGTTTTTTTTTTTTTTTTTTTTTTTTTTTTCTTTTTCTAATTTTTTTTTTCTTAATATTTTTTTCGATTTTTTTTTATTTTTTTTTATTTTTTTTTTTGCATACACTCTTACCCTACCATCCAAAATAATACATCATAGGGGTATAAACGTTCCCCTTACACTTGAATCTTTACATACTTTACAATTAAACTATTCTAATGACTCGAACTAAGAATATCAAAACACTTGGAGCACTTTTAAGATTATCGTACATATGGGGGTAATAATATTATGTTCTTCCCCATTACTCCATAAAATAAGTACTTACCCATTAGTCCCAATCGTCCCAAAACAATATGTACAAGGATATGACTCGACTTAGCAACCATGTAATCAATTAGAAGGTTAACTTAGGGTTTAACAAATAACAATAATGCACTAAAAATGAGCGCATACACGGAAGGCTAAGGCGATTTGGGTGTACATTTAAGTGGGGTGTAACAAATTCTTCCTTTAAGTAAAATGCTTAAAGTTAGAAACGAAAAGATAGGCTCAGAGGGGTGTACTAGGGGTTTCGTGTACTAAAAATGAGTACAACGCTAAGGGTGTGGGAAAAATTAGTTGACTTAACTAGCCAAGTAGTATGACTTAAATGGTCAAGTAATTATAATACTGGTTTAACACAAGGGTGATCCTAATGCCTCTTATCATGTAGTAAATCCTACCACACGAATGTAGTCTCACTCGCGGTCTCGGGATGCATCACTAACGCAAGTTCTAGAATCTAAATGCTACCGGTACACTCATAAGCACTAATAATAAATGCTTTTCCTATCAAATCAAAAGGCGAACCTCACATTTTTGGGTGGAAAATTTTTCTGAATATACGGTTATGTGCTAGTCATACAATCTCCTATCCATGAGACGCTTGCTATGGCTAAAGTTTCACTCCTAAATGTTGTAAAAAAATTTAAATTTGGCGCTAAAATTACACTAACAAGTATTTCTCATAGTTTTATTACACATCTACTATCAAACAAAACAAACTCAAGCGAAAGTGCATATGTAAGGTATCATCTTTTTACCCTCCCCTTACACTTAGGATGAACATTGTCCCCAATGTTCAAGTAAAGAATGTAAAAGTTAAGAGGTAAAGAGAATGAAATCAAATACTCCCCTGATTCGCTCGGTATGGATTATAGGTTGGCCAGGTTAAATCTTCCTCCAAGAAAACGAACCATCAAAGCTTCCCTTCTAGAATATAAATCATCTTCTTGTCATAAATAACCTGTAAATCCTGACAACAATAGACAAGGCAACCTCGCGTAAAATCGGCGGCATCCTATATAAGTTACTAAATCCTAGAAAACAAAGTAAGATATAATGCTTGTGGAATGAAGTTTGCAGATTTCCTGGAGATTATAAAACTTAATAATTCACAAAAACCATAAGACTCCGTTAGAAAAACAAAACCGGTAAAATTTCCAGATTTTAACTCCTGACGCCGTCAAGAGCAATACTCTGACGCCGTCAGAATGGACCTGCAGAAATTCTTATGTTAAGTTTCCGAAAAATTTCTGGAAAAACTTTGTCCTACTTCCTGGAAAATCTTGCAAAACTTCATTATGACTCAATACAAGCATTTGAATCTAACAAATACGAATATACATGTTCATTAAATATTGTGGAGAATCATGATCGGTTTGTTTCTTAAAAACATATTTGGGGTTTTCCCTTACACTTATCTTTTGCAAGTACCTACAACATATTGTGGAGAATCACATTCAGAAACCTTATTATTTTCACTAGGTGTCTCAACAGATTTTCTCAAAGACTTAGGACTAGATTGACTTGAATTAGATTGACCTTTAAGCTTTTTCCTGAATTCTAGGTTGTCTACTCCAAAGCAAGAAACATTTGTCCTAGGTGGTTAAAAACTACCCGAGTCGTTTTCCAACGAAGGCGAATGGAATCGAGAATATCGATTCGTGAAATCGTGATTTGAAAAGTGAGAAAGTGAAAAATAGCAATCAAATAGTTCACGTAATCACAAACAAGTATGAAATATGCAAAGATTACAAGCTAATTATGCACCGAAATGAAAAACGTAAAAACGGAAACGCAACCGTAAAATTTAAGACGTAACGTATATCGAAAAATTATCCTACGAACTTGGAAATAATTTCTAAAAATTTAAAACTAATAAAAAGAATTTTAAGAAAAAGAAAAATATTTTTTAGACTTTTCTTTTATTTTCTAGAATTAAATCCCTATTTTTGTAATTAAAAATGAATTAAAAATAAAGAAAAATAGAAAATTAACTTGGAAAAATGAAAATTTAATTCTAAAAATTCTAAAATATTATAAAAGAAATTCTAAAAATATTTTTTTATTTTTCAGAACCTTTATTGAATTATTATGGATTTTTGGTAATTAAAAACTATTTAAAAATTGAAAATAATCAGAAGAAATTAATAAAAATAGTAAAAATGGTTGGAAAAATCTGGAAAAATTCCAGAAATTCTAAAATAATAAAAAGAACGTAAAATAAAATTTTGAGATGAAAATGAACAGTAAAACTGCTTATTTAAAGAAAACTGCTTATTTCAAGTGCTTATTATTAAGCACTTGAAATCCAATCAATATGAAACTCTACACACAGACGGAAAATGATGTTTTGAACTCAATGATGACAGAAAATGATCAAGGAATAGCCCAAATATCCACAGATACTCAAACTAAAGCAATAAGCTCAACTAGAATAAGCAAAAGCAGAATCAGCACTCACTGATCCAGAGGCAAAAATGAGATTCCAAATATTCAACTAACTCAAATACAACTCAAGAACAATCACAATACTAGATACGAACTGAAATCACAACTTCAAACTCAGATAAGCACTTAGCAGTCCTCAAAAAAATCTTAGCAGACCCTGTTCTTAACACAACTTAATAAAACAGATCCAATAAGTTCTTCTATAAAGCTCAAAAGTTCTAACCACTGAGACAAATGATAAACTGAACTACTGAGATCTCAATTCAAATTATTTCAAACTCAAATTCAACAATTAGTTCATCTAAATTCAACTGAGTTCAGCAGCTTATGGACATACCAATCTGATTTATTTGACTTCTGTAATTACCACTACTCTTTGACTTCTATGAAAATCAACAAACTCAGATATTAACAATTCATGCAATGATGAGATCTAAAAGCTCTTATTACTTCTTTTTAGTTACTTCAAATTTTTATGCTAGTTTACAACTAAATTTACCCCAAGTGCCTTATTGTGAAAATTTAACAATCTAATACCTACTGTATCAGCTAACCTAAACAGATCCAAACACCCTATAAAAAAAATACACCTTACAAAACAGTTACTCTAAATTCTACTACACAAATCAAGTTCAAATTATGAAGATGAAATCCAAATACATCACAATTCAGATCTGTTCATCATTAATCCACAATCACTCATTAACCAATAAGATGACAGATGAAATTAAACACTAGATGAAGCTACTTATTACACAGATCTGAAAACAATTAGTGCATAGAACTCAAAAGATGTAATAGTGCAGCAATAACTTTCAATGTAACAGTACTCAGTTACAATCTACAACTAAACTCAGATCTATAAAAACAGATTAATCAAATTAAAGCTACAACAATTCAGATCTAAACAAAATGTTAATCTACTGAAATCAAACAAACTAAACTATGAATTTGAAATAACAAAACTACTACAAATCAGAAGTAACAGAAATTCAATGCAACTTGTCAAACTAAATCAGTTCCAGACATACTTCAAATGGAGAATTATGAAACAAAAATTTACCCAATAACTCCCCCTCAGCATGAACAGAGGGGGACTCACTATGCTAGCCTATCTCTTGATAGGCTGATGTCACTTCCTTCTGTATCAGTCTATCCAAAACACCACTGCAACTGCTTCAATTACCTCTGATTCTTTGACTTATTTTTAGCATATACTCAAAAACTTCACTATTAGCTAAAAAGCTAAAATGAAATTTATAGAAAGTAAAATAAGCTCTATGATGAGCTAAATTAATAACTATGATATTTTTTATTTTTATTTTATTTTTATATTTTTATTTTCATTATAATTTGAATGTAAAACTATATTAGAATAACAAATTGAAATAGGATTTTACTAAATGACACAAAAATAAGCTGAGAATAATGGATTATGAACTATATAAAAGCAGAATTAAATGAGAATAAGCAATAGAAATGGAACAATAAGCTGAAAAGTAAAGAAAGTAAATCGAAATTTTATTAAAACTCAATTAAACTATTACATTCACTAATCTAAGAACATTTCAGCAGCATAACAATACTAAAAAAAACTACACTAATGAGCTAAAATGGAGACCTATTTATAAGAGGAGTGAAGGGGTTGGGGTCTTCTTTGCCAGGTTGGCGATCCACACCACCTTGTGTTTCTTTAATCCATCATATAGCCCTTGGATTGCTTTTGTGCTTCTTTGATCTTATGCTAACCCTTGGATCAAATTACGAGACGTGGCATACCCAATAATAAAACGCCATTTGTCCAAATGAGTGCATCACTCTCTGTCCGTGTCAGACCATCTAGAAGCGGTATCCAATGATTGGAATGACATATCATGTCCAATAGAGCACTGCCATGTGTCCTCTTCTAATCATTTTCTTCTCTCTGACACATGATACGTCACGTGACAGGTATCTAGAAGCTCCAATGATTGGTAATTATGAATCAATTGGTGTGGTGGGATGTGGTTCGAGCCAATTTGGTATTCTAGGGTTCATGGGGTTGGGGGTTTTCTGGGTTCAGGGAATTGGGGAAATAACAAAAGGCGCGTTTGGTTTGTTTTTTTTATTATTGTGTGTGTTGACTTTATTTGACCGAGGATAAAAATGGGCTCGGGTCAAAAAGGTGAGGTTTGGGCTTTTAGTTATTATTGGTGGAATTGGATTATACATTGGGCTATCATAACTAATGGACCAAACTTGTATTATTTTCAGATTTTTTTTGGAATAAAATGTACAAGGGCCAATTATGTAAACTTCTGAAAATCCAAGGGCTGAACTAGACTTTCCTCAAAAATATATTCCAGGGACTATTTTTGCCAAGTCTGAGTAGATAGAGGACTGAAACTGATTCTTGGATTCCCGGCTTTGACTTTTTGACCATCTTCTACTCTCGTGCCCGTTTTCGTTGTTTTCTCGAGATTTTTCGTCTTTTATGATAAATCCGTTCCTGCATATCACAAACACAAAAACACACGTTTTCTTTGCATTTGTTAGCTCAAATAGTCGTTTTGGGTAGGTAATTGGCCAAATAATAGTGAGTGAATAAGCACTCACCAAAATCCCCCCGACTAAGGTATTGCCGTGTCCTCACGCAATGTGATCAATTCACGCTCTTGGGATAAATAATTTCAAAACTCTTTCTACTAACGTTGTAAAGTAGCAAGGAGGTTCGAAAGAAGTAATAAAATCATTTATTCCCGAAAACGCTCCGTTTTCAAAAATTTTCCTTTTATTCCTTTATTCCACTTACACTTTCTATTTTTGGACTTTTCCATACTTCACACTTGTAACGGTTTGTTGAACTTTCATTATCTTACAATAATTGTTAGGGTCAACGAGTAGAAACACTTCTATTTAAGAAGTGACCATACGGATAAAAATCGTCATCCTAGATTTTTCACGAGTCCCCAAACTAAGCGTACAAACGAGATCACAGCTTATCTACAATTTAGATGCTAACACTACTCATAACAGTTACTTGTGAAAACTCCTTACTCCCATTTCCTAGGTTTTGTATCTCAATATTTTACTTTGTTGAGAAATGAATTGCTTCATATTTTCTCGTTTCAATACTTTTAAGTCCGATAGTGACACCTAAGTTTAAACGATAAGTAGTTATTCATTTTCTCTTAAGAACCACTGCAATAGAAATTCGGTCCATTTCAAGGAATTAGGGGTACATACAATATCAAGAATATAAGTTGCGGAGTACGATCACGTGCACCTCATGTGACTGATTACTAATCACTTATCACATGCACCTCACGCGCCAACAACTTATTGATACATACATAGCTCTTATTCAACAATACTTCAACTTTCATTTTTTTTTTTTTTTTTTTTTTTTTTTCATTTTTCTCATTTCTCATTTTTCACTTTTTTTCATACTTTTCACTTTTTTCTTACTTTCTTTCTTGACTTTTTTCTAACAATAATGGAAGCTTAACGGGTAGCTCCAAAACCACATAGATAATCAACTTTTGACTTTTGATTTTTTTACTTTTCGCTCTTATTTTTGGTGTTCCTTGATATGTACCCAATTTCTAAAGCAAAAATTCTCTTAAGAAAACAAAGAACTAAATATTATTCAAACCGAAATACCACTAATTAACCTAGAACATCTATTTAATATGGTGACGTATCTGATGGGAGTAAAAAGCCACAAGTACCTCTCATGAGCTCTAAAGAGAACCACTACTCCACGTTTAGCATCTAACTTCTAAATAAACTCTATCATTTCTCGCTCTTCGCAATTTAAGATTCCAAATAATGAAACCAGCGAATACTTAGCCGATAATCAGCCACGCATATATAAAGTCAGTTACGGAAACTTGCAAATTCTAGAAGAAGAATTCGCGTTTTCTAGCTCCTTATGTAAAAGGCTAGCGAAAGCTTTTAAGCTGCGCATGTATAAAGTCAAGTACGGGAACTTGCAGATTCTTAAGAAAGAATTCGCATTTTATAGCTCCTTATATACAAAACTAGCACAAGCTTATGTGATCATCATTGGTTAAGGGAACAAGCTAGGGCTCAACACGCCCGGTCAAGTCAAAATATTTATTCCTACTCTCGCCAGCAAGAAAATCAACAAGGTGTCAAAACACTTATTCAAACTTTATTATATTTTTGCACAACTTTATCAACTTTTTTGTGCTTTTTCATGACTTTTTCATTCATTTTTCTCAAAATTTTTGAAAATTTTCAATTTTTTCAATTTTTTTTATTTTTGTGGAAAAACGGAGTTGCAAGAGAACACGACTTGTGAAACATGCAAGGTCAAAATCGAATAGAAGATTCACCCTCCCCCCGACTAGAACGAAACATTGTCCTCAATGTTTTATGGGTTAAGGTAATCCTAACAAAATTCTAGGCCGTTTATTAATTATGCCAAAGAAAACGTTAGTCGATAAGATTTAACGGATATAGGATTTCCAAGTAGCACCGATGAATGAGACTCCAAGTGAAGAGATAACGAGCACGAGAGTCATCATAAATCATGGACAATCCTGAACAATCATCACAAACAACCACGAAACACAAGAGTAGAAGAGGCACCCCTTCCTCACATTAGGTGTTAGAAAATAGAAAATAAGAAGATGAAAAGGATAAGCATGGGTTGCCACCCACGAAGCGCTTGTTTTTGTTCACCGAGTCACATGAGCTTGACTCGATCCCCGAATTAATTCGTCCTTGGGGAAAAACCGTGGAAAAATAATCTCATTCAGGCTTTCATTCAAAATATTTTGAAAAACTTATGACGTATTTGAAAGTTCCATCCCGAATAGATAACCACTGGTATTTTAATGGTGAAAACTTTTAAAAATGATACCAGGATCAAAAACAACATCCTCACTCCCCACGGAGTGACGGATAAGAGAAACCACACCAAATATTATAAACGGCAAGAACGTCATGATAACAATCTTGAAAAACTCATCATCTTCAAAAGAAAACTTCATAATTATGGAATTATGAATCTTATCATTTAAGCTCCTTTTAAAATCCTTTCCGGGTGGGAGGGTTGGGAAAAACTTTTCTTTAAAATTTTCGTTCTTAAGAACACCACCCGGATCATGATCAAATTTAAGATCAAAACTGAAACTCTCATATTCAGATTTAGAAAACTTTTCAATTTCATATTCAGATTCATCAAAACGAAATGATTCATACTCCGGAAGAGAGATAAAAGCATGAGAAATGGTACTGCCACGACTCGTCTCTTCCAAGTAATCGAAATGAAAAGCTTCAAACGTCGGATCATAAAAATCATGACGATAAATGGGATTGCCACTCATCTCCTCAGTCGTGTCAAAGGAGAAACTCTCAAAGTCTGGTAAAAATTCCTCGAGCTCGAGCTCAAGAGGATCGTCAATTATAAGCTCAATCTTCGTCTTAACTTTATCCGGAGGGATTGATGGTTCATCGTTCATCAAATTATTAAGAAAAATAATATCCCCCTCCGAATCAAAGTAAGGTTCGTCAGTCTCAGAAATCGGAATCGTTTCAATTGCAAGAAATTCATCGACCTCTTCCCAAAAAGAATCATATTCCTTAATCGAAGGAAATGATGGGGAAAAATCGGAGACGAAAGTTTTCACAAAATCATCAAAGGTATAATCACAAACATCGATGCTTTTGATGGAAAACTTCTTTGATTTTGAAGCATCGGCTTTGAAAATCATAATATCATCATTGTGTCGTAAAGTTAGAGTATCCTCATAATGGTCTACTAGGGCTTTAGCGGTTCGTAAAAACGGTCGCCCTAGTATTAGAGGAACTCTCGGATCAGCTTCAAAATTGACAACAATGAAATCTGCCAGAAAAGTGCATGAATTCACACGAACAAAAACGTCCTCAGCAATTCCAACTGGATGAGTGATCGATCGATTAGCAAGTTCCAAAGTCATTCTCGTCGGTTTAAGAGCCCCCATTCCAAGTTGTTCGTAGATCGATAATGGCATGAGGTTTATACTAGCACCCGAATTGGCCAGGGCGTTACAAACTTCTTGATCTTTCAATGAACATGGAATGAGAAACTTTCCCGAGTCACCAAACTTTTCGGGAAGCTTCTTGAGAAGAATCGCAGAACATTGAGCATTTATCGGTGTTTCGGCTAATTCAAGCAATTTCTCTTTATTACTTATGAGGTTTTTGAACGTGGAAGCAAATTTCGGCATGTTCACAAGAGCATCCATAAAACTTATATCAAAGTGCAACTTTTGAAAAATATCCAGAAATGTTTCCATTTGTATTTTAGACTTTGCACGGAGCTCTTCATCGTTAAATCGTGACGGATATGGCAATTTAGACTTGTATTTCACATTATTTTCAAAAACAACTTTTTCTTTATCTTTTGATTTTTGGACAACCGGAGGTTGGACGTTTTCAGCTCCCCCATTATTAATAGGAGGAACGGGGTCCTTTGTCGCCTCGGTCTCACAGTCTACTACCTTGGGTGGAGACGAAGAAGAAGAGGTAGTAGGAACTGTGGGTCCCTCATATGTAGCACCACTGCGAGTTATGATCGCCTTTACTTCGCCCCTCGGGTTTGCGATCGTGTTGCTTGGCAAAGATGTAATACCCGAACCCGAGGGTCGATCATTTAAACGTTTGTTGATATCACTGATTTGATTAGCTAACAACCTTGTTGTTTCCTCTTGTTTTGTCATAAAAGCTTGTTGGTTTTGAAGCAATTGCTTAATCAAATCTTCCGTGGGCGACGGATTTGGAATAACAGCTTGATTTTGATTATTATTGAAATTCTGCCCACGGTTTTGGTAATTACCATTATTCTGATTTCCATGATTAGCGTTCTGAAAATTCCCAGGGTTTCCATGGTTTTGTTGGTTTTGAAAATTGTTCCCTTGAGGCGGGCCTTGATTGTAGTTACCTTTAAAACCCCGGTTTTGATTAAACCCTTGATTATGATTTTGAAAACCATTATTAGCTCGTCTCTGATTTTGATTTCCTTGATTATTACGATTCTGCACATTATGATTCTGATTGACTTGATTGACTTGGTTTGGTTGTTCGAAACCGGGTAGTCCAAGAAAATGAGAAGAACGGTAGCTGAGGAGATTACGGTCTCCTTGAGGTTGTGGGTAACCGGTGTTACCCGCGTTTGCAGCATACGCGTTCTCACGAGAAAAGGCACCGGTGGCCGGACATTCATAATACACATGTGGACCACCACAAGTCTCACAACCGTGACTAACCACATTGACTTGATGGTTTGGTTTTTCAATAGACATTGCATCAACTTTCTTTGTTAAAGCCACAATCATATTTACCAATTCATCATTATTTTTACCATTATTAGAAACTTGAGGTTTATTCCTTGACATTCTCACACGAGCTTTATTCTCAATTATCATGAAAGCATCATTCGTGTTCCTAGCCAACAAGTTACCACCCGCAGCAGAATTAAGCGAATCTTGATCCGTATGACATAACCCGTTATAAAACGTATCAATCTGCTGAAGGTCGGTAAACCCGTGGTTCGGACATTTCTCCTTCAAATCTTTGAATCGGTCCCAAGCTTCACTAAACGTTTCATCAAAAGCTTGTTGGAACCGAAAGATTTGAGAACGTAGGTTAGAAGTTTTAGAAGGAGGATAGAAGTAATTCACAAACTTGGAAGCGAGATCATTCCAAGTGTGAATCGAGTTAGGCGGTTCCTTTTCCAGCGAAGTCCGGGCTGCTCCTTTTAAAGAGAAAGGAAATAACTTCAATTTCACCACATCGTGAGGAACTTGGTTCATTCTAATCGTCTCAGCGATGTCGGTGAAATTTCTGATGTGAGCATAAGGGTCTTCGTGATCGAACCCGTGAAAGGATATACCCGTGATTAAATTGAGTAATCCGTGATTAATCTCAAAGTTGGCATTGATGTCCGGAATCACAATAGCTCTCCTCACACCATTGAATGGTGATTGGAGTTTTTCTTCCATCGGACGTGGATCAAATGCCTGTTGTTGTCCCATCGGCGGGATAACATTGTGCTGCGGACCACCCATCGGCGGGGGCCCGTTGTGTTCGTTTTGGTTCATCTCCTCGTCGTCAAGGAAATGAACCCGACTCGTATGTCGTAAAACCCGCTCGGGGTTAGAGAACGGAGACGTAAGACTCTCAAACGAAGATCGGGTGTGCATACACCACAAGCAAAATCAAAAAGAAAATAGAAAAGACAATCTTTTTGTTTTTTTTTTTTTTTTTGTTTTTTTTTTTTTTTATATATTTTTTCACAAAAACTTATTATTTCTTTTGTTTTTCTTTTCTTAAAACGTAATGTTAATCGAAAACCATTTCTTTCAAAACCACACGCGACGGGACGGGAGAGAAGAATGGATCTCTCTTCAGCTAGCAATTTAATGTCTTAGCTATCCGTATTTCCCGCTTATTCGGTTGTAGTAATTGAAATAGTCCGATAAACAACTAAATTACGTTTTCGTTATATTGCGAGACTTTTTTGGTTTACAACGCCCTTTCTTTCGATCGGAACGAGGCTGTAACTTTTATTTTATTTTTGGTATTTTGAAAACACTTTAGTAAAAGTGTTTTTGATTTTTTAATTTTTATAAGAGATATATATACAAAGTAGAGGAAGGCTTAACAAAACACGATTTTCAAAAATGATATTCAAAAATTCACTTTGGCCTTCGCCGGCAGCGGCGCCAAAAATTGATTCGTGTGAAAACGAATTATAATAATTATAGTATAGTATCGAAGTGATCCGCGTTAAGTACGGATCACCCGAGTCGTTTTCCAACGAAGGCGAATGGAATCGAGAATATCGATTCGTGAAATCGTGATTTGAAAAGTGAGAAAGTGAAAAACAGCAATCAAATAGTTCACGTAATCACAAACAAGTATGAAATATGCAAAGATTACAAGCTAATTATGCACCGAAATGAAAAACGTAAAAACGGAAACGCAACCGTAAAATTTAAGACGTAACGTATATCGAAAAATTATCCTACGAACTTGGAAATAATTTCTAAAAATTTAAAACTAATAAAAAGAATTTTAAGAAAAAGAAAAATATTTTTTAGACTTTTCTTTTATTTTCTAGAATTAAATCCCTATTTTTGTAATTAAAAATGAATTAAAAATAAAGAAAAATAGAAAATTAACTTGGAAAAATGAAAATTTAATTCTAAAAATTCTAAAATATTATAAAAGAAATTCTAAAAATATTTTTTTATTTTTCAGAACCTTTATTGAATTATTATGGATTTTTGGTAATTAAAAACTATTTAAAAATTGAAAATAATCAAAAGAAATTAATAAAAACAGTAAAAATGGTTGGAAAAATCTGGAAAAATTCCAGAAATTCTAAAATAATAAAAAGAACTTAAAATAAAATTTTGAGATGAAAATGAACAGTAAAACTGCTTATTTAAAGAAAACTGCTTATTTCAAGTGCTTATTATTAAGCACTTGAAATCCAATCAATATGAAACTCTACACACATACTGAAAATGATGTTTTGAACTCAATGATGACAGAAAATGATCAAGGAATAGCCCAAATATCCACAGATACTCAAACTAAAGCAATAAGCTCAACTAGAATAAGCAAAGCCAGAATCAGCACTCACTGATCCAGAGGCAAAAATGAGATTCCAAATATTCAACTAACTCAAATACAACTCAAGAACAATCACAATACTAGATACGAACTGAAATCACAACTTCAAACTCAGATAAGCACTTAGCAGTCCTCAAAAAAATCTTAGCAGACCCTGTTCTTAACACAACTTAATAAAACAGATCCAATAAGTTCTTCTATAAAGCTCAAAAGTTCTAACCACTGAGACAAATGATAAACTGAACTACTGAGATCTCAATTCAAATTATTTCAAACTCAAATTCAACAATTAGTTCATCTAAATTCAACTGAGTTCAGCAGCTTATGGACATACCAATCTGATTTATTTGACTTCTGTAATTACCACTACTCTTTGACTTCTATGAAAATCAACAAACTCAGATATTAACAATTCATGCAATGATGAGATCTAAAAGCTCTTATTACTTCTTTTTAGTTACTTCAAATTTTTATGCTAGTTTACAACTAAATTTACCCCAAGTGCCTTATTGTGAAAATTTAACAATCTAATACCTACTGTATCAGCTAACCTAAACAGATCCAAACACCCTATAAAAAAAATACACCTTACAAAACAGTTACTCTAAATTCTACTACACAAATCAAGTTCAAATTATGAAGATGAAATCCAAATACATCACAATTCAGATCTGTTCATCATTAATCCACAATCACTCATTAACCAATAAGATGACAGATGAAATTAAACACTAGATGAAGCTACTTATTACACAGATCTGAAAACAATTAGTGCATAGAACTCAAAAGATGTAATAGTGCAGCAATAACTTTCAATGTAATAGTACTCAGTTACAATCTACAACTAAACTCAGATCTATAAAAACAGATTAATCAAATTAAAGCTACAACAATTCAGATCTAAACAAAATGTTAATCTACTGAAATCAAACAAACTAAACTATGAATTTGAAATAACAAAACTACTACAAATCAGAAGTAACAGAAATTCAATGCAACTTGTCAAACTAAATCAGTTCCAGACATACTTCAAATGGAGAATTATGAAACAAAAATTTACCCAATAACTCCCCCTCAGCATGAACAGAGGGGGACTCACTATGCTAGCCTATCTCTTGATAGGCTGATGTCACTTCCTTCTGTATCAGTCTATCCAAAACACCACTGCAACTGCTTCAATTACCTCTGATTCTTTGACTTATTTTTAGCACAGACTCAAAAACTTCACTATTAGCTAAAAAGCTAAAATGAAATTTATAGAAAGTAAAATAAGCTCTATGATGAGCTAAATTAATAACTATGATATTTTTTATTTTTATTTTATTTTTATATTTTTATTTTCATTATGCTTTGAATGTAAAACTATATTAGAATAACAAATTGAAATAGGATTTTACTAAATGACACAAAAATAAGCTGAGAATAATGGATTATGAACTATATAAAAGCAGAATTAAATGAGAATAAGCAATAGAAATGGAACAATAAGCTGAAAAGTAAAGAAAGTAAATCAAAATTTTATTAAAACTCAATTAAACTATTACATTCACTAATCTAAGAACATTTCAGCAGCATAACAATACTAAAAAAAACTACACTAATGAGCTAAAATGGAGACCTATTTATAAGAGGAGTGAAGGGGTTGGGGTCTTCTTTGCCAGGTTGGCGATCCACACCACCTTGTGTTTCTTTAATCCATCATATAGCCCTTGGATTGCTTTTGTGCTTCTTTGATCTTATGCTAACCCTTGGATCAAATTACGAGACGTGGCATACCCAATAATAAAACGCCATTTGTCCAAATGAGTGCATCACTCTCTGTCCGTGTCAGACCATCTAGAAGCGGTGTCCAATGATTGGAATGACATATCATGTCCAATAGAGCACTGCCATATGTCCTCTTCTAATCATTTTCTTCTCTCTGACACATGATACGTCACGTGACAGGTATCTAGAAGCTCTAATGATTGGTAATTATGAATCAATTGGTGTGGTGGGATGTGGTTCGAGCCAATTTGGTATTCTAGGGTTCATGGGGTTGGGGGTTTTCTGGGTTCAGGGAATTGGGGAAATAACAAAAGGCGCGTTTGGTTTGTTTTTTTTATTATTGTGTGTGTTGACTTTATTTGACCGAGGATAAAAATGGGCTCGGGTCAAAAAGGTGAGGTTTGGGCTTTTAGTTATTATTGGTGGAATTGGATTATACATTGGGCTATCATAACTAATGGACCAAACTTGTATTATTTTCAGATTTTTTTTGGAATAAAATGTACAAGGGCCAATTATGTAAACTTCTGAAAATCCAAGGGCTGAACTAGACTTTCCTCAAAAATATATTCCAGGGACTATTTTTGCCAAGTCTGAGTAGATAGAGGACTGAAACTGATTCTTGGATTCCCGGCTTTGACTTTTTGACCATCTTCTACTCTCGTGCCCGTTTTCGTTGTTTTCTCGAGATTTTTCGTCTTTTATGATAAATCCGTTCCTGCATATCACAAACACAAAAACACACGTTTTCTTTGCATTTGTTAGCTCAAATAGTCGTTTTGGGTAGGTAATTGGCCAAATAATAGTGAGTGAATAAGCACTCACCAAGGAACTTCATTATATCCTTTGTTTTTCTTAAACTCAGGAGGTGTGGAACAAGGTGATTCCTCATCACTAGATGTGTTTCCTTCTAAACTTATGAATTCTTCATCAGTAGTTGAGGTCTCCCGAGAAAGATTTAATTCTTGGTTCCTAGATGAAAGTACTTCTGAATTATTATCATAACCTAGGCCAGTTTTAATGTTTGCTGTTCTCTGTTTTTCAGCAAAACTAACATGTGACAGACCTGATTCTTTCCAAACAGCAAGTTTTTCTAGCAACTTATCTCTTTCTTTGATGACCTTTTCTAATTCAGAAACTTTACATCCTAACTTCCACTCACTTAACTTTAATTGATAGTCTTGTTGCTCATATTTTTCAGCCCAAGCTACTTCATTATTCTCATGAGTGATTATCTTAGCTTCCATGGATTCTAAAGTCAATTGGTAACCAGCTATCTCAGACCTAGCCCTTCTATAGTTATCTCTTTCTGTTTCATATTCTTTAAGCATCTTTTGATAAAAGTTACTACATTTGGAACATACCTCAGAGATAGTGGATGAACTTGGTGAAGTAGCCATCATAGCAAGCTGAACTGGTTCTTCTTCACTTTACATGCTCCAATCAAAGCTTCCTAGACCATCTCTTGATTCCAAAGCTTCATATCCAGGTTCCTCATCAAAAGTTGTGCTCCAATCAACCTCTTCCAATGCAACCTTAGAATATGTTACTGGTTCATCATCAAATTCTTTACTCCAATCAACTTCTGACAAGTTTTCTTGAGCAACCAAAGATTGTGACTTTGGCTCAACAATAGGAACTTCTTTTCTTTCAACTTTGGGTTTAGGTTGTTCAATCGTCCTATTTGCTTGATACTTTGCAAACTTGCATTCCCTTGCAAAGTGACCCGTTCTTTGACAATTAAAGCATTCAATCTTGGACTTGTCAAATGCTATACCCTGCTTAGCCTTGAAATCAATACCTCTCCCTGTCTTGTTTATAAACTTCTTGATTCTTCCAGCAATCATGGCAACCTGCCATCTTATGTCAATTTCTTCCATAGCATCATCATCAATTTGCATAAGATCTTCTTGATAAGTAACGGGTAGAGTAGCTTGTTGGGCAAAGAATGAACACAGAACATCATATGAATTGGGGGTATGTGATGAAGTGGTAGTGATCAAAGTTGTACATGGATTCTGTGTTTCTACAACAGTACTTTGGACAGGATGAGCAGTACTTTTACTGGAAGTACTGCTTCTGTTTTCAGAAGATACAAAAGCAATGTTGTGAGAACTTGAACCTTTGTTACCCTTCATCTCATGCTCATACACCTTTAGATTGTTGTAAAGATCATCAAAGTCCATAGTGTCCAAACCAGGTTGTCCTCTAATCATGGTAGCAACTACATGCCATGCAGATGGCAAACTCCTCAAGAACTTCAAGTTAGCATCTTCAACTGTTGTCTCAGCTCCATGTAACTCTAGCATGCTGAGCAGATTTTGATATCTATCATAAGCAGAGTCAACACTTTCTCTTTCACCAACAGTGAAGGTTTCAAACTGCTGCTTCAACAGGTTCCTGTGCATCTTTTTGGAAGCATCATTACCTCCAAATCTTGTTTTAATAGCAGCCCATAGTTGTTTTGCATCCTTGGCATCATGAAACATTAGTAAGTGGCCATCAGGAATGGCAGAGAGCAGTATGTTGAGAGCCTTGTCTTGATTTCTTTTGGTAGCAGCTGGCAAGGTTGGCTTAGGTGGTGTTGGTTGTCCTGGGATCTCTAATGGTTCTTCAATTACCATATTGCCATTGACAGTCACATCCCATAGTGCATGGTCTGTGATGGCAATGTACTACCTCATCTTCATGGCCCATAAATCATATTCTCCCTTCTTGACAATAGGAATTCTGACAGCAGTGATGGATGGAGCAGGTGCAACATCTGTTGACATCTTTAAGGGTTCGTAGTAGAATCGGTTTAAAAGGTTTTCTTCTTAATCAGAGTTTCCAACACAAGCTCTGATACCACTTGTTGGATCGATATACTCTGACTAAACTACTTTGTAGCTTGTAAGGTTTTAACAATCTTGAATAACTCAAAACGGTTAATATTGAAACACTGATATTACTTTGTAAAGTATGCGGAATTTACTAACACAAAGCTAAGAAGAACTTTGTTTATATTAAAACAACTCTTTGAACCTGCTTCTCTAAATACAGATTCACTAACAATCCCTAACTTCTCTAAAATCATTTTCTAGAAACTCTAAGACTCTTAGAAAAACTTCGTACGTCTAATACCATCATAAGGCTCCTTTTATAGGCATAAGGATAACCTTAAGTCGGTTTACAATATCTACTTGAACGACAAGTAATTATCCCTAACTAATTCTAGAATATTCATATAATATTACATAGTAATCCTTTAAACAATATTGCACATAAGTCCTTGTTATTAGAAGTACTTTGCATAATCTTCAATCACGAGCAGTACTTTGACCTTGAACAGCATGTTGACTTTGAGCAGTACTTTGACATAGCAGTACTTTGATCTTTATATCCCAACATATGTATATCTCTACATTATATATAAAAGGATGCATTTGAAGAATATGCCACTTCATTGTCCAGTCAATGCCCAGTAATTCATTATCAGCCATGTCATCACATTCTGCCCATGTATGCAATTTTTATAATTAAATTCGGCCATTTAATGCCACATAAGCAAACTATTGGAATTTATAAATTTTGGATTAATTCTTTAAATTTCGAATTTAATTTTGAAGCACTCAAATTCGGATTGAATTCGTGAAAAAATGAACATGGTGAGGTTCGAACTCGCATCTTTTAGTTAAAATACAAACATCTCAACCAATGGAGCTAAGCCATTGATTGTGATCAAGGACCTAAAACAAAAAAAAATATACTATACAAAAGAGATTAAGCTAAACACAGGAGGACCGATTGTGACATTATAGGGGAAAAACATATCGGGGCATAACTAAACGTCTCTTTTCAATATTTGTTACCCTTCCCAAAACCCTAAATCGACTTCTGCTTGTGCTGCTAATGAAACTTAGTTGGTGAGGATTCACCATGTTCTTGCAATTCCAACGAACTCAAACAAGACAAATTTCCTAAACGATTATTTTTTCTATGTTGCAAACAGTTTATAGAGAATAAATGGTAAGGAAAGACATTCCCGACCTACAAAACAATGGCATGTATGATTTAAGTATACACTATTTTCATTCTTTTTTATCACTGTTAATTTGTTTTTATTATTCATTCTAAATTATAGGCAATTGGCCTGTCCGGGTATTGGTAACAACTCATAGCCGCATATTAGCTCATCTGAGAAACCTATTCCCTCTATTGTAAGTCAAGGTTAGTTTACTTTTGATTATATCATGTTTATTTCCAGTAGATGATATGAATTAATAAAATTTAATCTAGGTAGTTCATATTTATATGTATCGTTGTTTAGCTATAAAGTCTGTCCTTTGTCAGGTCAAGTAAGTTTTGTTTAACTCTCTCCATGAAGAAAACTCTATTATGATTTTAGGGTTTTAAATTTGAAGATCCTTCTGTAAAGAGTCAACCCAGGTGTGATCTTTTTCCTTCATATATGATTTTAGGGTTTTACTTATTATGTGATTTGTTCGTTTGAATCTTTCTTTGTGTAAGGTTTTTTAACTGGATTGTTATATGTTGATGTTCAAGAAGATATCCATGCCAATGTCACGAAACTTGATCATACATGGAAGGTATTTATTCTATATATGGATTGCTAAAGCCCTTATTCTATTCACTTGCATGTGTTTTTAGAATTCATAACAGGAATCATTTAGCATAAAAGAGATCCCAGTGATCGTTCTCTCTTCTGAGAACGTGACTATGTTTAAGCTACCTGGTATGTGGTCATTGCAATTTCAATCAGTTTTTATGGTATGAGAATGATGGTTATATTGATTATAAGAACCTGTTACCGTTCAATTGGCATTTTTTTCATTTTACCCATTTGACTGTAATAACATTGGAAAGTTTAGCTAATCATAATTTATGGCCTCTTTTAGGCTACTGCTAATGTTGTATCTCAATCACGACAACCAGCAAGTGCTCCTTCTTTTCTTTCTCTTATTCTTGAATGTAAAGCCACAAAGCAACGACACCCATTATTAGATTATACAGACAGGTGCCACAACCACATGTCGTTTTGTAGTAGCCTCAAAGAATGACCGAAGGGGGCTCCTTATCACTGAAGCCACGGGAGTCACAAAAACAGCCTAAGGATAAGTACCTTGAAAATTTTTTTTACAGTTGCAAATGTGTAACATGATATACAGTTAAGTAAAAAGGTAACATGATAGCAAACGTGTCCATTCACTTAATAAATTATTGTCACATCTAACGACTGCACTGAAGGTATATATACTAATACATTTTTAAATCATGGTTGGGATTGTACTAAAACGATGTTATTTTAACTTTTATTAGTAAAACTTTTTCATAATGTTAGCTATATCAGATGATAATGTATACGATCTTCACCTATATCAATTCTCATAATGTTTCCTAAAGTATCTGGCAGATATTCTCTTCAGGTTAAAGATACAAGTTTAAAGATGGGCTGATGATCAAATTATTTTAGTAACATCATGTGAAGGGACTCACAACCACCCTCTCCCTCCAACAGGTTTCAATACTCATTTTAAGTTTATAAATTATATTTTCAACAGCTTGATCGGCATTGGAAAGTAATTTTTTTTTCAAGTTTTTTTCTACCTTTTGTTAATGATCTCCCAGTTTCCAGTCAAAATGGTAGAGTGAAGAAGCCGGTGGAAGCTAAATATTTGCTAATCCAAATGATATTCTGGGTCGTATTCTCCTTCCAGCTCCAAAGGGTGCATATTTAAAGTCGAGTCCATTGTTTATATTTAAAGTTGAGTCCTCTGTTATCCAAGGTACTATTTCTGAATCTTACAAGGTGAAAACATTCAGAGTCATCCCAAGTATTGGGATCTCTATTGATTACCCTATGATGCCAAAGTGCATTTGATGTGAGATGCCTACGCATCTGAAAATGTTCTTTTAGCTCCTTTAACCACTAGAGATGGAACATAACCACAAACGACCCTATCCTAAAGTGTTTGGAATTGCGAAGTTAAATAATATGATTTCTGAGAAGGTCCAAGAGCTTGATGAAAAAAAAAATGATATATAGGATGACATGTTTAGTGCAACGATGCTTACACCTGTTGAGAGACTAGCTAGGATTTATGTCAGAATCATGTTGTCGTGAGTCGTGACCATCGGAACCACATGAAAAGCAACTGATTAGATTAGCAACGAATCTTATTAAAATTATTTTTTGTTCCATTATTACACAACTCATTCTAAGTATATATTAATTGTATTTTAAGTCTATTTTGATGACGGTACAATAGGAACTTCTATATGACTAAGGTTGTGTCTTTAATAACAATAATAATCTCCTAAAATAAGGAATGTGACTAAAGTTTCAAGAGTAAGATGAGTTCGGAGTTTATGTCAGATATGGTGATGGTGCTTGATATAACACATAAAATGGGTGAAATAGAGTAGTGTGACTAAAGTTTCATCATTGAGATGAGTCAATTTTGAGATTATTGGGATAATGATGATAAATATATATGTTGCAACATGTTCAGAATTGACCTATGCTACATTCAGCGCAAATTGAGTAACGTTTTGGTACGGGTCAAAACAGAGGTTGGGTTAAAATGGTCAACTTATTTTTTCAGTTTTAGTTTCTATATGTATAATACAAGAAATTGTTCATGGTGGTCCTAAATTTGGGGCAACAACTCCTTTCTTTTTTGGGAAAGGGTTTATACCCGGTGAATCTAAACAAATCCTTTCCTTTTAAAAGATCTGTTGTATATCATTATCACGTGAACCGCATAGCAAACAGGGTGTTTATTAAGCTTATTTGTGAGTTTATGAGCTTATTTTGAAACTTATGGAGTTATATAAGCCCATTATATCCAAAATAAGCTTATATAAGCCATTAAGTTTTAAAATATACAGGAGCAAAATTGGATTATGAAGCACAAGCTCACAAGCCCAAATTATACAAGCTTACTTTTAACGCTTACACACTTATAAACTAGAGCTTATGCACTTAATGTTTTCATCTAGCAAATTTGTCATATGGATATACAATTAAATGTACGATTTCATGCAGATGTTATAATGTCGTTAGCAGGGTCAAATGTCGTTTTGTTTGGGTTATCATCTTATTTGTCCGTTTAACATATGTGTACGTGTTTCAATAATTTGATCATTATTGTTATTTTTTTAGGAGAACAGGAGACCAGTTCTGTCTATAAGTGGAGTAACTTCCACTACCCCTGATAGCTCGTGGAAAGATGTCCACTTTTTTTTTTTTTAATTTTTTTTTGAACGGCGAAAGATGACCACTCTATAAGTGGTGGAACTTTTACTCATGATTGGCTACCTGATGGATGGACTACGGTAGTGTGGGCTACGTCAACTGGACAGAAGTACATGGTATTTAAGGAAACTGCAACTCGGAGGACGTTTTATCCAAAGCAATAGGTCGTGAACTATCTTGCCATTGCCAGTAGCAGCAATTCCAACAAGAGAGAAGTATTATCAATAATATGGAATCAATATCTTTCAGTCTTGTGATGGTGTCATAGAAGGAATCAGAGGACATTGCGCTTCTCTCTATGTACGGCAGGGTTTTTTTGTGTCATTCAATACTATCGAAATATCACAAAAGGTTAATCCGAGTATGTCAATAACAGCCGCAATCGTTCAAGCTTACGAGGTAAATGTGGTCTTGAGTTTTTTAGGTAACCAGAACTCACTTGAGTGGATTTGTTTGTGTTCTAATCAATGTGTATTCAATCGAATAAATCTATTTTCATCAAGGAAATTGTTTGGGGCAGCAGGGAGGGCAATGGAAAAGGGTGGTGGTTTGAGTTTAAAAGTCTTGGTTCAGATGCAAGGTAACTCCTACTTTCTCACTTTTGGTTCTCTGCATATTGGGTCACCAGGATTTAGTATATTTGTGTGTTTATCAGTTTCAATTTTTATTAACTGTTGCAACCTGTCACTCTTGAAGACACAAACGATAATCCAAGTCCAACAGGTGCCACAAGAGTCAAGACCAAAGGTCATTTCTAAATGAATGATTGTCCCATATCTGTTTTTTTCGGACAAGCAGGTCTCTCACGCACAGAGTTTGTTGATACGTGGGAATCGCATCAGGCTTTACCTCTCGAGGGATCTCGAGAAGCTTACAACCCCCACCAGCCAGTGTACCTAATCATTGTAGTATAGTATAGTGACAAGTACCGGGGGATTGATCGTTCAACTCAGGAATAGTGTCGCTAGGATTAGAAAGTCTCCTAAACTAAGTCTAAAGGTGAGGGATGATTCTTTTTGTATTTTTATGTTTTATAAAAGCAAAAAAATCTCGGGTTTTTGGAAGAGTGGGCGGAATTAGTTGCTAGTCAACTAACCCAATTACTAAAGATGCAATCAAAATAAAATGACAGAAATGAAAATAAATCTAATTATACTAATGTGGTGTAACAATAATGGGGAAAGTTGTGTTTACTTAGGTTTCATTACTCCCTAGATATCTTTTACAGGTTGATAGTTTGTTACAATTGCATGGATGACGGGTCGTATTCCTTAATACTAATCGTAGGGCCGTGTACAATATTCCTTAACTCTATAGGATCCTACTTCACTCCTATGTCGAGCCGTTAGAAGCTCCTAACATGGGATCATTAAAATTCTCCTACGCATTAAATACAACCAAAAATCATAGCACACCTCTGATCATGTTTCTTAAGACGTTCAAGCATGTTACCAATGGAAGTCTGCCAGTTTTCTTAAGCCTAACATCGAATACAATCATCCGTAAAAACTATAAACAAACAATCAACCCATAATTAACATCTAGGTTTCACTACATCTAAGCAAACACAAAAGAAATCTAGCCTAGCATGTTAAATTGAAGACAAGCATAAGATATATTCAAACAACACATAGACATATTGATTGAATTGAAAGAGTACTTATCTCAATTGAACATAAGAGGTTTCAAAGGGTAAAAACCCTTGAAAAGCTGTGAAAATCGGACTAGGGTTTTTCTCCAAAGTTGCACCCTAAAAGTTACACTCTAATTAATGAAAATTGGAAAACTATATATAGATTTTACAGGGTGACGGCGTCAAGAAGAAAATTGTGACGCCGTCAACTCGCTGCCCATAATGAAATCGGATTGCCTAGATCCACTTTTGACGCCGTCATGTGTAAAGTTTCTCTGGGCCGTCACTAACATTTGGACCATGACGGCCTTGGGTGACGCCGTCATGTCCTTAGTACAAAACTTTCTAGATCGTCATGTGCACCATCCACTTCCACCTCTTGTATTACTCTTGACGCCGTCATTAAGGATCTTGTGACGCCGTCAGGTACTGTTCCCAGCAAGGAAAATTAAGACTTTGCCGTTTTCTTCACTTTTATGCTCCAAAAACGTCCAAAATGCTTCCTTTTCCAGATTTCGCTCCAAAAGTACCTAAAATGACAAAAGGAACGATTTAGGGCAATATTTGATCAAATAATCTCAAATCCGGGCTTAAATGACCCCTTAAAAACGGTTCATTTTTTGCCTCATCAAATACCCTTACACTTGAGATTTGCTTGTCCTCAAGCAAATGCGCTTTTATTCTAATCAAAATACAAGTTAGGGGTCATTTAACACTAATATAAAAGTAATTACAACAAATAATTGTTCCACTAAAGACCAAAGACAAGCACGGAGGTCATACACTAGCACCTCACAAATAGTATTTAGATACTCACATCTCTTGGGTGTAATAAAGTATATATCACAATATGGAAATGGAAAACATCTCTCACTACCTGTCATAGCAAAATAGATTACCATAGGCTTGGGAAATGATCAAACCTCCACCCCTTGGCGTAAACACCTAGGATAAACTATCAAAGAGGTCTTTTAAAGGGTTATAACGTTAGGTGTAGGGATATGAAATACACGGTTTCGTTGGATAAAGGCAATATTTATTGGTGGCGAGTTAATCATCTTGGTTAATTACATGTACAACATGGCGTTGCTAAGCCAAGACTAGACTCGACTTAAGCTAATAAATAAAAAAATAACAAAAACATAAAATAAACATAGAATGAAACAGGATGGTAGTCCGTCTGTTTTTTCTCTTTTCTTTTTCTATATATATATATATATATATATATATATATATATATATATATATATATTCGATTTTTTTATTATTTTATTATTTTATTATTTTATTTTTTTTTGCATACACATATGGGGGTAATAGATGATGTTCTTCACCATTACTCCATAACATAAGTACTTTACCCATGAGTCCCAATCGTCCCAAAACAATATGTACAAGATATGACTCGACTTAGCAACCATGTAATCAATTAGATAATTAACTAAGGGTTTAAACGTGTAACAATAATGCACTAAAGATGAGTGCATACACGGAACGCTAAGGTGATTTGGTTGCACATTTGGGTGGGTTGTAACAAATTCTTCCTTTAAGTAAAATGCTTAAAGATAGAAACGAAAAGATAGGCTCGGAGGGGTGTACTAGGAGTTTCGCGTACTAAAAATGAGTACAACGCTAAGGTGTGGGAAAAATTAATTGACTTTACTAGCCAAGTAATATGACTTAAATGGTCAAGTAATTATGATACGGGTTTAACACAAGGGTGATCCTAATGCCTCTTATGATGTAGTAAATCCTACTACACGAATGTAGTCTCACTAGCGGTCTCGGGATGCATCACTAACGCAAGTTCTAGAATCTAAATGCTACCGGTAAACTCATAAGCACTAATAGTGAATGCTTTTCCTATCAAATCTAAAGGCGAACCTCACATATTTGGGTGGAACATTTTTCTGAATGGTACGGTTTTGTGCTAGTCATACAACTCCTATCCATGAGACGCTTGCTAAGGCTAAAGTTACACTAACAAGTATTTCTCTTAGTTTTATTACACACCTACCATCAAACAAACAAACTCAAGGGCAATAGTATCCTATAAGGTATCATCATTTACCTTCCCCTTACACTTAGGATGAACATTGTCCCCAATGTTCAATTAAAGAATGTAAAAGTAAAATAGGTAAAAGAATGAAAGCAAATACTCCCCTGATTCTTTTGGTGTGGATAGTGTGGTAACAAGGTTAGATCTTCCTCCAAGAAATGAACATTCAAAGCTTCCCTTCTAGAAAAATAAATCATCTTCTTGTCATATGTAATCTGTTAAACCTGAGATAACAAACAAGGCAACCTCGCATAAAATCAGCGGCAATCTATATATACTAACAAGTCCTAGAAATCAATGTAAGATATAATGCTTGTGGAATGAATGTTTGCAGATTTCCTGGAGTTTATAAAACTAATGAATTAACAAAAACTATAAGACTCCGTTAGAAAAACAAAACTAGCAAAATTTCCAGAATTTTACACATGATGCCGTCAGGAATTAATTCGTGACGCCGTCAGAGGTGACCTGCAGAAATCTTTACGTTAAGTTTCCAGAAAATTTCTAGAAAAACTTATGTCCTACTTCCTGAAAAATCTTGCAAAACATCATTATGACTCGATACAAGCATTTGACTCTAACAAATACTAATACAAATGTCCATTTAATATTGTGGAGAATCATGATCAATTTTGTTCTTAGAAACAAATTTGGGGTTTCCCCTTACACTTAGCTTTTGCAAAATACCTTTATATGAAGTTAAGACGAAGTTAAACAACAAAATAAAGCATTTTCACAATTTTAGTTTTGAAACATGATCTGCCAACAATAAAAATAAAGCGTGTGTGGAAAACTAGAAGGGGGGGGGGTTGAATAGTTTTCCCCTCTTTTTCATTTTATAAAAAAATTTTGTTTCAAAATGTTGATTCGAATTTATTCAATTGTTTGTTTGAAAAATATTCAATTAGAGTTTAGTATGAAAACAACATATAATCAATATGATCAATTATATATATGAGCTTTTGGATTAGTTTTCCAAACTTAGTTTTATGAATGGAGCTTTGGTTGATCTTTATGTGAATACGTTTTCCTTTTAAAATCTTAAAACGTTTTGTATCAAATTATCTATCAAGTTAAACTCAATATAAGAAGTGTGAATAATAATCTATTAGACCATATCATATAATTATACACACAATCACAATATTAACTTGTAACTATAACACAATTAATCATCATGACAATATAAGCAACTATCAACACATATTTGCAAGCATAGATATAAAGCGATAAGTGTAAGAATAAATGTAAAGAGATACGAGAAAGAAAATGCAAACCGGACACGATGATTTATAGTGGTTCGGCTACAAGGACACCTTCCTTGCGCTACTCCACTCCCCGAGTCACCTACTCGAGAGTTTTCTTCACTACTCAACAAGCTCCCTTTTGGCGGAGAAAACCTTACACAACTTTTGCTTACACCAATTAACGACACTAAGCTAAATGTCGAGTTCTAATAGTAGCTAGAACCAATCTCACAACTTCAATCACTACCCAACTTCTACACGACTTCACGACTTCTTCATGGCTTCACGACTTCACGACTTCTTCACTACTTCACAACTTCTTCTATACTCCACTACCCATTCACACATCTACTTCGTCACAGCTACATGACTTCTCCGCACTACTACTTCTTCCCACTACTTCTTACTCACTTATAAACTCACTTCTAAGTAAGATCATCTTGATCTACGTATTACATATACATAACTTACAACTTCACATAAACACTAACTAGATCCTAATACATCTTTGGCTTTATGATAGGGAGAATTCTTCTCTTGCACTTTGAGTGATGAAGGATTGGATCACTTGAAACAAAGACTTATAATCTTATGATCAAAGGATTTAGAAGGATTTTTTAAAGGGATTTGGACTGAAAATTTTCATGCAAAAGGTGAGGAAAAATTGCAGAAATGAACCAGTACTTATAGGCAAAAATTTCTGACAACTGGAAAGTGCCGATCCCCTTAATTGTATGGCCGGTCCCCTTAATAATTAAGGGGGCCGCCCATAATTAAGGGGGCCACCCTACTGAGACGGTCAGAAATCTTTGTCTTTTCTGGTGAATGTTTATTTGGTGAAAAACTAACTGATTTTGGTTAAAAATTTGAATTCATATATTTGTAATGAATTAAACATTTTCCTTTAATTACCAAAATTGTTTTTCAAAAATATATAACATGTTTATATCATTTTATAAACTTTGTTTGTACATACCTTAAGTGATTGTTGAAGCATACTCGAGACGTTGAGATGTCGAGGCTTGTTGACGTATAAATGCAAAGATGAATTGTGATCACAAGTAACTTAAGCACTTTACGTTATATGTTGTAACTTACATCTTTGTCATCATCAAAACATGAAGAGAATATTTAGAATAAATATCGTAATATTCATGTCAACAATCTCCCCCTTTTTGATGATGACAAACTATGTAAACTATAACTCATAGTAAAATGTATAAGTTACTTGTTTACACTTCTTCTCCCCCTTTTGTCAAAGAAAAAAGGTGGACTCTTAGACGAGACTTCTACTACGCTTGAACCCTTGAGAAAGAATGTATAAGGCGAGCTTGCATCATCGTAAGTGAAGCCTTGATTCTATCAACCATAATGCTCCCCCTTGGTGTATGCTCCCCCTTGGTGTATACTCCCCCTTGGTGTATGCTCAAAACTTGTTTT
Source organism: Artemisia argyi (assembly GCA_030686995.1). NCBI lineage: Eukaryota > Viridiplantae > Streptophyta > Magnoliopsida > Asterales > Asteraceae > Artemisia > Artemisia argyi. Next base: position 21,830,286 of record CM060700.1, read on the forward strand.
GGCTACCAAAGAATCGAGCGATGAAGTAATCCTTCAAAACAAAGTTAGTAGACAAGTGCAACTATATATAATGATGATGATAGATATAGGCATGATACTAATAGGGGAACAATATATGGGCGTAATAGGTATATGCTCTAAAAATATGACATATGCAATTATTGTTTAAAAACAACAACCTAACTCCAAAAAAAATTACCATGACCAAAGCTTAAGACATGATAATGATTAGAACCTAATGTAAAGATTCTACCGACATATTTTGGCGAAAGATGCCAAAATATATATTCTAAAAGGGTTTAAAAAAAATGAAGATGAGAATGATACGTTCTATTAAAGATGTAGAAAAATGAAGAAGGATGAGCGTGAATGAAAAGGGAAGGTAATGACAAAAGGTTAACAAATATGGTTTAGATTAATATATCATTTGACAAGGGTGGATGATTGGGAATCATGGGATTTTCAGGTGTTTTGTTGGTTGATGACCGAAGATGGATATGTGAATGAGGTGGTGATGGCTCAACAACACTTGAAGCTTGGATATCTTCTTTGTGTTCTTCACTTGCTAGGAAGTGGAAAAGATGCATTTCATAAAGAAATTCACTTGACTTTTAGGGATTTAAGTTTTGGTGGTGATGACCCACTTAGTAGAATGTAGGGAGTTTAGAGGTGTAAATTTAGGAGCGGAAGAGGTTTGATTAAGAGTTTGGATGTTGTTCAAGTGAGGATTTTGGATGAGAACTAGCGAGAAGATACTCAATCCAAGTGAAGTGTTCCTTCAATGAAATGGTTTGTTTTTGGGGAAAGATGCAACAAGGAAAATTGTTGACATGTTTTGCAGCTTGTTTCAAGTTGTGGGGTGATGAAGGTATAACACCCCCATTTTAGGATCGCAGCGGAAAGGGACATGGGATGTTATATACTAGTCACATTGTACAAATATAGTAAACAAATTCAAAATGAAAATGTTTTTAATAAAAGTTTTGCATACAAAAGCCATTCAGAGTTAAACAAAAGAGGTCCCAAATAGGTACAAAGTTTAGAGATACATAAGATAATAAAAGTTTTGGTCTTTTCTTAAAAGAAAATTTATTTAGAACATGAGCCATCTTGATATCCATCTCCGCCGCCCATCCAATCTAAAAGTCACTTACGGACCTGAGATAAAACATGCTAAAAAGTCAACATAAAGTTGAGTGAATTCATAGAGTTTAATATGGAATGAGTTGAATACAAGTTTTATTTATCGGGCGACAAGTATTGCAATTACATGTCGGGTTATCTGATTATAGTATTGAGTTCATGCAACCGAACCTTAACGTAATTTAATAATGCCCCGGAGAAGGTAAAAATTTTCCATTTACCATAATTCTAACTATTATGTGTCCGTATCCCGAAGAAGCCCGCCAAGCCTAATATGCATATCCATAATACTAGCGTTTACTACTCGAGTAATTAACGGTTCATGAGGGGACTTATTTGGCAAAAAGCATTCAATATCTATAATCGTATAATCGGGTCCAGCATACCAAAAACTACTTGTATTCAGTTTGTAAAAACTAGCATGTATCCCCCTCGCGAGGTTTATAAAACATTAAATGAGTAAAGGCGAGGCTATAAACTCACCGAGAGCAAAGAAAATAGCAATGAACAAGCAAGTGAAGGAATAGCCACAAAAGCTCTACGATGAACCTAAATAATATACGTTGTCTTAGTTTATGAAAATAGATATTGATGTACTTTTGGTTATATACAGATTATAATCTTACTTAAGCTTGGTACAATACCCCTAGATACCTCACAAGGTTTTAGTTAATTACTTACAAATTATCCAAAAATGTACCCTTGCATTTATATAAGTATGAAACTTACATTTGACCCCAAGTTCAATTATGATGTAAAAGTTCAAATTAAATCTAAGGTTCAAATTTAGTCCATGGGTCAAGTTTTTTTTTTTGGTCAAAAAGGTTCACTTTAAGCCTAAGGGTTCAAAAATATATTAGGGGGTTCAAAATGTTTTAAAGGTCCAACATTATAAAGTGTAAAACACTTTATACTCATTTTATACCTAGTGTTGTTAGAAATTTAAATAACTTGTCTATGTTTAGAAAATCACCATTTGCAAACCGTAAGTCCACAAGTCTCGTTCTTTATATCCCCGGAAAGGTCTACTTCTGTACTAACGAGATTTGTGGGTCCCACTTGGCCAAAAATTACATAACCTTAGCAAAACAGTCCATTTACCCAAACAATCAATCCATTCAGCTTTCAAATTTTCAATGGTCTCACGAAAAGTGCGATATCTAGAGTTTTACTAACCCGATTTGTTCCCCGTTTTCGGCCACGTTTAAGTTAATATGTTATCTAAAACTTTTATGTTTTAAGTAACAGTGGGTTATTCACAAAAAAAAATGACTTATACACGTTTCAAATCTGTTACTCAGAATGTGACATGTTTCACGAAAATAATTCTAGTTTAATCATCGTAATGAGTTATTCGATGAAATACCCGTCAAAATGACCACAAGACATAGGGCTACAACTACATATTTTTAGTTTAGTTCCAATGTTTACTGATTAAATCAGTTTATTCCGTTTTTACCCCTGAATCAGATTCACAGTTTGCATGTCTAGTCCTTTAGGGTTTTCTAATGTTTAAACTTATGTACCAAGCCTAACCAAGCATTATAATTTATATAAGGCTCAAATACATCAAGTAATATAACATTTACAGTAGTGAAAATAAAAATAGAATGAAAATGGAGTGATTGGTTTCCTTACAATGGTTGATGAAAATGAAAAATTACAAGAAACAAGGAACAAAGAACTTTCAAAGTCACCAACAAGTAACCCTTGCACCCCTTTCTTCAACACTTTTACCCAAGACTTATACCCTTGATTTACCCTTGAAAATATCTTAAAATCACAGCCCCTAGACCATCTTGATCAAAAGTTGAAACAACTTCCTAAAGAAATCAAGAAATGAAGAGATTTGATGATGTTTTGAGTGGAATAAACCATGAGCTAACCAAGAGAACTAATTACCTTCAATCTAAGATCAATATATTTGGTAAACATTGGAGTAAAATGGAGTTTGGAGCTGTATTATTTCGTTTCTATAGAGAGAAAAGAGAGTTTGGATGAGCTTTTGCATGTTACTATAAGTATTTTATCTTATAACTCTAGTAGTGGAGGAATAGTGCAAAGAGATGAGACATGTGTAGTTACCATATGCTATATACTCTCACACCAAGCCATGTGGCTTGGTAACCTCTTCAAAACCGGCCATCTCATGGTGAGGTGGTCTAGTGACTTGTTTTTGTTTAAATTTTGGGTTACGGGGTGTAGTTTGATCCCGGTAATTGCAAACGTAAGGTTTTTAAGTCATGAAACGTAAAAGCGGGTAACATAAAAATACTAAACTTGTAAAAATGTTAAAACTTATTAAAATAACTACTTTTAATATATTAATAGAGTCATGGGTTTATCAGAGTGTTTAAAGGTCGTTAAAACTGAAACCGTGAGTTGAAAACACGTTTGGTGACACCGGTTCTTGATAAAAGTGACGTAAGCTATACAAATGACACGACAAGTATAAAACTCATTTGTAAACATGAAATAGTTTAAAAATTCATAAAATATGTAAATTATCATAGTCTAGGGTTGGTTCACATTGTTAAAATCATAAAACATAAATTCAAATCGCGTAAAACTTAAAAGGTGCAAGGTTTACGTATAAATGGAAAAAGTGAAAATTGAATTTTAAATAGGATTGTAAGGAAACAAAAATGCATAAAAAAAAGTGTAGAGTAGACATAGTATAGTAGTGGTTGAATAAATTGAGCGCGTCATGACATACGCGGATAACTTCCGACGAAGTTAATTAGTAAAAAAAAGTTAAATAATAAAATATTAAAATTAATGACATGAAAATTTTGAAATGTCATAGAAGGAGAGCTAGAGGGAAGTTATTCCAAGTTGCATTGAGCAAGGTGTAAGGAAAGAATAGCACTAAGCTCATAGGCTTCCTTGAGTTCTTCAATGAACTTCAAGTATTTGGAGAAGGGTGATGATGGTGGATTGTGGTTTTAATTATGGATGGATGATTGGACATGCAACATAGAAATAGCATGTGAGTTATAGGGTGTGGTGGTGACACTCTTGGTGGTGGAGACATGTTAGAGCTTGGGTAAACATGAAAGCATGATATGGATGGAAGATAGGCTTCATGGGTGGATGGAGTTTTTGTTGAATGAGCATCAAGTGAAGCATTAGTGTTGAGGTTTGGATTGTTGTTTTGGGATTGTGCATGCTCATCATGAGAAGAAGAATTGGTGGAACCAAGCATGGGTGTTTGGCTTTGTTTGTGAGATGGGTTATTTGTATGAGCATAAGATTTGGGTATTGGTTGATTTGGAACAACATCACTTGAGCTTTGACAATAGTCAATTTTTCTCCTCCAAAAATGGGTTTTACGGAGTTGAGAGTTTAGATCTTGGGTTGTTGAGGGATGATATGTTCGGTTGGATGATCACTAAGGATGAAGGAGATGTATTTATAGTGTAGGAAACATGTGGTTTAGGAAGGTAAATTTTGAGGGCATGGAAATGGTGGATGACTCGAGATTGGTAGTATAAAGGATGATTCGGTTTTTCATTTCACATGGGTAGTTTGAGGATGTACTGAAGAAGGGTTATGAGGTTTGAGTGCAAGGTAGAAGAATATATGTGAGTGATTGTGTTTTACCTTCCCATTAAATTCGTGCTCATCCGGACATAGAGTTAAGAATGAAAAGGCATACAATCAAATCACATAGGAGCAAATAAACATCTAGAAACAACATATATGTGATATGCCATAAATCTAGGAATGAAAGAATCTAATGAGAAGCAAAGTTCACAAAAGTAAACTAGCGTTAGGTATATATAGGAAGAGCAATTTAATCAAGTTGGAAAGTGAGTATGAGACTATTACTAGTGGTGCTCAATTCAGGCTAAACACGACCATTTTTACGGGTTACACACACCGAACTTCTCACATAGAAGCAATTCAACCGTTAGGTTAAATTGAATTTCTAGTCAATAGATTCTCCAGTAGTCATTCTCTTTTTAGAAGAAATTGAGTTCCTAAATTTACCTATCGAAGAGTACCAAATATGAAGTTTGCTTGATTCACTAATACTTGGCTTAATGTGACTCAAACATCATGTTTTTATGAAGGTAAATCTAGATGATATATTTTATTCATGATCCCAATAGAGACGTGTTGAATGTTTTGATAAGAGTAAACAGAAAGTTTTAATCTTTTCTTCATGATTTACCGGTTGTTTGGTTTTGATGGCATATTACTTGATTTAATAACTGTGCTAGACTTAAGAGTGCACCTTAGCATCTCTTATGAAATGAATCTCATTAAGATTATTTATCTTAAATGAGTTTGTGATTCTCAAATGATATCAAAACTAGACATTAATATATTTTTAAACAAATATTATTTTCTATGATTTTTGTGAATGTTATATATCATACTTTAACAAGTATTTGAAAAAATAAATTTTACTTGTTTATGGATTGTGACAAGTTATTTTTCAATTCTAATAACTTATATTATTTCAAAAAAGAAAGTGTAGTGCATTATCTTGTAACACAACCATTCATGCTACAAAGAAAATGAAATACATAGAATATATAGTGTGTATTATTCTTAAATATATATTTTATCTTGAAGTGATGATTTTAAGTAGTGTAAGCAAAGTTTACATATGCTGTTAGTTTGCTCATGTTTGGTTTTTCGGATATGACACATTTATCCATTGCATTGCAATGTAAATTGCTTGAATATTTCGGACGAAACATCCAAGTCGCCAATCCTACTTCATTGTATATTTTATGACTGTGTTTATAATGTTATTCTAATATTTGGAACACAATTATTGGACAAGTAGATTCAATATGACATTATCAACACAAGTGTGAGTTATGATCCAATGCATACTCTTTTCATCTACAAAGGATGTGACTATTTTCATATCAATCTAGTGTGATTGAGTATGTAGATTCAAGACTATATCTTTTGTTGTAATTTGATATAATCTTGAAGCTAAACAAATAGCAATCCAATTTCTTGTCCACACTAAAAAATGTGTCAATTAGATTTGATAAATATATCAACCATAATTTGAATAACGAATTGATATAATATCAAGATCTTTCTTGATCCTCACGGACACTCATTTGAAATAAATAAACATTTTGATAGTATGTTCCATTAATCCTAAAATTATTTACTAGTGAATGATTGAAAGTTGACTTATTATTTCATTATTGTTATATGTTTTGTTTTTGTGAAAGACTCTTCATTTTTTTTACTTATTATGAACACACTTAGATTTTGAAAATACTTTTTCTTTTATATGACTATTAATGTTTTACAATGATTCAATTTCTCTTATTAAACAACTTAAGGTAAAACAAGATAATTTGTTGAAAATATATTAGATTGTTTGAAATATTTAGGTAACTAGATTTAACTTTATTTACAAGATGTTTAAGTAACATTAAGCCATCTATACCTATATCCAATGCAAGACTAATTATGCAAACTTTACGCAAGAAATTTAGCATAAGATCTAGTTAAGCAAAAACGGACAACTAGCTACGAAGAGTACACGACACATATGCTAAGATATTCAAATAGCTAAATTACAAATAGCAACGATTATCTAGTATACTCTATTAACGAAATAAAATCACAAATGAGTTCACATAGCACATAAAACACTTGTCGTCGTTTTGTGTATTATATATACCAATGTTTACTTAGCTCGATTTTATTTGAAAATAAAATAGTTTCGTAACCATTTTAAAATTTAATTAAGATCAATATTTTGAAAGCATAAATACTTAATTTTTCAAAGATATAACGACTAGGAATGCCCGACTCGAAGGAAAAGGTAAAATACAAGTTTTATGTTAAAACAAGACTCAAATTTTTGACCTCCGTGTAGTATTTTAACTTTCTGACATATTTAATTTTGTAATGATTACTTTTAAGTATTTTTAAATGAAAGTAGACTCAATTACCTTTGAAATTCCGGGTGGCACGACTTCTACGGAGTTACGGTTATTTTTATATGATTTTTCAAAGTTTCTGAAAAAACTGCGAACAAACAGGCGGACCCCTTAAATATTTAAGGGGGCCGCCCAGTGTTTAAGGGGTCCACCCAGACAATTAAGGGGGCCGCCCATCTGGTACTCAAAATTACATTTTTTGCAAAAAATTATTTTCTGACTTTGAGGAAAGGTGTGTAACTTTCTTATTTTAATAACGAACATATAACACTTGTTTTAATCATAATCTTATCTCGAGCTAGTATAATTAGTGTATATAATATCAAAACTAATACAAGTTAATCGACAAAACACTTTTCATATTTAATCCTCCTTAATGGGTAATTTGATACATGGATCGTACTCAATTTTTAAAACCATTTGTTTTGAAAATTAGAGCGACGTGGCTCTGGTACCAATTGTGGAAAACTAGAAGGGGGGGTTGAATAGTTTTCCCCTCTTTTTCATTTTATAAAAAAACTTTGTTTCAAAATATTGATTCGAATTTATTCAATTGTTAGTTTGAAAAACCTTCAATTAGAGTTTAGTATGAAAACAACATATAATCAATATGATCAATTATATATATGAGCTTTTGGATTAGTTTTCCAAACTTAGTTTTATGAATGGAGCTTTGGTTGATCTTTATGTGAATACGTTTTCCTTTTAAAATCTTAAAACGTTTTGTATCAAATTATCTATCAAGTTAAACTCAATATAAGAAGTGTGAATAATAATCTATTAGACCATATCATATAATTATACACACAATCACAATATTAACTTGTAACTATAACACAATTAATCATCATGACAATATAAGCAACTATCAACACATATTTGCAAGCACATATATAAAGCGCTAAATGTAAGAATAAATGTAAAGAGATACGAGAAAGAAAATGCAAACCGGACATGATGATTTATAGTGGTTCGGCTACAAGGACACCTTCCTTGCCCTACTCCACTCCCCGAGTCACCTACTCGAGAGTTTTCTTCACTACTCAACAAGCTCCCTTTTGGCGGAGAAAACCTTACACAACTTTTGCTTACACCAATTAACGACACTAAGCTAAATGTCGAGTTCTAATAGTAGCTAGAACCAATCTCACAACTTCAATCACTACCCAACTTCTACACGACTTCACGACTTCTTCATGGCTTCACGACTTCACGACTTCTTCACTACTTCACAACTTCTTCTATACTCCACTACACATTCACAAATCTACTTCTTCACAGCTACATGACTTCTCCGCACTACTACTTCTTCCCACTACTTCTTACTCACTTATAAACTCACTACTAAGTAAGATCATCTTGATCTACTTATTACATATACATAACTCACAACTTTACATAAACACTAACTAGATCCTAATACATCTTTGGCTTTATGATAGGGAGAATTCTTCTCTTGCACTTTGAGTGATGAAGGATTGGATCACTTGAAACAAAGACTTATAATCTTATGATCAAAGGATTTAGAAGGGTGTTTTGAAGGGATTGGGACTGAAAATTTTCATGCAAAAGGTGAGGAAAAATTGCAGAAATGAACCAGTATTTATAGGCAAAAATTTCTGACAACTGGAGCGTGCCGGTCCCCTTAATTGTATGGCCAGTCCCCTTAATAATTAAGGGGGCCACCCTACTGAAACGGTCAGAAATCTTTGTCTTTTCTGGTGAAAGTTTATTTGGTGAAAAACCAACTGATTTTGGTTAAAAATTTGAATTCATATATTTGTTATGAATTAAACATTTTCCTTTAATTACCAAAATTGTTTTTCAAAAATATATAACATGTTTATATCATTTTATAAACTTTGTAATGTTTAAATAAAATCCCTTTGATCATAAAATGTATTAGACATTTGTTTGTACATACCTTAAGTGATTGTTGAAGCATACTTGAGACGTTGAGATGTCGAGGCTTGTTGATGTATGAATGCAAAGATGAATTGTGATCACAAGTAACTTAAGCACTTTACGTTATATGTTGTAACTTACATCTTTGTCATCATCAAAACATGAAGAGAATATTTTGATTAAATATCGTAATATTCATGCCAACAACATGCATACGGAAACAAATAACAATCAAACAATTAAAAATCACATAAAACATGGGTTGCCTCCCAAGAAGCGCTTTTCTTTATTTACGAGTCTTGTAGCTAGACTCAAGGTCATGGGCACTTACGTGACTTCATCATTGGCCTCGTTCTCTAGGTCATCTCCAATCTTAGTTTTGTATTCCAGACCTAGTTGCAAGCATTCCTTGTAGAAACCAAGTATTCTATTCATGACATAATTTACTCCTCTACGTCTATCATCATCATTTCTATAATAAACCGCTTGCTTGTGTTCCTTTTCTATGTTTGATAGAAGGAGGTATTGTTCAATCTTATAGGGCATTTGGTAAGCAAGCTCATCATTCTCTTCCTTGAATCTAACTATCCCTAGGTTCGGGTCATAACTCATCTTAGAGGCCTTAACAAACGGTTTTCCAAACACTACTTGACTTAGGCAATCATCTATTACCGAACGAGTATCCTCTACTATCACAAAGTCGATAACATAAGTGAAGTTTCCTACAAATACATGCAATCCTTTCACTCTTTCTACAAAATTGCTTATCAAATTTGTGTTAGGCATCATCCTATAACCAAGTTGCTTCTTCATTACCCAATTATAATAGGTCTAGTCATGATGTTTATAGGAGACCTAGGATCGATATAAGCTTTGCATACATGCATATGGCCAATGTTGCATGGTATGTTTATGTTAGAGGAATCACCTATTTTAATAAGTGGTGAACCAAGGATATATGGTGTCTCGGGATCATCGAATAAATCCTTGTGATATTCCCGTTCTTCCTTGGTGGGCAACTTATCAAAGTACTCTTCTACGTTTTCTACTTCCTCTAACTTTTCTCCCTTATTAACCTCAACTTCCTTAATCTCATCCCTAGTCTCGGTTTCTATTCCAACTTCATCCTTGTCACTTTCTTCTATATCCTTATCTTTTGGCTTAATGGTGACAACATTGACAAAGTGGACGTGTTTGGTTGATGAAGGGTCCTTAATTTGGATTCCGCTATTGGTGTCCCTAGTGTCCTTCCTAGGTGTAGTAAGCACTTGGTTGTTGAGGGCTTTCAACAAGTTGTCAATCTTATTGGTCATCTCCGTTTGTTGTTGATTGAATTTGGTTTCAAACTTAGCTATGCGAGCTTCTTGAGATGCCATAAACTTGGACATCAATCCTTCCAGATTATTGGTACTACCATAGTTGTTGGGAGGATTGTTGTTGAAATTACGGTTAGGGGGTGGACCATTTGGTTGGTAACGATTAGGTGGATTGGAAGAATTGTTTTGGTTTTGTTTCCACCTAAGATTCGGGTGATTTTTCCAAGAAGGGTTGTAGGAATCAACGTAAGGGTTTGGCTCGGGTTTGAAAGTGTACCACTTATCTCCCGCTTCATTGGTACGCGAGGATGCGTAGTCTGCAAAAGCTTGTCCGGGTAGTTCCACGCAATCACGAGTGTCATGGGGACCACTACATAATTCGCATGAAGAAGTGATTTTGTTCACTTGGCTTGAAGGCTTAGGAACTTCGTAAGATTTCATGAGAAAATTGACTTGGTCATCAAGTTCCATGATCCTACGGTCGGGAGTGCTAGAATTGTTCGAAGGCAAAGATATTGCCTTGACCGTTTTGTTCAAATCACGGGGATCATTCCAACTTTCGTTGTCATAGAGAGCAAGATCTTCTATGAGTTCCCATGATTCTTCCACACTTAGATCACGTAGCTTGCCACCGGCCGATTGGTCAATGGTTCGCCTTGTGGAGAGATCGATATGGTCATAGAAGATTTGGACTTGGAGCCAAAGATCTATGCCATGTGTGGAAAACTAGAAGGGGGGTTGAATAGTTTACCGATTAAAATCTTTTTAACTTGTTAAGTTAGCTTTGAAACTTTCCGTTTGATCAAAGATATATACACAAACACAATATATAACATGCAAGTAAATGAAAGAAACGATCAAACCACAACACGAGTATTTATCGTGGTTCGGCTACAAGGACTCTTTTCCTTGCCCTACGTCCACGCCCCGAGTATCCAACTCGAGAGTTACTTCCACTAGTCAACAAGCTCCTTTCACCAGCGGAGAAAACCTTACACGTCGCTTATACTTTTACCGACACAAAGCTAGATGTCGAGTTCTTTACCAAGGGTACAACCACTCCCGTTAGTTCTTTACAAGGGTACAACTACTCCCGATACACTTTGTATTTTGAGGACTAAAATACTAACCGATCACTACTGAAAATACACAATCAACTGAAGTGTAAACTACACAAGTCTACACAATGCTAAGCTAACAAGTCTTGCAACGTTGTGTTGAATACTTGTTACTTTTAGTAAGCTCGTGAATCTCTTTGCTACAAAAAGAAACTTTACATATGAAATGTTAAGAGGTTAGATGAAAGAATGAATGTGTGTGTAAAATATAATGTCAAGTGATGAGCCAAAATTCAACTTGTGGCTCAATATTTATAGCCAAACCTTCTGCAGGTCTGGCGGATCAGGCGGACCCCTCAAAAGGGTTCCGCCCGTGTACCTCCAGGGTACCGCCGGGCTTGCAGTTGGTTTTTCAATAAATCTTGCAAACCAAACAAAGTCACATTCATTACTCTTGCAAACCAAACAATGTCACATCACATAATATCAAGTCAAACACTAAACTTGCAAGCAACATCTAAGTAAGTCAAACACATTTCTTAAATGTATAATGACAAAACTTGCCATAAATGTGATGTGACAATTCTATTTTTAGAAAATAAGAAGTGTTGTGTTTTATGAAATGTAAAATGTAGCAAAAGTCTAGTTTATGCAAGTCTTTAAAACTAAGATTATGTTTTACTTAGAAACTAAAGTTTACATTTATCATTAACAAAACTCAGCGAAGATCGTAAAATATAAATAACGTTTTTAGTTGATATTTGTATTAACAATCTCCCCCTTTTTGTTGATGACAAAACATAAACTTTGTTTTTAAGTAACTCACAAAATCTTGGTTTTTAAAACTTAAAAAAAATTATATTAAACTTGTTTTACTTAAGTGATGAAAATCATATTAAGTTTTGAAGGTTTAATATATTTCTCCCCCTTTTTGTTGAAACAAAAAGTAGAGTAGCGAAGCGGAAAAATGCACTTGCTCTCCCTTGCTTGTTACTCCCCCTAAAAGGAGTGCCAAGATGGGAAACATGGATTTTGGATCCTACAAAAAAAATGTTAGTTGGTGATATATATAAGCTTGTAGTTACCACACACATTGCAACCACAAAGACAACATAAAAATGATCAACCAACAATGCACGAAAGTAAGTAGAAAGAACTAGCATTCCAAGTAAAATTTTGACTTATAAAAGTCAAAAGACAAGAAATGGGTAAAAGTCTTCTACTTCTAAAAACATAAAAAATAACCAAGAAAGAAAAATAAACGCCTATTTTCCTAGATTGGGGCAAACGGCCTCCAAATGATTGTCTAGGACTTGTTTGGGTGGGAAAGAGCATCTAAACATTCTATGACGTGTTGGAATGCAAACCGGGTTTCATCTTGGAGTTGGTGAAGCAACGTTTTGATGCTTGCACCCATTTGCTCACAATTTGAGCAAACATAGGGATGAGTGGGTGGAAATGGGTTGGTTTTGGTTTCTTGGTTTGAGGGTTGGTTGGTTGTAGATTCTTGGGTGGATGATGGGTTTGGTATTGAGTCAAGCAAGGTGGTTAGAAATTCCATTGCTTGATGGAGGTGGTTCTCAACCATGCTTTGTATATCCTCATATGAGGGAAAGAAGGATTCAAAGGTTTGGGCTTGAGAATGTGGTGGAATTTGGTGATCATGGTTTTCAAAGTTTGGTTCTCCATAAAGAGGACCATGAATGTCATTGTAGATGGGGTGAAACAACAATGGTTTGGGTTGATGGTATACTTGTTGTGGTGGTTGGGTGTGGTTAAAATGCTCATTTTGGTCAATAATTGACTTTGTGAAAAAGGTGGTGGTTGTGCAGGTCTTGGTGGGAGATCATTAAGATCTTGGACAAAAGGGTGTGGTGATGTGGGAGGAGACCCAAATAACTCCATAGGTTCCATTTTGGGTAATGGTGATGGTGATGAAGTTTTGGATGGTTGGGTTGGAGCACTTGGTGGACTTGGGTCAATTGGTGATTTAGTAGGTGGTGGAGTGAGCTCATTGGGTTCATTTGATGATGGTGATGGAGATGCAAGGTTCAAAAAGTGTTCATTTTTGATAGGTGATGTGAATTCATCCGAAGATGAGGAGCTTAGTTTGATGGGTTGATTAGACCATACTGGTTTAACACTTATCCGGGCGGTTTTCCGGATGGGTCTTGATGGTTGAGAGGTGATTGTTGACTTAGTCATGGTGAAAAATGGTTTAGAAGTTTCAGAAATTGTGGTGAAGAAGGTGTGATTTGATAGTGTTTAGGATGGCTTAATTTATAGTGTTGAAGGATTATGGAAAGGAGTGTTTGGATTTGATGTTAGTCCATACAAAAATGGAGGTTTCTAATGATTTGGAAAACTAATTGTGGGTTGTCAAATCATGGAAGTCAATCCAATGAAAATGGTGAAGTGAGAAGACAAGTTTTGCACTAAATGCTTAGTGGTTTTGGTGGATTTGTGGTAGTATAAATCTCAGGGATTTCAAGGATCCCTTAAAAGGGTTCCTTCCTTTATGTGTGAGGGGTCCTTGAGGTTGTTATGGCAAATTTTGAATTTTGGCGGGAATTGGTTTGGGTTAAGTTTATGGAAGAAGGAGTACCCTATTATGCTAAACACATTGCAAGAAATGGGTTTCTACCTAAACGGATTGGATTTTGGTGTTTGGATGTTGAATTAGTGAAAATGAAAACAAAAATTCTGCGGGCTGTTGGCGGCACCTTCAGAATACACAGGCGGAACCCATTTGAGGGTGCCGCCTGGTCCGTTGGGCCATTTCTGGAATTCCCAGAAATTGCACTGGCGGAACCCAATTTTGGGTACCGCCAGATCCGCCAGAGCTTCAGAAAATGGCAGTCCGCGTTTTTGACCCGCGAGACGATTTTCAAAAATTTCGAAAACTCCTAAAATCAAAAATATAATGCATAACTGGTTAGGAAATGCAAAAAATGAACATGTAAATACTCATATCATATGACTTTGACCGGGGGCTAGCAATATTCACTAAAGTTAGTGAAAATATTATAAGTTTGAAAATTTGACAACTTGCTAAAAGTTGTCTTCCTGCATCAAAGTTAGATGAAACATGTTCCAAATAGTATCAAACATTGTACCAACCTACAAATACATCATAAGCATTGTTTAGACAACCAAATTAGTTCAAACACTCCTACACACCCGCTCTCATTGCTGGTCAATCTTGTTCTTGAGCTTTCCAAGGAATCTTCCAAGATTCTTAAACATCCCTTTTGTTTGCTTGAACTCCGCTGACTCGTTTGGAATATCCGGAAGTTGGGATAGGTATTCGAGAGGTGGGAGCCTAGAGTTTGGCAAATTGTCATCTTCACTCATTGAGGAAGATGATGATGAGGTAGGAGGATGAGGACGTTTTCCTTGGGCTTTGTAGACTCTCTTATCACTAAGTGGAACAAAGGTGTGTGGAATGAGAGTGTAGTCAAGACGAAGACCATTTGGAGTTGGTGGAATGGGTGAGATGAACCTAAAGAGACGGGTCAAGAGCATTCCATATGGCATAGCCGTTGTGCCATGCACGGGAATGTCGGCCATTCTCTTGGCCATGTAGTAGGCAAGGTTGAAGGGTTGCCTAACGGACAAGGAGTAGAGCATGTAGCAAAGGCAAAGGTTGATATGGTCACGGTTCCCTATTGTGCTAATGACATTGGCTCTAAGGACTTCCTCCCATTTCTTGAATTGGGGCTTGAGTTCGTTCATTTCCATTCCATATGGGTCCTTATCGACCTCATTCCCCGAACGGGTTCTCCTAGTGGTGGTGGTCCTAACAAAGAGGTGGTCACAGAGTACGTCTTTTGAGACAAGGGGTGTGTCATAAGGGTGGATACAGTCTTGGAGGTTGTCAAGAGTTGAGAGGGAGTGCAAGTCGGAATAGAGGCAAGTAGCACGGTTTGGGACACCTAGGATTTGAGCAAACTCCTCAAGAGTGAAGGAGTATTGATGACCGCTAACCCTAAAGTTGATAGACATATGACCATAATCATCCGTGGAGAGGACAGAGGATGCATAGAACTCTAGAATGAACCTAGGACAAATAGGCTCGTCGATATTCAAAAGACACTCAAAGTTGATTGTGGCAAATTCGGCGTAAGGGTTTGTGCCTTCTAGGAAAGACGGGTCAATGGTTCTACTCTCATGGACATAGTGTTTTTCTAGGGCTTTGAAAACGTTTACTTGGTTTGGGGTAAGGCCTTTGGTTTTGTGGTGTTTTGGTAGGTACTTAATGGTGTCCTTGTGGTCGTAGTGGGTTAGAGGAGGCATGATGATTCCTAGAACAACAAAATTTCACATATTAGTTTATATAAACCACTATTATAATGTGGATGTTCTAGTGTGTGCCTATATGAAAACAATGTGGAGGTGCTGTTATCTTGACTCATTTTGATGCTTCAAAATCATTTTATGCAGGTTTTGTTATAAAACAAAAGATAACCCAAATGCTCCTAGTTCAATGTAGCTTCGTTTGAATGTACCCGAAAATACATATTGGTTATGTATTCCCTTTAGCATTCAAGAGACATTATGCAAGTGATGTTTTAAACATAACGTTTTGATTTTGTATTCTCAATGTGAGACGAAAAAATATTTGTCCTACTTGTGAGAAATTTTTGGAAGGATTTGACATGGGGTGTTTTAGCAAACATGTTTATACTAATTAAGGATGCAATTCCTAACTATGGGAAACATGATTAGTTTTATTAAACACCTAATTCTTATGCATGAGTTTTTCAAGTTAATGCATAACCCCAAGTTTTTGTTTTTGTGCAAGAAATAGAATTCCTAGACTCAGATCAGGATTGTAATCATGTTTAGAATACTTACAATGATGATTGATTTGCAATGTAAATGAATGGAGGACCAAGAATTCGTAGGTATGGATGGATGGTAAAGTGAATAGTAGCAGTTTGGAAGTGGTGGTATGAGATAATGGGTGTTTGGTTTAATATAAACAAAGATTTTGGTTCTGCAGGTCGACGGATACGGCGGACCCCTAAAATGGGTTCCGCCCGTTGTGTCTGAGGGTTCCGCCGACCCTGCTGAGAAAAAGAGTTATGGATTTGTTTTGATTTTTGTGATTTTTGTCTAATGTCCAGAACTACAATGTAGGTTCCATGAGTCCTAAGCCTAGCCTAAGAAGGTTAAAAGGTTCACGTTTAAGGGGTTTTGTGAGAATGTCGGCTATGTTGTCTTCGGAAGAAACTTTCTCAATTGAGATATTTCCTTTTTGAACGTTGTCACGAAGGAAATGATGACGGATTTCAATATGTTTGGTACGAGCATGTTGAACCGGGTTTTTGCTAAGATCAATGGCACCATTGTTGTCACAAAGAATTGTGATGTCGTTGAGTTAAATACCGTAGTCGACAAGAGCTTGCTTCAGCCAAAGAGCTTGTTGACATGCCTTTCCGGCCGAAACATACTCGGCTTCCGTTGTTGAGATAGCAAGAGCCGTTTGCTTCTTAGAGAACCATGAGCTGAGACAATGTCCAACAAAAGTACAAATACCACTTGTACTTTTTCTATCGACATAGTCACCGGCATGATCCGAGTCGGCATACACTATGGTGTCTATTCCCGTTCCTTTGGGATACCGTAAACCTAAATGTGTAGAGCCCTTAATATACCTAAAAATCCTTTTAACGACTTCGAGATGGGTAGTCTTAGGATCTTCTTGAAAACGAGCACATAGACAAACACTAAATATAATGTCGGGTCTACTAGCCGTTAGGTAAAGTAGACTACCAATCATACCTCTATATTTAGTGCTATCTACGGATTCACTTTCCTCATCCTTGGTGAGTTTAGTTTCCGTAGACATGGGAGTTTTGATAGGTTTCGAATCTTCTAATCCAAATTTCTTAAGCATGTCCTTAATATATTTAGATTGGTTAAAGAAGATACCATCTTCTAGTTGTTTAATTTGGAGTCCTAGGAAAAAGTTGAGTTCTCCCATCATACTCATTTCAAACTCGTCATGCATGATTTTTGAGAAATCCACACATAATTCTTGACAAGTTGATCCGAATATAATGTCATCAACATAGATTTGGACTATGATAATATGTGAATCTTTCTTCTTAGTGAAGAGAGTATTATCAACTAAGCCCATGGTATACTTATGGTCAACTAGGAATGTTTTAAGTCGATCATACCATGCTTTTGGAGCTTGCTTAAGTCCGTAAAGAGCCTTTTTAAGTTTGTAAACATGATTTGGTTTTTAAAAATCAATGAAGCCCGGTGGTTGAGCAACATACACTTCTTCATTAATGACTCCGTTTAGAAATGCACTTTTGACGTCCATTTGAAAAAATTTAAAATTGTGTGCACATGTATATGCAAGTAAGATTCTAATTGACTCGAGCCTAGCAACCGGAGCAAAAGTTTCATCGTAGTCAATGCCTTCTTGTTGGTTATATCCTTGTGCAACTAGCCTAGCTTTGTTTCTAGACACAATTCTATTTTCATCCATTTTATTACGAAATACCCATTTTGTTTCAATTATAGTTTGACTCTTTGGTTGAGGAACTAATGTCCATACATCATTTCTAACAAATTGGTTTAACTCTTCTTGCATTGCAATTACCCAAGACTCATCTTTAATGGCTTCATTAATATTTTTAGGTTCAATGGTTGACACGAAACAAAAGTAGTTGCTTTCATTTTGAACTTTTGACCTAAGTGTTCTTTCGTTAATGTTGCCAATGACACCATCTAATGGATGACTTTTAGATTCTTTGACATTGACAAGTTCTTTGTTAAATAGTTCATCTTCTTTGTCATCACTTAAAATTTCCTGATTTTCTATTGCTTGGCTTTCAACTAAGTCATCATCTACCAAAGGTGATGTCTTAGAGGGAGGTGGACTCTCGTCAAATGTTACGTTCAACGATTCCTCGATTCTTAAGGTTTCTTTGTTCAAAACAATGTATGCTTTACTATTTTGTGAATATCCAAGAAATACACCTTCATAAGACTTTGGGTCAAATTTGGTGAGATAATCCTTGGTGTTAAGAATGAAACATTTACTCCCAAAAACTCTAAAGTATCCTAATGTAGGATTTTTACCTTTATATAGTTCATAAGGAGTTTTATTCAAAAATGGTCTAATTAAGACTCAATTTAAAATGTATGTTAATGTGTCAACGACATTACACCAAAACTTTCATGGAATGTTTTGTTCATTAAGCATTGTTCTACTCATCTCTTGCAATGTCCGGTTTTTATGTTATACTACACCATTAGATTGAGGAGTACGTGGAGCCGAAAACTTATGAGTTATACCATTATTATCACAAAAGTTTCCAAATTGAAATTCATTATCAAATTCATGACCGTGATCCGTTCTAATAGACACAATATTAGACCCTACTTGATTTTGAATTTTCTTACTTAGAATCTCAAATTTATCAAAAGCTTCATTTTTACTTTTCAAAAATTTTGTCCAAGTATATCTTGAGTAATCATCAACTATGACCAAAGTGTAGAAGTTACCTCCATAACTTTGTATAGCGGATGGACCAAATAAATCCATATGCAAAAGTTCTAGACACCTAGATGTAGAAACCAAGTTTTTAGCCTTATGGCTATTATGGACATGTTTACCGACTTTGCAAGCATCACAAAAGTGTTGGTCATATTTCAACTTAGGTAGGTTTCGAACTAAGTCTTTGGAGGAGAGGTTTTGGATTAGTCTCATGTTAGCATGTCCTAAACGTCTATGCCATAAAGTTGAAGATTCATATAATGAGGTAAGACAAAGTTTGTCTCTAGATGTTGGATCCATCTTCATGACATATACGTTGTTCTTAAGGATACCTTTGGCTATGGTTATACCATCTTTAAGTATTTTATTTCCGTTTTCACTAAAAAGAACATTATACTTATTACGAAAAAGTTGACTAATACTAAGGAGATTAAAACCTAAGTTATCAACATGAGCTACATCATCAATAAAAAGGGAGTCATG
This sequence comes from Artemisia argyi, assembly GCA_030686995.1. Lineage (NCBI taxonomy): Eukaryota > Viridiplantae > Streptophyta > Magnoliopsida > Asterales > Asteraceae > Artemisia > Artemisia argyi. The sequence continues at coordinate 21,849,637 of CM060700.1, forward strand.
ACAGATTGTACCTTTTCTGATGATTTTGCTCTTAGCATTACTACCAAACGTAACATTACCTCCGTCACATTTGTGATAAGAAGTGAAGAGGCTTTTGTTACCCGTCATGTGCCTTGAACAACCGCTATCTTTAATCCATTCATCCGGTTCCAAACAAACTTTGAGGCACACCTATTTTATGAAAAACACTCAAACATTTGGTCCCCAATTTCTCATGGGTCCATTTTGGTTAAGCATGCCATTAATTTGTTCCAAGTATGAAAATAGAGCATAAGGGTTCCATGGCATGTGGTTTGGATTTTGGTAATGTCTATGAGTGTTTTGGTTCCAAACATGTTGGTAGTTTGGTCGAGCGTTGAAGTTGCTCTTTGGAAAGGGGCGTTTGGGAATTGGAGTCTTAGGTCTTGGTTGAGTAGTTTTAGCTCTAAATTCATTTTTACTAAATCCTACTCCAGTTTTAAACACAGGTTTTGTTCCATTTTTGTATGTAACTTTAACAAATTTTGAACGATCCGAAGTGGATGGAGTTACTGCTGCAGCAGACCTGGCGGAACCTTCGGGGACCAACGGGCGGAACCCTAAATTGGGTTCCGCCTGATCCGCAGGCTGCTGTAGCAATTTTATTTGTTTCTTGTGCAATCTTTTCTTGTTTCATTTGACCCTTTGAAGTTTCTATTTTCGTAAATCCTAGTCCTGTTTTATCAAAGGGTGACTTTTGAAGTTTCATAATTTCATCCGCACAAGAAATGCTCTTATCGAACTTCTTAAACTTTGTGGTTTGTTTTATTAGATCATTTTGAGTAATTTTGAGTTTCTCAACTTCTAGTTTAAGCTCTTCACATGATTTGCAAGGTGTGTCAATACCTTTAATCTTTTCTAATCTCTTAGCTTTTTCTTTTAACTCATAAACTTCATTTTCTAAAAACTCCTTTTTAGTTTTCAAAAATTTATTTTTGTTTATGATTTTTAAGCTCAATTCACAAAGTTTTTTATATTCTTTTTGTAAAATGTCATCATCAATAGAGGAGTAAGATGAGTCGGATAATACCTCATTTGAGTTGTGAGCCATGAGAGCAATATCGTCATTCTTTGGCTCATCGTCATCTCCTTTATAGTTACTCCAAGCACCACCCACAAAAGCTTGTTGAGGTTTGCTCTTGGGTGGTTTTGGACATTGTCCTACAAGATGACTTGTGTCTCTACACCTATAGCATTTTCTTTCAACCTTTCCTTTCCTATCATCACGATCTTTTCGGAAAGTTTTCTTGTCATCCTTAGGTTGCCTTACAAACTTTCCTCTTCTACGAAAGAACTTCTTGAAGTCTCTAACGGCCATAGCATATTCCTCATCATCACTATCCGAAGTAGATTCTTCATCATCACTTGATTGGACTCTAGCTTTCAAGGCAATGGACTTAACTTTTTCTTTCTTGCCTCTAACTAGTTCCGAATCTTTTTCCATTACCATTTCATGAACTTTGAGGTTTCCAATTAGCTCATCAAGTGACATGCTTGAAAGATCTTTGGATTCTTCAATTGCCGTCACTTTTGCTCTCCACTTCGGATGGAGTGCTCTAAGAAATTTCCTGACAAAGTTCTTACTACAAAAAGATTCGTCAAGTGCTTTAAGTGAAGTAATAATAGTTTTAAACCTAGCAAAAGCATTATCAATAATCTCATCTTCGGAAATAACAAATTGTTCATATTGTTGAACAAGAAGATCAATTTTGTTATCTTTAACTTGTGAGTTTCCTTGATGAGTGACAATTAAAGATTGCCAAATATCTTTGGCGGTTTTACACAAAAAGACTCTTTCATATTCTTTCTTAGGCAAAGCGTTGTAAAGCATCATTTTAGCTTCATTATTTTTACCAATTAATTTCTTTTGATCATCATCTTTGATGTTAGTAACTACGTTATCACCATCAATAATTATATACCACAAATCTATATCTTTAGATTTCACGTAAGTTTCAAAATGGTTTTTCCAATATATAAAATCATTTGCTTCAAAGAGTGGTGGTCTTTGCATAGATTGCCCTTCTTTGTAATTTTCAAAATCCATGGATCGTTTCAAGTTTTAAAACACAATATATTTTAAAAGCTTGAGTAACGTAGCTCTTGATGCCAATTGTGGAAAACTAGAAGGGGGGTTGAATAGTTTACCGATTAAAATCTTTTTAACTTGTTAAGTTAGCTTTGAAACTTTCCGTTTGATCAAAGATATATACACAAACACAATATATAACATGCAAGTAAATGAAAGAAACGATCAAACCACAACACGAGTATTTATCGTGGTTCGGCTACAAGGACTCTTTTTCCTTGCCCTACGTCCATGCCCTGAGTATCCAACTCGAGTGTTACTTCCACTAGTCAACAAGCTCCTTTCACCGGCGGAGAAAACCTTACACGTCGCTTATACTTTTACCGACACAAAGCTAGATGTCGAGTTCTTTATCAAGGGTACAACCACTCCCGTTAGTTTTTACAAGGGTACAACTACTCCCGATACACTTTGTATTTTGAGGACTGAAATACTAACCGATCACTACTGAAAATACACAATCAAATGAAGTGTAAACTACACAAGTCTACAGAATGCTAAGCTAACAAGTCTTGCAACGTTGTGTTGAATACTTGTTACTTTTAGTAAGCTCGTGAATCTCTTTGCTACAAAAAGAAACTTCACATATGAAATGTTAAGAGGTTAGATGAAAGAATGATTGTGTATGTAAAATATAATGTCAAGTGATGAGCCAAAATTCAACTTGTGGATCAATATTTATAGCCAAACCTTTTGCAGGTCTGGCGGATCAGGCGGACCCCTCAAAAGGGTTCCGCCCGTGTACCTCCAGGGTACCACCGGGCTTGCAGTTGGTTTTGCAATAAATCTTGCAAACCAAACAAAGTCACATCTCATTACTCTTGCAAACCAAACAATGTCACATCACATAATATCAAGTCAAACACTAAACTTGCAAGCAACATCTAAGTAAGTCAAACACATTTCTTTCCATAAATGTATAATGACAAAACTTGCCATAAATGTCATGTGACAATTCTATTTTTAGAAAATAAGAAGTGTTGTGTTTTATGAAATGTAAAATGTAGCAAAAGTCTAGTTTATGTAAGTCTTTAAAACTAAGATTATGTTTTACTTAGAAACTAAAGTTTACATTTGTCATTAACAAAACTTAGCGAAGATCGTAAAATATAAATAACGTTTTTAGGCGATATTTGTATTAACACCATGTTGAGGGACTTTTTGGAGTAAGTCCTTAAAACGAGCCCATGCTTGATATAGAGTTTCACCTTGACGTTGTTGGAACATCAAGATATCATTTCTAAGCTTGGTAGTTCTCCCCGGTGGGAAAAATTGAGCAAGGAAACAAGTGGTGAGATCATCCCATGAGGTGATGGATCCCGCGGGTAAACGTTCAAGCCATTGACTAGCTTGATCACGTAGAGAGAATTGGAATAGGCGTAATCGGGTCGACTCTCTAGTTGTAACATCAAGGTCTATAGAATCTATGATTTTAAGGAAATCCTTGAGATGTTGATTAGGATCTTCGAAACGAAGTCCATGGAATGCACATCCGCTTTGCACCAACCGGATGGTGTCGGATCGCAAGGGGGACACATTGTGTAACACCCCCTAAATTTCAACTAGAGCAGCGGAAGACTTTGTGGGGTATTACTTAAAGGATCGAAGTCAAGTCATAGAAAACGACTCAAAGAGACGTTTTAAAATTATGTTTATCATTCATTTAAAAGCAAGTTTTCAAAATACAAAGTTGTTCCATTTGTTTTAACATATCAAAGATGATATGAGTTATTAAAAGCGAATGACAAAACATTTTATTTAACACCCTTATAAGGGTTAATGCCCTTTCCATGCCTCGAGCACCTTCGCATTAATTTCCTGAGAGAAACATGCTAAAAGTCAACAAAAGTTGAGTGATATTCATAGGTTTAAGTTTAGTAGTTTGAACACAAGTGATAGTGATAATTGCATCGAATTACAATTATAAGTTTAAAATCATTTATTATTGCATTAAGCTCATGACGCTCAGCCGATTAACAGATCTCGTCATAATGATGGATTAAAGTAACAGGTGCCCTCGGGATAGGTCCTTGCCAGTAACCTATTAGATTTCAAATAAAGTGCGTTTGGTTGTTTTCTCCAACTCCCAAACGGGGATGGTCAATCCCTAATAGATCTATCCACAATTATTTACGTTCACCTCCTGGGTGACTAAGGCTCATGATATGAGGGGCTTTTGGCAAAAAGGGACTTAAGCAATAACAATTTCAGGCATAATATAGGAAAATACTTGTGTTCAGATTTTTAAGCATGTATCTCCCCACGAAAACAGTTTTATAAAAGTGGGCTATGAACTCACCTTAGTGGTTTAGTGAATAAAAATATCGATACTCAATTTGTAAAATGGGAACGGCTCCACACACGACCTAGATAATATTTGGCAATTTTTCAGTGTTTGATAGTCTTAAATCGCGAGTAGTTTTTGAATGCATGATTTGTTAATTTATTTTTAGTAAGACTTTTGGTTTTATAGTATATCGTACGTTTGGTTTAGTTATCTAATAATATTAGTTTGAAAATAGACGTGACGCTTTATAATAATAATAGTAATATTAGTTTGAAAGTAGACGTAACGTTTTATAATAATAATAGTAATATTAGTTTGAAAATAGACGTAACGTTTAATAATAATAATAGTAATAATAATATAAATTTGAAAATAAACGTAACGTCGTGACGGGAACTCGTAAAAATAAAAATAAAAATGAAAATATTAATTTTGTATACGGCCCTTGTATTTTCAAAAGTTTACGCTTTTTACCCTAACGGCGTTAGCGTTACGCAGTTAGTCCAAAATTAAATATAATTACTTTTTACGTCCAAAACTTTATTTTTCTTACACTTTCCACCCTAAAGTTTATAAATATCAATTTTTATCCTAAAGTTTACAAAATGACATATTTTACCGAAAGTTTGAAATATTTACATTTTTTACCCGAATTTCATAACTTTTGCAAATCTAGTCCAAAATTAATATTTTCAAAACTTAATGTTTTCTTTTTCTAAATAGTTTCGAATCAGCTTATTAAGCTTATTTCGACAGCTTATTAGTTCGAAAAATTTCATGGTTAGCTTATGGGCTTATTAACGAAAATTTAAGGCCCGTTAGTATTTTTAGGTCCAATGGGCTTACGGGGTTTTTGGGCTTGGCTTAGGGCTAAGGTTTGGATCATGAATAAGTTGTCCAATAGCTTATACCCTCAGCTTATTCCCTTGGCTTATTTTGAAATGATTGGGCCTTAAGGCCCAATCGATACTTAATTGATTTTCCAAAACAGTTTGTTGATCGATTGCTTTGGCTCGATTACTAAGTCCTAACGTGACTTTCATCACAAAGTTTCTATACAAAATTAATTGTGTGACACGAGGTCTATTGGTTTGTGAAATAAAAAGTTATGCTCGTTAAGTAGTTTGTAAAAATATACGAGTGCTTTGGACTAGCCTTGGACGAATAAAAGACTTAGAAAAATATTTGAGTTTTTCAAAAGGTTTGGGGTACGCTAGAAACGTACTTAAAAATGGTTTATACGTTGTGTTTTAGTTTCAAATATTTACGTAGCTTATTTCTTAGGGTGTCAAATATATAGAAGGTCATATAATATATATAGGTCGTTTAACTGGATTTTAAATAATAAGGTGCGTTTGTGTGTGTCGTGTAACAATGTAATGCAACTAAATGTATATTAAAAAGAATTGAAATGAGTCTTTTAGAGACTTACGACACCAAATGGTGGGGAAAGAAGGACGTAGTGTCGAGAACTAAGGGAGATGTGTACGTAGTATATTAGTTTGCTCGACCAAGGTTCACAAACAACCCAATACTTCTCCTAAACCCACGCGAATCTCCTTATATCCTACCCAAAGCTTCGACCTATCTCCTAGCCCATTACTTAGAATTATTTGGTGAAGTTTTTAGTTTGCATGGAAGTGGAAAACGTAGCATGTATGCATGCGGTATATAAAGGGTTCTAGGGGTGTTCTAGTATCCAAACTTTAAAGTGATTGGAAGGTTACGTGTTTTCAAAAAGTCTAACTTGTAAGAGTGGTACTAAAACTCAAAGTTTTGGTTTCTTGTGTTGATATTTCAATCACCAAAGAAAGAAAACGTGTGCTTGGAAATCTTATACACGAATGGTACTAGAAATGTATATTATAAAAGGACCAAGATTCTTTCCCTAGTGAGTGAAATAAGGAAGTGTGTGCTTAATTCAAGGGAGTACTTGTTTCGTTTTTGGAACTACATGTCGACTACACATTTTCTAGTGAACCGATTTGTAAATTGGTTGTGACTCGTGGGATTATAGTAACTTGGCAAAACTTAGATATTAATTTGAGTTTAAAATGAGATTAGAAGGTTTTAGAAACAATTGTGGGTTAAAATGGTTGTGTTTTGAACATGTTGACATTTTATAAAAATCGGTTTAGGGACATTCACTTTGCCTCGTAAAAACATGCCTAGACTCAACGTGAAATGCTAAAACTCGACATCCTAATTGTTGGCTAGAGGAGGAATGAGTATGTGTAAAAATATAGAGGTGTCGTGTGGAGGATTTGAGCGTACCATGCTCGTTTCTAAATGTCCTAGTCGAATGGAAATGAAATAAACAAAAGGAACTTGGGCTTGATTTGGTTTTGGGCTTATGAATAGTAACAGGCCGAGCTTATTTGGGCTTAGGGAAAATTAAGGGTCCGGTTTAGAGTTAAGTATAATTAGTAAAAATTATTAAGTAGTTTAGTATTTAATTAGTGAGACTTTTACATTGTCGGACGCGTTTTGTTAAAAATATGTTACGTAAGTTTATAAGTGGTAAAATTTTATATTCTCACGATTATTAGACTATAGTGGTGCGTGTGTGAGCATCGTTCCGAAAAGAAAATGTTTTTAAGTATCGTAGTGATCATAGCATATTTAAATAAATAATAATAATAATAAATTTGTTATCGGTAAAAACGTTATTAATTAACGTAATGATATATTAATTTTTGATTAACCTTACTATTCATAGGGAAATTTTACGGGTGATCACAGTACCTACCCCTTATTTTGAATTCCGTCCCGGAATTCTAGTCTAAGATGGTCGTCAGGGTTGTCTATGAAAATAGATGAGGGTATTTGGCACGAATTTGGTCCTCGCGTTCCCAAGTGTATTCTGGTCCTCGCTTAGAGTTCCATCTAACCTTGACTATGGGAATACGGTTTTGTTTTAATCGTTTGACTTCCCTATCCATGATTTCTACTGGTTCTTCTGTAAAGACAAGTTTATCATCGTGTTGAATCTCTTTGAGTGGGATCACTAGAGATTCATCGGATAAACACTTCTTAAGGTTCGACACGTGGAAGGTAGGGTGTACTCGGCTAAGTTCTTCTGGCAACTCTAGCTTATATGCCACTGGTCCAATCCGTTCTAGGATGCTAAATGGTCCGATGTATCTAGGGTTTAACTTTCCACACTTTCCAAAGCATATCATTCCTTTCCAAGGAGAAACTTTCAACATTACCCTATCTCCAACCTGAAATTCCATAGGTTTTCGTCTTATGTCGGCATAGCTTTTCTGCCTATCTCTTGCAGCTTGCAGCCATTGTTTGATCTTAACTATTTTCTCCGTTGTCTCAAGAATGAGTTCGGGCCCGGTGAGTTGTACGTCACCTACTTCGGCCCAACAAACGGGTGATCGGCACTTTCTTCTATACAGTGCTTCGAATGGGGCTGCCTTAATACTAGTCTGGTAACTATTGTTGTAGGAGAATTCTACCAATGGTAAGTGTTTGTCCCAACCTTTTCCAAATTCGATAACACATGCTCGGAGCATGTCTTCTAAGGTTTGGATGGTTCTCTCACTTTGACCATCGGTCTGTGGGTGGTATGTTGTGCTCATGTCTAACTTAGTACCTAGGGCTTTCTACAAAGATTTCCAGAAATGAGATGTGAATCGACTATCTCGATCAGAGATGATTGAGATAGGCACTCCATGTCGAGTAACAATCTCTTTCAAGTACAACTGTGAAAGTGTATTCATTTCGTCGGTTTCTTTAATAGGCAGAAAGTGATGGTGAGACGATCAACGATGACCCATTTGGTATCATATCCTATTGATGTCTTAGGTAGTTTGGTGATGAAGTCCATTGTAATCCGTTCCCATTTCCACATGGGAAGTTCGGGTTGTACCAACAATCCTGATGGTTTCTGATACTCTGGTTTTACTCTCGCACAGGCCAAACATTTTCCGACATACTCTGCTATGTCGGCTTTCATGTTTGGCCACCAATATAGTTCCTTAAGATCCTGGTACATCTTGTCGGAACCTGGGTGGATGGAGTACTTGGATTTGTGCGACTCATGCATGATAAGGTCACGTAATCCTCCATACAGTGGAACCCAACTTCTTTCCTTAAAGTAGAGCATTCCGTTTGATCTCTTCACAAAACCATTTGAATTCTCCGGCATGCCGTAGATTCTCTCATTTGGTCTGTTCTCTTCTCGAAGAGCTTCGGATTGTGCTTGAAGTATTTGCGATGGAAGAGGTGAATAAACCGTCATTCCCAATGACCTAACCCTGAGGGGTTTTATTCGTTCTTTCCTGCTTAAAGCGTCTGCCACGACGTTCGCTTTTCCCGGATGGTAGCGAATCTCACAATCGTAGTCGCTAAGCAATTCTAACCATCGATGTTGCCTCATATTCAACTCCTTTTGATCTAGGATATGTTGAAGACTCTTGTGATCTGTGTATACCGTGCACTTGGTGCTGTACAGATAGTGTCTCCATATCTTAAGAGCAAATACTACCGCTCCTAATTCTAAATCATGAGTTGTATAGTTTACTTCATGCGTCTTAAGTTGTCGTGATGCATAGGCTATCACTTTCTCTCTCTGCATCAGTACCGCACCTAACCCATGGTACGACGCGTTGCAGTACACTACGAAGTCTTCACTTCCTTCTGGTAGTGCTAAAATCGGTGCTTCACAGAGTTTCTTCTTTAAAAGCCGATTCTTGCTTCACCTCCCAACTATACTTCTTATTCTTTTGTGTTAACTCAGTCAAAGGCTTGGCGATTTTTGAAAAACCTTCAATGAATCGCCTGTAGTAACCGGCAAGACCTAAGAATTGGCGTATTTCTGTAGGGTTGGTAGGAGCTGCCCAATCCTTAACGGCCTCAATCTTTGCCAGATCTACGTGGATGCCCTGACTATCGATAACATGACCCAGAAATTGTACAGTCCTAATCCAGAAATCATACTTAGAGAACTTCGCATACAGCTCTTCCTTCTTGAGCAGCTCTAAGATGATCCTCAAGTGTTCCGCATGTTCTTTCTCGTTGCGAGAATAGATTAAGATGTCATCTATGAATACAATCACAAATTTATCTAAGTATGGTTTACATACTCGATTCATCAAATCCATAAACACTGAGGGTGCATTGGTTAAACCAAAATGGCATTACATGGAATTCGAAGTGTCCATATCGAGTCCTAAAAGCTGTTTTGGGAATATCTTCCTCCTTAACTCTTAGTTGATGGTACCCTGACCTCAAGTCGATCTTCGAATAGACACTCGATCCTTGTAGTTGATCAAACAAATCATCGATCCTGGGTAGAGGATACCGATTCTTCACAGTTAATTTGTTTAATTCTCGGTAGTCTATACACATTCGGAAAGTTCCGTCTTTCTTCTTAACGAATAAGACTGGAGCTCCCCAAGGTGATGAACTTGGTCGGATGAAACCCATATCAGATAACTCTTCTAGTTGTTCGGCCAATTCCTTCATCTCGGACGGGGATAACCTATAAGGTGCTCTTGCCACCGGTCCTGCTCCAGGCACGAGCTCTATCTGGAATTCTACTTGGCGGGTAGGTGGAAGGCCGGGTAAATCGTCAGGAAAAACTTCTGGAAACTCCTTGACGACGAGAACGTCCTCGAGTCGTTTTTCCTTTGATTTATCTTCCGTTACTCGAACCATGAATACTTGACACCCTTGATTCAAGTATTTCACCGTTTGGATGTACGAGATGATACCGTGTCGTGGTTTACTCTTATCGCCTTGGATAACTAGAGTTTCACCGTTAAATGGAATATGGACTGCTCTCTCATCACAGATGATTCTAGCATGGTTTTTGGATAACCAATCCATTCCGATGACGACATCAAAACTACCTAGCTGTGTAGGCAGGAGGTTGATGGGAAAGGTTTCATTTTCTAAGGTTATGGTGCAATTCTGAATTGCGGTGTCTATGCCTATTAAATCTCCGTTGGCCATTTCTATATCATAGGCGGTATCTAACTTAGAGGGTGCTATGTTAAGTAAGGGGGCAAAGGTAGTAGACACAAAACTCTTATCGGCTCCGGAGTCAAATAATACTCTAGCACTATGATGATTGAGTAGGAACGTACCCGTGACTACGTCTGGGTTCTGTGACGTATTTCCTTCTCCCATCACATAGGCTCTCCCACGAGCATTGTTTGCCTGGCCATTTCCTTTGGTGCATTGGCTCCTGTAATGGCCAATTTCTCCACAAGTGTAGCATGTTGGGGTCACGGGTTGCAGATTGCTCCCGGTAGCGGGGATCTTGCACTCCTTAGCTTGGTGGCCCACCTTTTGACACTTGGTACACTTAATGGTGCACTGCCCATAGTGGTGTAATTTGCACCTGTGGCATTGAGGTTTTGGACCCGCATATCCACCACTTCTAGTGGCGGTGTATGCTTTGGCAGTCTCTTGCCGGGGGTTCTATTGACTGTTGCGGTGGTTGTTGTTATGGCGGTTCTGATTGTTGTTCCTAGAGTTGTGGTTGGATTTGTTGTCGTAGTGGTTGATACTGTTGGTGTGTGTGGTCCTTTTATCATCAAGCTTTCGCTTGAGTTCCTTATTACACTTGACCTCTCGGTCCAACAGCTTCTGAGCAAGGGTCATTGCTACTTCCAGAGTTGGTGGGTTTGACGAGGTAACATCTCCTTCGATGCTCCGAGGAAGTCCCTCAACATATTTCTCCAGGGTTCTTACGAAATCCGGCACCATCGTGGGGCATAGTGCTGATAGTTCTTGGAACCTCCTGTTATATGTCCTGAGATCAATTCCTTTCACCATTAACTCGTGGAACTCATCTTCTAGCTTTCTCAGCTCAGCACGAGGGCAGTACTTCCTCAGTATTTTTGCTTTGAATTCTGTCCAGGTGAGTTGGAATGCTTCAGTCATTCCCATAGTCTGGGTGATAGAATTCCACCAAGACAGAGCATCTTGCAAAAGGGTTTTGGTAGCAAAGGTAACTTTGCAGTCCTCCGAACAGCCACTCCTCTAAAAGACTGTTTCGGTTCGCTCGAACCACTGAGTAAGTCCAGTCATTCCTTCTGTACCCTTGTAAAAAGTTGGCTGACAACCTACAAAATCTTTATAGGTACACTTGCGGGGTACAGAGGTTCCACTTCCTCCTAGTGGTAAACTGGTGCCGCTATTTCGCGCATTTGCTTCTAACCCAGCGGCTACACCATCAGCAATTGCTTTCTCGATATCAGCCAGAGTCATAGTCGGTGTGGATGTTTCGGTTACAGGGGTTGCGGTTTCGGGTGTTGTAGTCGCAGTCGCTCTCCTAGTCCTAGCCATGGTTCTATCAATATCACATATATAACTATGTTATGTTGAGAAATTGTCACGTAAAATTTATAACATTATAAATAATCAACACGACATGCTTGGATAATTCACAACACACAATAGAAATGTAAATGCTTGGTTTGGTTTGTATAGACTAACATGCCCTGTGACAACATATATATAAGAACACAACAACGCATAAAGATACAACCACAGAAAACATAGATAAACATCAATATATTACAAAGTAACTGACAACATAAGATTAATAATGTCTCGTTCATTCGTTTTACAAGAAAACATAACAACACAATATTTATTTATTAATGCCACATTGGTAGGCTAAGATAGTACTTAGCTATACTGATATGTCCCAGATCTATGGATTCCATGGTGCACCTCTAACTCTGTGCTGAAGGTCTTCAATCATAGTCATCATGGTCTCTATAGTCAAGTCTCTGGCTCTCTCTGGCCTGGGTGTCCCTAATCATACTCCTCAGGTTTAGGACCTGAATGCTCATCCTGTCGATCTCGTCATCCTGCGAATCGATTTCTCCCTGCATCATGATAGCAATACCTCCCAAGGTACGTATCGTCTCGATGGCCCCCTCCAGATGGGTGCCCATCAACGCAAAACTCTCCTCCATAGCCAACTGACCAATCTCAAGGTTTCCTACATCTTCTCCTATAGCCTCAATCTGTTCTAGTGGGAAATCATCGATAATTCTAACAATGTCATCCAAACGATCCTCATGGCGGGCTATCCTAGCGGCTAGTAAGGGTATGGTATGGTGGATGGGTTCTCCGGTAACCGGAAGGATCCTAGAAGCAGCCGATGATGAACTCTCTCCTAGTTCCCTAGCACTAGGAGCACCTTCCTGAGATCTCCACTACTGAAGGATTGGGAGTAAGAAAGACCATTTTCGAGCATCGACCCTCCTACGGGTCTTAGGGCGGGAGGTAGTCTCGGTTACGGTTTTTTCACAGGGGTCGGATAGGGATGAAGCTACAATACGTGGCCTCCTACGAGGTGGAGCTGATAGTGAGGTAATGGTTGGTGAATCCAGTGTTGGTAAGGGTACGGTGGTGGTTTGTCGGTAAAGGACGGTGTTTGGTGGGACTGGGGATAGTCGGATAGTCCTAGGTGCTCAAGGGATGAAGATGGGGATGGCCTAATTCCAGTCATAGGCGAGGTGGGAAATATCACTGGTGGTGGTGATACGAGTGGAGTAGGTAGAGGTGGAGATGGTGGTGGTATACGTGGGGTAAGTGTCGCATGCACTTGTTTCCTAGGGGTGTGTTTACAGACAGGACCTCATCCGTATCGTCAGAAAGGTTGACAAAAGGGTTCTGGCTCGTAAATCTGGAGTTGGCGTACATGCCTATGTCTACGGTTTTGGTCAGGTGATGGGGGTGGTGGTATTGGGAGAGAAGTTTCTAAGTCTGAGTCAGATGAGAAGGTGATAGGATGAGAAGATGACGACATGGTACTGTATAAAATCCCGAATAGTAATGCAAGTCATTAATTTAATCATAAACTACGTTAACATTATAAAAAGTGCATATGATAAATAACATTTTCTAACCGTTGATGGAGCTGCGAAGGCACGGAGGGCGTAACATGACTTTTGTAAAAATAAAATTTGGTCCGTTTTAAAAGCGTAGTTATAGTCTAGTGTTTTAAAATACACCTGGTTCTCTATAACCGTGGCTCTGATGCCAATCTGTAACACCCCCAAAATTTCAACTAGAGCAGCGGAAGATTTTGTGGGGTATTACTTAAAGGATCGAAGTCAAGTCATAGAAAACGACTCAAAGAGACGTTTTAAAATTATGTTTATCATTCATTTTAAAGCAAGTTTTCAAAATACAAAGTTGTTCCATTTGTTTTAACATATCATAGATGATATGAGTTATTAAAAGCGAATGACAAAACATTTTATTTAACACCCTTATAAGGGTTAATGCCCTCTCCATGCCTCGAGCTCCTTCGCATTAATTTCCTGAGATAAACATGCTAAAAGTCAACAAAAGTTGAGTGATATTCATAGGTTTAAGTTTAGTAGTTTGAACACAAGTGATAGTGATAATTGCATCGAATTACAATTATAAGTTTAAAATCATTTATTATTGCATAAAGCTCATGACGCTCAGCCGATTAACAGATCTCGTCATAACGATGGATTAAAGTAACAGGTGCCCTCGGGATAGGTCCTTGCCAGTAACCTATTAGATTTCAAATAAAGTGTGTTTGGTTGTTTTCTCCAACTCCCAAACGGGGATGGTCAATCCCTAATAGATCTATCCATAATTATTTACGTTCACCTCCTGGGTGACTAAGGCTCATGATATGAGGGGCTTTTGGCAAAAAGGGACTTAAGCAATAACAATTTCAGGCATAATATAGGAAAATACTTGTGTTCAGATTTTTAAGCATGTATCTCCCCACGAAAACAGTTTTATAAAAGTGGGATGTGAACTCACCTTAGTGGTTTAGTGAATAAAAATATCGATACTCAGTTTGTAAAATGGGAACGGCTCCACACACGACCTAGATAATATTTGGCAATTTTTCAGTGTTTGATAGTCTCAAATCGCGAGTAGTTTTTGAATGCATGATTTGTTAATTTATTTTTAGTAAGACTTTTGGTTTTATAGTATATCGTACATTTGGTTTAGTTATCTAATAATATTAGTTTGAAAATAGACGTGACGCTTTATAATAATAATAGTAATATTAGTTTGAAAGTAGACGTAACGTTTTATAATAATAATAGTAATATTAGTTTGAAAATAGATGTAATGTTTAATAATAATAATAGTAATAATAATATAAGTTTGAAAATAAACGTAACGTCGTGACGGGAACTCGTAAAAATAAAAATAAAAATGAAAATATCAATTTTGTATACGGCCCTTGTATTTTCAAAAGTTTACGCTTTTTACCCTAACGGCGTTAGCGTTACGCAGTTAGTCCAAAATTAAATATAATTACTTTTTAAGTCCAAAACTTTATTTTTCTTACACTTTCCACCCTAAAGTTTATAAAAATCAATTTTTATCCTAAAGTTTACAAAATGACATATTTTACCGAAAGTTTGAAATATTTACATTTTTGACCCGAATTTCATAACTTTTGCAAATCTAGTCCAAAATTAATACTTTCAAAACTTAATGTTTTCTTTTTCTAAATAGTTTCGAATCAGCTTATTAAGCTTATTTCGACAGCTTATTAGTTCGAAAAATTTCATGGTTAGCTTATGGGCTTACTAACGAAAATTTAAGGCCCGTTAGTATTTTTAGGTCCAATGGGCTTACGGGGTTTTTGGGCTTGGCTTAGGGCTAAGGTTTGGATCGTGAATAAGTTGTCCAATAGCTTATACCCTCAGCTTATTCCCTTGGCTTATTTTGAAATGATTGGGCCTTAAGGCCCAATCGATACTTAATTGATTTTCCAAAACAGTTTCTTGATCGATTGCTTTGGCTCGATTACTAAGTCCTAACGTGACTTTCATCACAAAGTTTCTATACAAAATTAATTGTGCGATACGAGGTCTATTGGTTTGTGAAATAAAAAGTTATGCTCGTTAAGTAGTTTGTAAAAATATACGAGTGCTTTGGACTAGCCTTGGACGAATAAAAGACTTAGAAAAATATTTGAGTTTTTCAAAAGGTTTGGGGTACGCTAGAAACGTACTTAAAAATGGTTTATACGTTGTGTTTTAGTTTCAAATATTTACGTAGCTTATTTCTTAGGGTGTCAAATATATAGAAGGTCGTATAATATATATAGGTCGTTTAACTAGATTTTAAATAATAAGGTGCGTTTGTGTGTGTCGTGTAACAATGTAATGCAACTAAATGTATATTAAAAAGAATTGAAATGAGTCTTTTAGAGACTTACGACACCAAATGGTGGGGAAAGAAGGACGTAGTGTCGAGAACTAAGGGAGATGTGTACGTAGTATATTAGTTTGCTCGACCAAGGTTCACAAACAACCCAATGCTTCTCCTAAACCCACGCGAATCTCCTTATATCCTACCCAAAGCTTCGACCTATCTCCTAGCTCATTACTTAGAATTATTTGGTGAAGTTTTTAGTTTGCATGGAAGTGGAAAACGTAGCATGCATGCATGCGGTATATAAAAGGTTCTAGGGGTGTTCTAGTATCCAAACTTTAAAGTGATTGGAAGGTTACGTGTTTTCAAAAAGTCTAACTTGTAAGAGTGGTACTAACACTCAAAGTTTTGGTTTCTTGTGTCGATATTTCAATCACCAAAGAAAGAAAACGTGTGCTTGGAAATCTTATACACGAATGGTACTAGAAATGTATATTATAAAAGGACCAAGATTCTTTCCCTAGTGAGTGAAATAAGAAAGTGTGTGCTTAATTCAAGGGAGTACTTGTTTGGTTTTTGGAACTACATGTCGACTACATATTTTCTAGTGAACCGATTTGTAAATTGGTTGTGACTCGTGGGATTATAGTAACTTGGCAAAACTTAGATAGTAATTTGAGTTTAAAATGAGATTAGGAGGTTTTAGAAACAATCGTGGGTTAAAATGGTTGTGTTTTGAACATGTTGACATTTTATAAAAATCGGTTTAGGGACATTCACTTTGCCTCGTAAAAACGTGCCTAGACTCAACGTGAAAAGCTAAAACTCGATATCCTAATTGTTGGCTAGAGGAGGAATGAGTACGTGTAAAAATATAGAGGTGTCGTGTGGAGGATTTGAGCGTACCATGCTCGTTTCTAAATGTCCTAGTCGAATGGAAATGAAATAAACAAAAGGAACTTGGGCTTGATTTGGTTTTGGGCTTATGAATAGTAACAGGCCGAGCTTATTTGGGCTTAGGGAAAATTAAGGGTCCGGTTTAGAGTTAAGTATAATTAGTAAAAATTATTAATTATAAATAGTAATTAGTTTAGTATTTAATTAGTGAGACTTTTGCGTTGTCGGACGCGTTTTGTTAAAAATATGTTACGTAAGTTTATAAGTGGTAAAATTTTATATTCTCGCGATTATTAGACTTTAGTGGTGCGTGTGTGAGCATCGTTCCGAAAAGAAAATGTTTTTAAGTATCGTAGTGATCATAGCATATTTAAATAAATAATAATAATAAAAAATTGTTATCGGTAAAAACGTTATTAATTAACGTAATGATATATTAATTTTTGATTAACCTTACTATTCATAGGGAAATTTTACAGGTGATCACACATTGGCTCCTTGAGTGAGCTCAATAGTGTTTTGATAGCCTTGGTAGCTAGGACGGGAATTCTTTCCTAGGGTTCGGGGCCTAAGAGGTTGGTTTGCTAGTGCTGGGTTTTGTGGGTGGTTTTGTTGTGGTGGGTTGATGGGTTCAAAGATGTAACCACCTTCCATAATGTCGGATGGTAAAGGTTATGAACAAAGACACGAAGAAATGAGATAGACTAAAGAAAACCTAGAAAATAAAAATAAAATCTTACTAGAAAGGAATCTAGCAAGTAGACCTAATAAAAAGAAATCCTAACCTAGACAATAACTATTCCCCGGGCAGCGGCGCCAAAAACTTGATACGTGGGAATCGCACCAGGCTTTACCTCTCGAGGGATCTCGAGAAGCTTACAACCCCCACTGTAACAATTCGCATTTTTTCAGGATAATTACTATTCCCGGAAAATTTCACTATTCACTTTTACTATTCATTTTTCCCGAAATTTTTCCCGAAACTTGATTTTTATTTCTTGGGCTGAAGTGATAAATCATTTCCATGGCAAATTAAAAGTTTGACATTCATAAGCTCATTTTCGTGAAAGTTATTAAGGAATTACACGGAATTACACGTTTTAGGGTAAAACGTCATTCAAAAATTCTACGCACAACGAAATTCGGTCGCGTTAATTTTCCCCGTATCAGAAAAATGTTTGACACACTCATGATTTATTTGAGAATAAATTATGACTGAGAAAAACATGACCAAAATAAACCTCGGCCGTGAAAAACTGGAATTTTCAGTTTTAAGCGTTTTTACTCAGCCGTAACCCTAGCCTTTACCTGCACCGCATTTCTAAGACGATTTAAGTTTTCAACTTATTAGAAAAAGTCAACATATTTTTCCCTCCTCCATTGACTAAAAATCATTCCTTGATTTTATAAGTCATTTCGTGATTTTTAGGCTTACGGTTTGATGTCTAAAGGACATTTAATACCAACCGACACTAGACTGAGCCCAGTCTAGACATTATAAGTCTTTTTAAATCATTTATATCATATTAGAAAAGTAACATTTTACTTTTCTCAATTTTACGCAATATTCGTACATTTTACGTATTACGCGTTTTAGACCCGTGTTTCCAGTTTTTAGCAGGGTTTACCACCCAAATGGAACCTACCACTCATTTTATATTTTATTATGGAACATATGGACATGTTTAACAATACTTTGAAATTCCATAATTTTACGACACCCGGTTTTACGTTTTGAGGCCTAATCATTTACGGTTAGCGATTAACGGGACCAAAACTCACTCCATAAATCAAGATAATATCAAAATGACCAACCAAGTCATCCATATAACCATATGGACGAAATTTATGCACATCACCATGCATTGGTGGCTTGGTGATGAGCCTTGGAAAGTTTTGTGGTCAAAATACTTACAAGTATAAAATTTCTAGGTTTCATGTATTACATTTTGAACCATGTATTAGTATAAACCTAACCTCCTCATCCTAGTATAAATATAAGCTCATTCCTCTTCATTTTAATACCAAAAATCCAGCCATATGTATATTCCAAGAGAGATTCATCTTTGATTTCAAGCTACAAAGTCTATATCATTGTTGAAGCTCTTGTAAAGTTTCACATGATCCTTGTACTAGTTTTTTCATTCTTTTGGTGATCTTCCATCCACACAAGAAGTGTTCTAGTAGAGACTTCAAGTGCCTTCTCAAGTAGTCACAAGTTGGTGTCAAGAGATTAGAGAAGTTGGAAGCTAAAGATACTAGTTCAATCAAAGTCCTAATCCTTGTTCTTAACTTCCTTTCTTTAGAAAGCCCAAAGTTGTAAGCAAAACCTAATACACTTCCTTGCTTAAATATCATAATCATGTTATTTACATGTTATTCTTGCTATATTATGTCTTGTAGTTATGTCCATGATGTACAAAAATAAGTAAAACATGTTATTATTATTGATTATTAAAACAAGTTATTAAAACAAGTAAACTAGTGATTTTCTTGGAAAGACCTGATTAAAATGGTAAAAACATGATATTGGATCATTACATATTGTGGTAGAGGACCTAACAAGGAAACTGTAGCAATTTGAACCACCTAAAACGAGTATACGAGTCAAAAGTTATGACGATTTGAAATTACCAAAACTTTGCGGCAAAGCTGCCAAAACTTTCTGTTACAGAAACTTTAAACACGCAAAAAGAGGCCTTTCTGGTCCGTTTCATGAAAAAGTTAAAACACGAAAGTTGTCCGGAATCACGTTTTCCTTCAGGAACAAAGAGGATCGAGCCTTGAAAACACTTTCTGAGTGAGATATTTCTCAATTTCTTAACAGCTATTTACATATATATAAGTCACTATATTATGGTTATACTTTAAAAGGAACAAGAGGTCTTATGACCAATAATCAAGACCACCACCATGGCTAGAGCCAAGGTTGTGTCTCATGACCTTGGAACAAGGACCAAAGGTCATGGCTAGGCCATGACGAAATGACCAAGTAAACTTACAAAGGCGTAAACATGAAACAATGAATTAGGCGATAACATGAACAAGCAATTTGGATCTACTTCACTTAAAAGGAAACCATGAGATATTACCAAGAGAAAATGGTCATTCAAGACTTATGAAACTACCCCTAATAACAATCTTCATGTACTAATAAACTTTCCTAAGTTTATTCAAAGTATCGGACATGTAACTTTTCGAATCAAAACTTATATCTATATATTTTATCAACTACTACAATAGTAGGGAGCCTCATGTGAGGAGTTCATTATGTAAGCCGTCGAGATGAGTTGTGGATTTACGAGTTAAAGTGTCCTGGCTCCTCGAACGCTTACTAACATGACTTCTGAAATATGTCAGCCCGAACGGTAGTAAACGATATACCAAACATACATGTTCATGAATCTTTTCTTTCAAGGACATACAATATACATCATACCACATCATGGACTAAATGCAAGATATATATATAGGCACTCCGTTATATTCTTTACTCCAATCCTAAGTCGCAACATTCTATTATAGGTTGCTCGTAGAAACCTTCACGATTCAACCGTTACATTCATTACTTGCTATCTTACTTAAGGTGAGTTCATAGCCCCACTTTACATTACATCAATGTTTTACAAACCCTTGGGGGGAATACATGCTATTTCTAAACCGAACACAATGCTTTGAAACTGTATGCTGCCTGATTGTTTTATTATCACTAAGTACCAACCTTGCTAAACCGAGATTCCTTATTATGAACCATTAGTCACTACCTATAGTGAGCGCGAATATTGTGAATAGGCCTATTGGGATTGACGAATCCCATTTGTATTGACTAAGTTCAAACAAATGCATTAATATTTGAGATTTAGGTATGTTAGCAAAGTACCTACCGGGATAAATCTGCCGATCGATATTGGTACACGTTAACGTTATGGTGTCATAAGCTTAGTGTATAATAACTGTTCCGGGCGTATAATAACGTAGCCTACCTGTTTTGTTTTCCAAACATTGGTGTGAGCCTATAACTCACACTACCAACATATTGTGTTCAAACATTTAACAAACTCTATGAATATCACTCAACCTTTGTGTTGACCTCTCAAGCATGTATTTCAGGTTCATGACGATCAAGGATGGCACGGAAGGACACGGATGTTCAAGAGGGCTATAAATTTTATTATCATTCAAAAACTCACTTAATGTGATTTGTAAACATGGAACCAATTGGGACCTCATTTTGTAACCTCTGATATTTATATAATTTGAATGATAAATCTTTTAAAACGACTCAATTGGAGTTCGTTTTCTATTATTGTGACTATTGTGCCGTCAAGTAACACCCAGTTCGAATTCCGCTGCATCCATGAATTGGGGGTGTTACACCCACCAGGCAGTGTACCTGATCGTTGTAGTATAGTATAGTGACAAGTACCGGGGGATTGATCGTTCAACTCAGGAATAGTGTCGCTAGGATTAGAAAGTCTCCTAAACTAAGTCTAAAGGTGAGGGATGATTCTTTTTGTATTTTTATGTTTTATAAAAGCAATAAAATCTCGGGTTTTTGGAAAAATGGGCGGAATTAGTTGCTAGTCAACTAACCCAATTACTAAAGATGCAATCAAAATAAAATGACATAAATGAAAATAAATCTAATTATACTAATGTGGTGTAACAATAATGGGGAAAGTTGTGTTTAGTTAGGTTTCATTACTCCCTAGATATCTTTTGCAGGTTGATAGTTTGTTACAATTGCATGGATGACGGGTCGTATTCCTTAATACTAGTCATAGGGTCGTGTACAATATTCCCTAACTCTATAGGATCCTACTTCACTCCTATGTCGAGCCGTTAGAAGCTCCTAACATGGGATCATTAGAATTCTCCTACGCATTAAATACAACCAAATATCATAGTACACCTCTGATCATGTTTCTTAAGACGTTCAAGCATGTTACCAATGGAAGTCTGCCAGTTTTCTTAAGCTTAACATCAAATACAATCATCCGTAACAACTATAAACAAACAATCAACCCATAATTAACATCTAGGTTTCACTACATCTAAGCAAACACAAAAGAAATCTAGCCTAGCATGTTAAATTGAAGACAAGCGTAAGATATATTCAAACAACACATAGACATATTGATTGAATTGAAAGAGTACTTATCTCAATTGAACATAAGAGGTTTCAAAGGGTAAAAACCCTTGAAAAAGCTGTGAAAATTGGACTAGGGTTTTTCTCCAAAGTTGCACCCTAAATGTTATACTCTAATGAATGAAAATTGGAAAACTATATATAGATTTTACAGGGTGACGGCGTCAAGAAGAAAATTGTGACGCCGTCAACTCGCTGCCCATAATGAAATCGGATTGCCTAGATCCACTTTTGACGCCGTCATGTGTAAAGTTTCTCTGGGCCGTCACTAACATTTGGACCATGACGACCTTGGGTGACGCCGTCATGTCCTTAGTACAAAACTTTCTGGATCGTCATGTGCACCATCCACTTCCACCTCTTGTATTACTCTTGACGCCGTCATTAAGGATCTTGTGACGCCGTCAAATACTGTTCCCAGCAAGGAAAATTAAAACTTTGGCGTTTTCTTCACTTTTATACTCCAAAAACGTCCAAAATGCTTCCTTTTCCAGATTTCACTCCAAAAGTACCTAAAATGACAAAAGGAATGATTTAGGGCAATATTTGATCAAATAATCTCAAATCCGGGCTTAAATGACCTCTTAAAAACGGTTCATTTTTCGCCGCATCTTTTATCCTGATACAGGCTTGCCTTGCAACAACAATTTTATGATTTTTGTCTATAACTTGCTTTTGGCAACGTGTTTGATAATTATGTATTACTCTTTGGAATAAGTTTTATTTTATTGTTCATATTACCACTTAAGTTAGCGACTAAAATGAGTTGAAAAAATATTCCATGTAGAATTATGGGTCAGTATGTTGGTTCAAGTGAAGTCGTTCAGTTAGTCGGTTCAATAATAGAAGAAGGATTCAAGCCCACATTTGAATCAATGATAGAAGATATATTTATTGTCTTCATGGGCCATTAGGACTTCTGATGAATGTATACAGGTAACTTTTCTTCGTTATTTTGTATGTTTTTTGTGAGAAGTTTACGTTTTTCTGTTAGAGCACATTCTCAAAAGGAACTGCTAAGCTGCTTATTTGCTTCAAAATAAGCTATTTATGAGGTTTAAATACATTAGGCCATTGAGCACCTGAAATAAGTTGAAGCAATTTTTTTTCTTCTCAATTTTCAATTTCATTGTGCGTTGTAGCAGGCACCAAAGAATAAACAACAACTGTTCTTGCATCTCGGAGTAACAAAATCGAACATTCTAAACAACCTACCCACAGTGAATAAAGCTTCCAGAAATTGCTATGTCTAACATGTGCATCTGAATTTAAATTAGTTTTAATCATAGCAACCTTTGAGGGTTGCCTCACACCTCAGAAAGGCCACCCTTTCTATGGTTACATATATTTGGATCTGAATTTGGATATTACTTTCTCAAATTTTTATATCCCAAAACTTTCTTGGCCTGTTTGGCTAACTTTATTCATATGGATTTCAGGAGCAACTTTATATAGCAAACACATGGCAAAAACCACAACCTACAACAGATGCTGTTTCCCTTTTATCTGAGATACATATAGGTACAGGTAAAGTTGATTGTTGGACTGGCACAAAAACTGCCAACATCCCTGCAGTAATGGCATCTGCGGCAGCCGCATCAGGTGGAAATTTCAAGTTATTGGAGGCTTTCAACATTAGCGTTCTTAGCACCGCTATAGTCAGTGTCACAGTGAGATATTATTGATTATGAGTTATTAGCATGGTGCATGTCAACATCGTTCAGTTTCACAAGGTAATATTGTTAATTCTGAATAGAGTAATCTTCATGAGATTAAAATTTTTTAATGCCAGCATCAAGTTCCCCATTTCATACAAGTTTTACAACAATGCTCTTTATTGTAGATCATAGGAGATTCTTCCATAGCTCCTCCAAGCCAACTGTTGCCTACCGGAACTTGTATATTAGTCGAAGGGGTTTTGTAGAAGCCTTCACTGCAAGGGAAACACGCAATCGAGCTCAAAGCTGAGAAATTGTTGCATATTGGGATAGTTGATCAAGAGAGTTATCCGTTGTCAAAGAAAAGTTTGTCTTTGGCTAGATTAAGAGATTGTGCTCAGTTTAGACCTCAAACAACTACGGTAAACTAATTACTTATATTTCTATACATATTGTTTAAAGGTTGCAATTTTGAGTCAGTTACTATGCTGTACATCTCAAACGGGGCAAATGAACATTCTAGCGGGTGAAAGGGTAACAAGTAAAATGGGTTGAAAGTCAACCATACTCACTGCAAATAACCTCTTAAATCGTGTGTTTTTTTTTTTTACTTTATTATTATTATTATTATTATTATTATTATTATTATTATTATTATTATTATTATTATTATCCTTATTATTATTTTGGGTAAGATTTAGGTTATTGTAAATAAAATTGAATTTGTAATTATAAAGACGCATTCATTTCTGGGTACCCAGTCTTTACCAACTGGAACTAGAAAATGGCCTATTTCAACCTACTATGTTTTGACTCATACAAATTTGTCTATTGTTTTGTAGGTTGCATATGTTATGAAGGTACGTAGTGCGTTCAATCAGGCTAGTCATGCCTTCTTCTAGAACTAGGGGTTCGTTCATGTGGAGATGTCGATTCTATCTGATACAGCTAATGTTAGTCTTGAGACTGTAAAGCATTAACGTGTTGAAAAAATCAATAAAGTTGAAGAACTTAAAAGAAGTGATAGCAATAAAGAAGCACTTATTGCAGTTGTACAAGATCTTCATAAAACAAAATTATTGGCTGAAGAACTAGAAGCAAGATCAAAGTCCAAGTCCAAGTCTAAAGCTCACTCAAAGACCAAAAGTGTTAAGACACACAAGGAGTTCTTTTCTAATCAGGCCTTTCTTACTACCTTGGGAAGTCTTCATCTTGAGAGCTGTGCATCGGCTCTTGGAAATGTATATACATTTGGGCCAAGGTTTGAAGCATCTCAGTATCTCACTTTTACATTTCATCTAAGTATCAACATATTATAATTGAAAAACCATTTATATCATCTCAAGGTACTGCAGGCTTTACTGGAATCGATGATTCTTACGAACCACCTCTGAGCTGTGAGGTACGTTGGTATTTCTTTACGTCACTTCCGACTCAATTTTTTCATATTTTTGTTTACATAGCCTAAAAATGAACCAATTCTACATATTTGTATTGCAGATCAAGATTGAACAAAAATACAAAATTTGCCCCACACCTTGTGATATGGCTAGCAAAGTAGTGAGCAGTGAATGCGGTTTTTGATACTTGGAACAGTCCAAGGGCCAATAAGAACAGGAGTATTAACCAGATAACGGGGTTAAAGGGGATTGCAGTTAACATTCAATGTATGGTGTTTGGAAACATGGGGGACACTCCAGGAACCTTTTTTCTGTTTACGAGACCCGATTGAAGTAAAACATAATCTTTTTGTTTTGAACAACAGGTAAAACAAAACCTATATGAACTGATTTCATTAGTAAATGCGACGAAAGGACCACTTATAACACAGATTACCAAAAGTTTGCTAAAAAGTAATTTTGAATAGGGGGAATATGTTGCTGCTGAAATTAGAACGTGTAAATGTAACTCATGCATTTACAACAAAAAATATATCAACTACAAAAGATTAAAAATTAAAAAAAAAAAAAAAAACCATTAAAATTCAATTATACACGTAAAAATAATAAGGGAAAATTACTATATTACTACAAATTTAATCCAAAAACCTTTTATTATTCAATTCACAAATCAATCAAAATTACATGAAATATTTTCCAACAGATCCATAATTTATAATATTCAACAAATCCATAATATAATATTCAACGAATCCATAATATATACTTTTCAAAATTTTCTTTGTACCCTCTTAAATCTGGTCACTTTGTTTCTACGATATATGGTCTGATCTTTTATTACTGATGATATATAGAAGTCCTAGGAACACATGTGTTTTTTAACACATTCGAGAGGATCGATTGGGAACTTAAGTTTTTATTTGAGACTAATAGTAGTTGTTGTTTTTTATGTTTTTTTTTGTTTTTTTTGTTTTGATTTTTTTTAAACTTGAATCAATGGTAATTTTTAAAAAATAGGTAGTATTATAGACTGTGATTTTGTTGTAGGCTGCACATATTTAGTTCAGGTTAGTGATTTTGAAATATGAAGCAGTCTAAATTCATTTTGCTTCATAAACCTTGTCAATGTAGAAACACATGGCTGCCTTTCTACCCGTTTGCCCTTTTAGATTATCAATAGAGATGAATTATAAACTGAATCTATCCATTCATAGGAAAATGGGTCAAAATTGCCACGTCTACTTAAGAAAATATCTATACCTCACACAATCATGTTTATCATATTTTTACATGTGTGCTATGATTTTATTAACAGATGATAGACACTTATTTTCTATACCATATTAATAAGGGGAATGAAACGATGGCGTTTCACTCTTTGTCTGTCATTTATTTTTTGGGTTTCATTTCCTTGATTATGAGTTATTAGCATGGTGCATGTCAACATCGTTCAGTTTCACAAGGTAATATTGTTAATTCTGAATAGAGTAATCTTCATGAGATTAAAATTTTTTAATGCCAGCATCAAGTTCCCCATTTCATACAAGTTTTACAACAATGCTCTTTATTGTAGATCATAGGAGATTCTTCCATAGCTCCTCCAAGCCAACTGTTGCCTACCGGAACTTGTATATTCGTCGAAGGGGTTTTGTAGAAGCCTTCACTGCAAGGGAAACACGCAATCGAGCTCAAAGCTGAGAAATTGTTGCATATTGGGATAGTTGATCAAGAGAGTTATCCGTTGTCAAAGAAAAGTTTGTCTTTGGCTAGATTAAGAGATTGTGCTCAGTTTAGACCTCAAACAACTACGGTAAACTAATTACTTATATTTCTATACATATTGTTTAAAGGTTGCAATTTTGAGTCAGTTACTATGCTGTACATCTCAAACGGGACAAATGAACATTCTAGCGGGTGAAAGGGTAACAAGTAAAATGGGTTGAAAGTCAACCATACTCACTGCAAATAACCTCTTAAATCGTGTGTTTTTTTTTTTACTTTATTATTATTATTATTATTATTATTATTATTATTATTATTATTATTATTATTATTATTATTATTATTATTATTATCCTTATTATTATTTTGGGTAAGATTTAGGTTATTGTAAATAAAATTGAATTTGTAATTATAAAGACGCATTCATTTCTGGGTACCCAGTCTTTACCAACTGGAACTAGAAAATGGCCTATTTCAACCTACTATGTTTTGACTCATACAAATTTGTCTATTGTTTTGTAGGTTGCATATGTTATGAAGGTACGTAGTGCGTTCAATCAGGCTAGTCATGCCTTCTTCTAGAACTAGGGGTTCGTTCATGTGGAGATGTCGATTCTATCTGATACAGCTAATGTTAGTCTTGAGACTGTAAAGCATTAACGTGTTGAAAAAATCAATAAAGTTGAAGAACTTAAAAGAAGTGATAGCAACAAAGAAGCACTTATTGCAGTTGTACAAGATCTTCATAAAACAAAATTATTGGCTGAAGAACTAGAAGCAAGATCAAAGTCCAAGTCCAAGTCTAAAGCTCACTCAAAGACCAAAAGTGTTAAGACACACAAGGAGTTCTTTTCTAATCAGGCCTTTCTTACTACCTTGGGAAGTCTTCATCTTGAGAGCTGTGCATCGGCTCTTGGAAATGTATATACATTTGGGCCAAGGTTTGAAGCATCTCAGTATCTCACTTTTACATTTCATCTAAGTATCAACATATTATAATTGAAAAACCATTTATATCATTTATATCATCTCAAGGTACTGCAGGCTTTACTGGAATCGATGATTCTTACGAACCACCTCTGAGCTGTGAGGTACGTTGGTATTTCTTTACGTCACTTCCGACTCAATTTTTTCATATTTTTGTTTACATAGCCTAAAAATGAACCAATTCTACATATTTGTATTGCAGATCAAGATTGAACAAAAATACAAAATTTGCCCCACACCTTGTGATATGGCTAGCAAAGTAGTGAGCAGTGAATGCGGTTTTTGATACTTGGAACAGTCCAAGGGCCAATAAGAACAGGAGCATTAACCAGATAACGGGGTTAAAGGGGATTGCAGTTAACATTCAATGTATGGTGTTTGGAAACATGGGGGACACTCCAGGAACCTTTTTTCTGTTTACGAGACCCGATTGAAGTAAAACATAATCTTTTTGTTTTGAACAACAGGTAAAACAAAACCTATATGAACTGATTTCATTAGTAAATGCGACGAAAGGACCACTTATAACACAGATTACCAAAAGTTTGCTAAAAAGTAATTTTGAATAGGGGGAATATGTTGCTGCTGAAATTAGAACGTGTAAATGTAACTCATGCATTTACAACAAAAAATATATCAACTACAAAAGATTAAAAATTAAAAAAAAAAAAAAAAAAACCATTAAAATTCAATTATACACGTAAAAATAATAAGGGAAAATTACTATATTACTACAAATTTAATCCAAAAAACCTTTTATTATTCAATTCACAAATCAATCAAAATTACATGAAATATTTTCCAACAGATCCATAATTTATAATATTCAACAAATCCATAATATAATATTCAACGAATCCATAATATATACTTTTCAAAATTTTCTTTGTACCCTCTTAAATCTGGTCACTTTGTTTCTACGATATATGGTCTGATCTTTTATTACTGATGATATATAGAAGTCCTAGGAACACATGTGTTTTTTAACACATTCGAGAGGATCGATTGGGAACTTAAGTTTTTATTTGAGACTAATAGTAGTTGTTGTTTTTTATGTTTTTTTTTGTTTTTTTTGTTTTGATTTTTTTTAAACTTGAATCAATGGTAATTTTTAAAAAATAGGTAGTATTATAGACTGTGATTTTGTTGTAGGCTGCACATATTTAGTTCAGGTTAGTGATTTTGAAATATGAAGCAGTCTAAATTCATTTTGCTTCATAAACCTTGTCAATGTAGAAACACATGGCTGCCTTTCTACCCGTTTGCCCTTTTAGATTATCAATAGAGATGAATTATAAACTGAATCTATCCATTCATAGGAAAATGGGTCAAAATTGCCACGTCTACTTAAGAAAATATCTATACCTCACACAATCATGTTTATCATATTTTTACATGTGTGCTATGATTTTATTAACAGATGATAGACACTTATTTTCTATACCATATTAATAAGGGGAATGAAACGATGGCGTTTCACTCTTTGTCTGTCATTTATTTTTTGGGTTTCATTTCCTTGGCCTGGTAACGCTTCACTATTTTTGTTGTTACTGAACCGGTTCTGTGAGTGGATAAAACTATTTAGTGTTTGCTTATCGCGTTTACAATGAGTTTTTATAAGATGAGAATGATGGACAAGGTTATTGTTTGTTTATCTATTAAGACAATCATGATAATTTTCTGCAGGGCGTTCAACCCACCAGCAGTAATCAAGTTGCTGAATACAAAGCCAAGGCATTCAACGCATCACCAACCGCAAAGGTGCGATAGAGATAGTGTTTGATAGATAAGTCTCTAAAATGTTTTCAAAGAATGAGTAATTAATAGGTTAAGTTTTTAAGCTCTAAAATGGTCAGGTTTATTGCAGCTGGTATGACACGCTAATAACTGATCGGGTCCAAAACTCATTTTAGAAGTGTGAATAAAGGCATGTAGCCAGTTGGTAGCATGTGAGGAAAATAGAATATTTGATAGAATATAGCGTTACTAATGACAAGCTGGATTCCGTGTTTAAAAATGGATGGAGCATATTGCGTTAAGATATCATATTGAGCTTTGTTTCAATTCATGTAATGGACTGGAATTTAAATACGCCAACTGACTAGGACTGGGAGAACTTCGCAATGTATAGCAACAAATAGATATAAGTCCCCAAGAATTCGCAGTTCTCCAACCAAGAAAATGTGATCGCAGACAATGTTGATTTTGTCTTCTCAGCTTCTGCGGATTCTTCCTAAAGGAGTAGTCAAGAATTTTGAAGTGTTTGATGATTTTCCTAAAGAATTTTTAGAAAAGTAAAAGTCTTCTTGGGTAGAGGAGAATAGGAGCTTCTCCAACATAATTGAAGCACTTCAGTGATGTCTGGTGAAGCGATGATTGGTTTAAACCTTGGAAGGCATGCGAGTACGTCAAACTGTAATAATGAGACGTCTACAACATCTGTGCCTTTGTTTCCTAAAGCATCTCACATGATAAAAATATCTAGAGCGTCTTACCTTAGTTCACATTCCCCTCGCTGTCAAGTAGAAGGATGCAACCATGACATTGCATCTGCTAAAGACTATCACCCGGACATAGAATTTGTGCAAATCATTCCAAAAGCCATAAAGCCGTTGTAACTGGGATGGAATGTCGATTTTGTAAACAATTTAGCAGGAAAGTTTCCTTTATCAAAAATAATATACATTAGTTTTTTAATACATCACTTTTTTGTAACATCTAACAAGTTAACATTACGCTGGGTCATTTCCAGGTTCCATGATTTGCTAGAATTTGATGATAGAAAGCGTAGCTGCCATCGGCGCCTATCTGCACATAATTGAAGACAACGTAGGCCACAGTCAGAGGGGATCCAACTCAGCTCCTCACAAATGACCTCCTCAATAAGCGGTATGACTAGAATCCTATAAAGATTGAGCCAATTGTTAATTTTACATTCACATATCCGTACAACATTTCTTCATTAATCTGTCAATCTACATCAATTATAATCTCTAATTTGTCTCATTCATGTAACTGCTCTTTTGGCATTTTCTTTTAAGTAGCAGATTGAAGACCACATATGAACTTTCTTCTAATTAGAGCTTCAATCCCCACTATGGATTCAACACCACCCGAAAGTACTTCTGGGTAAAAAGGGGAAGAGTCCCCCCCCAGGTCTTACAAAAAGTTGAGGGATGAATGTTTGTTCAAAAAACGGTACCTTAAACTTCGGTTCAGAAAGCTTTATGCCTAGGAACATGAATCATAATGGAATGCAACCCATGTGTTTCGCAAAACCTGGTGGCAAAAGCTAAGGTATGTATTGTATTTTTAACATCGGTTGTTAACAGTCTTGGGCGTACGCTTGAGGCATGATACTTTTGCGTGGAAACTTTCATTTTTCAGGACTACAAACCTCACACGTGGGATGATAACGTGCGTGGGTTCATCAACGATTCATTCCCAACCATGTTGGACGAACAAAGACCATATGCAGAAAATCAGGCATGTGTAGCATGTATCAACTTTGATAGTATGGGTTAGGATTTTACCCATTTTGATTACTGGATTAGATACTTATCCATTTTATATAGTTGGTCTATGGTTAATTTTCTCCGTTTTTAATGCACTCTATAAATAATTTGGATCTTTATAAATGTTAATGATCATTTATTTTCACTGTTAATGTACTCAATATAAAAATTGGTAAGTTTATATCTTAATTTTTATTAACTAATAAATTTTAACGATATCACAAATCATGCAAATGTACATCAATCTTACCTTTAATTAAAAAAAATAGCGTAAACTAATACAATTAAAATAAATAAATAAATAAAAACCCTCCCGTCATTAAAAAATGAAATTCCGTTAAGTAACGTCATAACAAGAAAAATTATAAGTCATACCCGCCCATCGGGCGGGCTTCGAAAACTAGTATATATATATATATATATATATATATATATATATATATATATATATATATATATATATATATATATATATATATATATACTAGACATCAAAGCCCGCCCAAGGGGTGGGCATGACTTATAATGATAATTCGTATGGTTTTAGTTATCATGAAATTATGTTTAATGATGTTGGTTATCATTGACTTATTTTTATGTTTACTTGATGAATGTTACATAGGCCTGATGAATGTTAACCATGAACCATGATCCATGTACCCATAGCAACCTTCCTCTCATTATGAAAGCATACTACTCGTAGCAATTACTTTCATTTCATTCATATTGTTGAGAGCAAACATTTAAATGTTAATTGATGAATGGATATGTATAAATATCGTTGGCGTATTTTTCTATAACGAAAGAAATATGGTAAAAAAAGATAGTTGAAAAGTGTACATCATTTATCCACAATAGCGGTGATCCACATCTTTTTAAATCGAGTCAACTAAGGATACACACGTTGCATAAAACATGTTAGAGGTATCAAATGAGAACCAAATTCAAATCTTTGGTTTATGATAAATGCTGGTACAACATTTCAGCTTGATTCAAACTTATAATATTTATTAATATTCATAAATGTGGAGTTTAAATCCTCGAGACATACATTAATTTTAATTATTACATTTCAAAATACCTATATAACAACCGCTTGATGATAAATTCGTGGATAATTTAAAAAAACATTCAAACAATCATTTTCTATTAGATATCATAACAAAAAGTAGAAAAAAATGATGATTTGAGCTAGTAAAAGGTACTTAACTACTTAAGTAACTACGTAAAATTTTATATATACCACCAACTTTACTTATATGAACGTAAGATATTTCTTTAAACAATGTTAAATTTATAGCTTGCTAACAACCTAATGTTCTAAACCATCTTCCGCTTGATCATCTCTATTATCATTTCTTTAATTGCTTTTGTCATGAGGTAATTGTGGTTACCTGCAAAATGGCCGGATAACAAAAATCATACATAAAGTAAATGTGTATTTTACATTAAAATTAGTTATGATGAGCTATTTAAATTTAAAAAAAAAATGATCTGGTGTTTTGTTTAATAGTTTGTCTGTGTTTGTGGATGTTGTTATAGGACTGTGAGGCCATTGAATCGTATTGGATTAGATAGAAACAATGCATGGACAAATCATATGGGAAGGCAAGATCACAGGTTGTGTCTAGGTTCAGCTGGTGCAGTAAGAACTCATGACGATAAGACGCCGTTTCTAGGTCATAATGTGCAGATTGGGCAGAACTTTCATGAAGATGAGAGGAAACCGTTGGATGGGGGTCGCTACGCGGAGAACTGTTAGTGATGTGAATACTCGTGGTGGTCCACTGGTGAGATTGGAGGTGAAGGTTGAGTATTCGGTTGCTGGGAATGTGGTTACGTGACCTGCTACTATTCGGTTTCACAGTATGAGGGTGGTTCGTATGTGGCTAGGTTTAGTGAAGGGGGTAATGTTATTAGTGGTAGGTATACAGTTAGTGGGCCGTCCCCAAATGCATGGATCCTGAAGAAAGTGGTTGTTGGAATGGCGGAGCCTACTCCTGCTTCTTGGTCTGCTCCTGATGCTGCAACTAAGTTAGCCCATGCTAGTGCACTTGAGAAGGTTACTTTGGGTCGTTGGCTTTCAAATCAAAATAAGCAGATAAATGAAGAGGTTATTAGACATCCCAAGCAAGAGAAAATAATGAAAAGAATGCCTTAACAGAGCATGGGTTTAAACATATGGTCTAGTTTTTAACAGTAACACACTACCAAGCAGTCACATATGACAAATTTGGGAGCGAAAAAATGAGAAACAAATAATCTTAAATACATACATATCTTAGAGACATTGCAAGTGGCTGGAGATGATAACAATCACAACACACACATTGATAAACATACGAAAGCTTCAGTGGAGTGTTCTACATCTCACCTGCTGACCTGCAATCATGGCTTAGTCCAACAAAAATTTAACTCTGTTACAATTTATTAATAGCTTAAGAAACAAAGAGTAACAAACTGCACATAAATGTTTTTGAAATCCAATCTGTTACTGAGAAAAAAACATTAAAACTCCTGAAATTGAAACTCACCTTGTCGTACAGCCTGAAACCATAGCCAAAAGAACAGCCTGAAACTGGCCTTTTTGTACAGCAGTCTCCCAACGCCCTCTACTGTTGCCATGTACGTTAGATGTTCCAGGTGCCTACTTCTCCTGCAGTGGCAATGGTTCGTATTAGCGAAATCTGATTTATCATAGAAGGTACTCCAAAACCAAGAAACGTAGAAATTGAATAATGCTAAAAGAAGGGTTGTAGGCTTGTTGGGATTAAACTTCTTTACTCTTTCAAGTTCCTTAACAAATTTCCTTTGAAGAATCACTTTCTTCAAGTAACTCCAACTCTTTGGAGCTCATTTTTCGGTTTTTGTTTCTGTTTCTTGTTCAACCATGCACCGAAGGTTCATCATTCCGATTAGTCATCATTTCATCCACACTTTGATTATTTTCGGTTAAATCTTGTACTAATATAACTTCACTTGTAGTTGATTGATCATCTTGAACTTCAGGAAGAAGGATCTTTTCGATCGCATCTCTCACGAGCTTTATTGCAAACATCTTTTGGATCTCGGTTTCTTGACTCACAGCATCATCAAAATCTGATACAATAATCAAATATTTTAATGTTTTGAAATCTTCTGATTATTGAAGAATTCAGCAACTAAATAACCAATAACTGATTATTAAAATAATTAATTTGCAAACTTAATCCAATTTATCATATGCACATTAATGAAAATCAGAGCATAAATTATATACCTTTTGTATGTGATTTCTTTTCCTCGACAACTGGCTCAACAACAGTGTCACCATCAGATTCAGTTGCAAGACCAGATACCATATGCCGATGGATCAGATGCCACATGCTCATGTTGTTTGTTTTATTTAAAGCTGGCTTCTTTTCTGCAACAATCTTCGACCCTTCCAAATTTCTATTCTTTGTTTCATGTAAATCCTTAAAATCTAGATCATTTGAGATGGGAATCTCTTTCTTTTTCTCTTGGAAGATGTTCACGCCAAATAACATATCAGAAGACTCAGCATCATATGATGACCATAGCTTGAAAGAGGTTCAGATATTGGCGTCAGAAACCTTTTTTGTTACTTTAGTTTCTCGTTTCTTTCAAGAATGTTTGTCTGTTGTTCGTGTAACATGATTCATGCCCTTTGCAGGGCGTCGTTTAAGGTAAGGGTGACGTTTTTCTGGGGGCTCGTGTAACATCAATC
Organism: Artemisia argyi; assembly: GCA_030686995.1. Classification (NCBI taxonomy): domain Eukaryota; kingdom Viridiplantae; phylum Streptophyta; class Magnoliopsida; order Asterales; family Asteraceae; genus Artemisia; species Artemisia argyi. Next base: position 21,884,225 of record CM060700.1, read on the forward strand.
TTATTTTCGATCTTTATAAAATTTGCACCAAAATTTTCAAATACTTCTAATGCCTTGTTATCCGTGGTCCATTCAGGTGTATGTCTTTCCCCAAGAATACTTTGAATCTTGGGAGTCACGGTTTTTTAAAACTCCTTTTTACGGTTTGTCTTGAGTTCATCAATAATCTATGGTCCCTGATTCAGGTAATAACCTGTTGCTCAGTAGGGGTCGATTAGGCATGAGCCTGCATAAGGGTATGTCAGAAATTCACACCTGTATGGAGTGCAGAAGCTACCCATATGATGCTGGTGCAAGGCTCAATGAGTTCTTCACGTGTGTGCATATAGCAACTAAACAGTTTGGCGTGTTTAGGTAAAGATGGTTACCTGAATATAATAGAGTAAGCAAACACCTGTTCTTATAGTTTTTAAGTAGAGAAGCAAACAAATCAATCAATCACAAACACCCCTTAATAAACCTTAAGAAATATGCATATAAGCATGTTCGTTCACTAAGGCTGAAAAGCAAGCAGGTAACAGGCCAAACCGGGTGTTTTTACCCATTTAACATATGAGTAATATGGATAGAACGATTAAAGATATGTTACATACATGCCTTGACTATTGAATCATTCGCAAGTATGGAAGCTCTATCATGTGGTGTCATGTTCTTGCAATTGAAGTTTTGAGCAAATGGCTTGAAACCAAATATCTAATCCATAAAAGCAAGTATAAATGTTCACAAATAAAAACATCAAATAGCAAGTATCATACAATTACCTAAAAACAATCAATTATTTTAGGGCAAATACCAAAAAAATGTACTATACTTGTCAAAAAAAGTACTTTTATGTATCGAACTTTTTTTTTTCTCATTGGTGTACTAAACTTTAAATTTTTGCCACTTTTACGCACTTTGGGACAATTTTGCCCCTCAAATCTTTGAAAATCCAGGGGCAAAAATGTCAAAAAATTGTACGAAAATGCATAAAAGTGGCAAAAAATGCAAGTTTAGTACACGAATGAGGAAAAAAAAAGTTCGATACGTAAAAGTACTTTTTTTGACAAGTATAGTACATTTTTTGGGTATTTCCCCATTATTTTAATACGGTTTACATACTCAAAAGTTATCGTGTGGTAGTTTGATTCAGGCAAATAAACAAATAATATAGTTAATAGATAAACTTGAGTTGCTTGTTAGCATGAAAAACTTACGTCATCGCCAAAAGGATTATTATCCCATGGACCAAAATCTGGACCACCTCCACAACCCCCTACATTTGCTTCATAATTTTCATGGCCTTGCTATACACAATATATCTACCATTGGTATCCAAATGCACGTTGTCACCTATAGAAATAATAACAATTTCACACTACTTTAGAGCTTGCTGAAGCATATACAAGTAGCAATTCTACTGTCATTTACTGCATTACATAGTTGAAAGATATGTTCATTTAAACATAGAAATCACATTCGAATTATATTTTGAGGCATAGAGCACTTTGCAAATTTAACTGTTTGGGTTTTATTGTTCAGATTCTGAAAACACCTGCACCCACGTGGCCATGTCTATCCGATAAGGTGAGTCATTTACAACAAATCGGTAATAAGGGTGCCTATTATGAACATCTGGAAAAGGAAAACGTGTTCTGAAAACACCTGCACCCACGTGGCCATGTCTATCCGATAAGGTGAGTCATTTACAACAAATCGGTAATAAGGGTGCCTATTATGAACATCTGGAAAAGGAAAACGTGAAAACTGTGAGGGATATGCTAATTCTCCTCTACACAGACCAGAAACGGCTCGAAGATGTATTTGCAAGTTGCTCTAATCTTTCTTTTTGTTGTTCTTGCTATTGTACTGAAAGCAATTCATTTTTTAGTACTCGATGCAGCTACAATGCTTCATTTTCTTTTTGTAATAATTCTGATTCTTGTGAAATTTGCAGATGCTTAAACTAAAATGTAGAAAACTAGAAG